>JAVJIF010004477.1:0-96528 GCA_038442645.1 Agave tequilana
TCCCATCCATCCGCCCATAGATGGTAGGGTTTTCAAAGATAGATTTGAAAATATAGTTTTGTTTGAAATCACTACCAAATTGAAGAATACGAACTAGTCAAAATGAAAAACTTGTTAACTATTGCGAAATCCTTCAAGCAAGTAATAAACTAAAAATAAATTTCATAAAACATGAAATCCACATGAAAATCAACACTCTAATCCAATAAGCACAATTTTGACTCATGAAAACAAAACATGAGCAAGCAATAAAAGTGAATGTACATATAATGTGTGAATATCATAATCATGAAAATATGGGCAATTAAGCTCAATTATTCCTTAAACATGAAAATACGAAAATCATCAAACTTATTTAATCTTCATGGCATATGTATGTCTAATACAAACTAAAGTATACATACATATCCAAAACACAACGAGTCCACAAAATATATGCATTAAGGCACGTGGCTCAAGAGGATAACATGTATATCTAATAGTTTGGACAAGATAGACATATACATGAAGTTAAACAATTTAACACAAAATCAAGTAAATCTTCACCAAAACAAATTTCATTTCAAGGTATATGTATGAATTGTCAACATAATAAGTATACATACATATCCCTAAATACAATTGAGTCCATATATAGATTTGCATGAAAGGCAAATGACTCAAGGGGTATACATGTATATCTTAAAGTTTGGCAATACAAGCATATACATGAAGTGAAAAACTCATAAAACAAATCCAAAAATGGGAATACAAGTTTAAAATGTATGAATCATCAAAACTAGACTATACTAGCACATCTAATGGGTTCAAATAAGCATTCAAGCCCAACATATATAAATTTATTTGTGGCCCACTATATGTACAAGTATAAATCCTAGTCTTAATGAAACTAACATCTAAACAAGTAATCTTAACATGAAGCATCAAAACACAATAAAGAAATCACCATGATAAAACTAAAACATGATTATTGTGTAAATTCACATTTATTAGATTCATGATGTACATTATAGTTTAAACAAAAGTGAGAACACTAAGAATGGGTTCATACAAGCATGTGTGTCTCAAATAATATATATGTATGTCAAGGATCTAATAATCATGGCATTTACACACTAATCCATAGACAATGAAAACATGCTATAAAACATCAATATGAAAGCATGTAAACATAAGGAGTTAGAGATTCGATACCAAAACCAATGAGGGCACCGCTCTATTTCTCCAAAACAAAGATGGTCCTCTCCACCAAACTTTCCTTGAAAGTGATGCATCCAATTTGATTTCCTTTAAGTCCGGAACGCATCCATTCCAAGGTGTCATCACTCTCACGTCATGTGAGAGCCCACACCTACATCAAAAATAATAGGAGGGGTGGTCTTTGCTACCCATATCTTCTTGGGTCCATGGGGTTAGTACCTTCTCTAACCCAAACAAACTTCTTTGCTAAATTCTCAACATGTAAACGATCATAGCAAAATTTAGCAAGATGACCTTTTCGGCCACAATGTGTACATGTGTACACATGAGCATACATGTGTTGATGGTGTCCGTGTGGAGCATGTGTATGCCGTGGAGGGTGTGCATGCATAAAAGTTGGAACTTGTTTCTTACGAACCAAGATTTCCAAGCGTGTGTGGTTCATGGCACATTGGCTCAAGTGAGCCCAAACAATCTACTCTCTTCTTTAATATACAAATATCATCATTAATCTTAGAAGAAGAGGTACATGCATTAGGTAGACTAGATGAAGAAGCTACACTAGCATGGCAAACATGTGCATCAATTTATTTTTCAAAACAACATTTTTCTTTAAACAAATATCTAAGTCATTTGAAATAGAATAATTTTATTTTTCAAATCAATATTCTCTTTTAAAACAAAATCAATTTTAGAAGACAAGTTTTCATTTTTCTTCAAAATAACATGGCAATCATTTTAGTTTTTAAAATTCATTTTCTTTTAGTGCAAGTTTCAATTGAGATCTCAATGAATCCCTTTCATTATAGACCTCAACCTTCTCTTGCAAAACACAATCAAGTCTAGAATGCAAACATTTATTTTCTTTTTCAATTTCTAGACTTTTCTTTTTCAAAATTTTATAGTTTTCTATTAATTTTTCACATACAATAGATAGTTCTTCATTCAAAGCATGGGGATCAACAAAATCATTTGAAGAACTAGCACAATCATCATTATCTAAGTGGGGTTCCGAATGTACCTCAAGGGAGTCATTCCCTTGGACCATGAAGCATTGTGACTCGGACTCTCCACTAGATTCCTCCGGTTGGTTTGGCACTTGAAGCTTGGAGGTGGTGGTTGTTGTCAACATATTCCACACTACAAAAGCGGAATCAATATTAGAAACATGTATAAGATATTCTTTTGAAAGTGTGCTTTTAATGGCCTCTAGGGCTTGTGCATTGGCCCCTATATGATTGCTATCACTAAGGAAGGATTCCTTGGTAATGGCAAGGTATACTTTATGACCTAGGTTTGTAAGTAAACGGTCATCCTAATCTTCCAAACATGAATGTTGGAAGGGTCATACATAGGTGGGGTCATGAAGGCCATGGTAAACTAAATGTGTGCAAGCAAGCAAATGCAAACAAAAGATTAGCAACCAAAAGGATCTCTCTCCTAGGATGTTAAGCCTAAGTATCAGGAGCACTAGCTCTGATACCAATTGAAAAGGGGACACCTAGAGGGGGGGTGAATAGGTGTTAGTGCTAATCTAAAACTAAATGCAAAACTAAGTGCGCTAAATGCGGAAGCTAATGCAAATGTTGCACAAACTAATACAATACAACAAGTGTAGCCGAATTCCCCTTGCGAGGCTCTGGACTAACTCCTCTTGATTCCCTTGAAATGGGTTGAGTCGCTATGTGAAGCTCTTGTTGGATGAGTATAAGTTAGGCACACACACAAGCAATCCAAGCAATGTGCACACACAATCAAGCCAAGCAATCAAGGATATAGCAATATGGATTATGCAATGGCAACACAAGCAATGTATAAAATATGCTATGAAAGAATAATGCTTGCACAAAAGTAAAGAGAATAGAGTTGAGAGAAATTAGATCAAACGCTAACATAAAGATTTGTTTCGAGATTCGAGTACCCAACTCTACATCCCCGCCTACACCACCGTGTAGGATTTCCCAATCCAATATAGCATCCACCGAGGGAACCTTCACCGAGAAGGATTTGTACAACAATGGAGTACCTAACTCCTCTCTCAAACAAACACCTCCTCACACAAGAGGGGTAGGCCCTTAGCCAAACACCACAACAACCAACACCTCTACCGAAGAGGGTTTACAACCAAACTCCACCTCTCACTAGAGGGAGCAAACCAATCACCCGATCACCTCTACCTAAGAGGGATACAACAAGAATAAGGGTGTTTACAACAAGTGGTTCCAAAAACCACAAACTCAATCTCTCTTTCTTTTCTCTTTTCTTTTCCACAAAAACAAGATCCTAAATAGATTAGGATAGGTGATAGCTCAAGTGTGGAAACTAGGTGTTTTTGGAAACAAGCAACAAAGAAAAAACTACTTGGGAAATCTCTTGAAGATGATAGAAAGTGAAATCCAATTCAATATCCCAAAAGCCTAATTTTCTTTGATTTTTCAAAAACCCAAACAATAAAGATGAAATCGTTTTAGCACAAAAACTATTTTGAAAACTTGTTTAAACACTAGAGAAACACTAAAATTTTTCTTCTTGAAAACCTTGGCCAAAAACCCAAAGAGATGGGATTTATATAGGCCCAATACAAAACTAGCCGTTAGAGCTGAGCTGGCAGCTCTGACAGGCAACGGTCGACCGGCCCGGTCGACCGCCAACGGTCAGAAATATGACCGTTGGGCAACTGCGGTCGACCGGCCCGGTCGACCGAAACAAACAGAGAGCAGAACTCTCTGCAGCGGTCGACCGCCCGGTCGACCCAAACAAACAGAGAGCAGAGCTCTCAAACCCGGTCGATCCGTACAGTCGACCGAGTTTGTGTCTGCCAGACGTGCACAAGTTTGTGCACGTCGGTCGTCGACCCCATGGGTCGACCGGCCCTTGGTGCGGTCGACCCATACGGTCGACCGACCGGCCTGTCAGCACAAACCTGGGTCAGAAAAACTGGAAAAATGTTTTATAAAAATCTTTTATCTTTTCTGAAAATTTCATAATACTTGTTTTATCATTTTATATTGAAACATAAACAAGTGATAAAAATTTCAAGTCATATATCAACTTATCAATTCATTTTGAGTCTTGTAAATTTTCAAAAAAACAAAACTTGTATTTTTATCAAACTTGATTTTTCAATACATGAATAGAATAGTCAAAATAAGTTTGTCTAGCAAGTTTAAAGCATGTATGTATGTCTAGAATACATCTAATATACATAGAAATAAAGTAAACTTGTTTTGATCTACTATTCATGAAAACCAAATCCAAAACATGAAAACGTGTGTGTTGTGCACTTGAGCATATCAACTATACTAAGCTTTACAAATGGATCTAAGACACACTATCTAACTAGGATACCTAAGTCTTCTTGATGATCTTCATCTTCAGTAGACTTGCTCCAAAACTCTATCCATGGGCTAGGCAATGTGTGATCTTGAAGCTTTGGCCCTGGAATCATCATGAAAAGCTTCTAAACACCTTGTTGAAGCTAATCACCAACTAATATCTTGGTTAATGATCTGAAACTTAAACAACACAAGATTATTAGTAAACATAACTACATGAGTTAATCATCATCAAAACTAGAGTGGAAGGCCTTTGGGCCAACAGTTCGGCTAGCTAGGAATTTTTGAGCTTGGAGCTCACATGCCAACTAATATTAGTACAATAAACATTTAGTAACATTAAGTGTACTACTAATACTATACATAATTGCACAAATAAGACTGAAAAGTGTGATAGGAATCCCTACTGTACATCTCATTCTTCAAAGACAAGGTGATGATTATTCTCCTCCTTACTCGCTAGCAAATTTTCTAAAAACCCCTTTTTTTTAAAAAATTCAAAAAAAGACATCTCCCAAAAATATTTTCAAGAATAGACTTAACATGTCACGTTAGCATTGGTCGCTACCGTGGAGGCGGTTATTGGTTGCCCGGGATTGTTATTGGTTCGCCGGGGTTGAACCAATATATTTTTTTACCATGTGCTCAGTCGACTAGGGTTGCTAACCCCGATTGACCATTTTTTGAGTTCTGGGCTTGGCCAAAGTTGGCAACCCCAGCCAAGGAAGAAGTACTTGGGCACTGCCCAAGTTTGTTTGGCTCTAATCAGCATGCATGATGGGCATGCATGCATGATTGAACACGATGAACATGCGTCCATGCATGTTCATCATCAACATACCAAAAAATGGTTTGGCTGAGGTTGGCATTTATGCAAGTGGAGGTTGCCACTTGAAATTTAGAGGGAAGTTCGGCTGAGGCAATCCCGGTCGAGCCAAAAAATCAAAATATATAAATATCTTTCTACCGGGGTTTTTAACCCGGCCGAACAAAAAAATGCCCTCCGCTAGTGCCAGCTCTGATGTGGCTTGTCAGAGATCTAATCTTGAAAATAATGTTGGAAGGTAAAGGGACATCCTAGTCTTCCAAACAAGAATGTTGGAAGGGTCAAAACTAGGTGGGGTCATGAAGTCCATGGTATAAACTATATGAGTGCAAACACGCAAATGCAAACAAGATTAGCAAACAAATGGATCTCACTCCTAGGATGTTAAGCCTAAGTATCAGGAGCACTAGCTCTGATACCAATTGAAAGCACACCTAGAGGGGGGGTGAATAGGTGTAAATGCTAATCTAGTGACTAAATGCGCTAAATGCGGAAGCTAATGCAAATCTTGCACAAACTTAATACAACACAACAAGTGTAGCCGAATTCCCCGTGAAGGGCTCTGGACTAACTCCTCTTGATTCCCCTTTAATGGGTTGAGGTGCTATGTGAAGCTCTTGTTGGTTAAGTATAAGTTAGGCACACACACAAGCAAGCCAAGCAAATAAGGATGAATAGCAATATGAATATATGCAAGGCAACACAAGCAAATAGATATGTATGATATGAATGATGCTATGCACAAAATAAAGAGAGAGAGTTGAGAGATATTGGATCAAACGCAAACACAAGGATATGTTTCGAGGTTCGAGCCCCTAGCTCTACATCCCCGCCTACACCACCGTGTAGGATTTCCAATCTACTATCTCCCACCGAGAGAACCTCTACCGAAGAGGATTTGTTACAACTCTAGTGTTGGCCCAAGGTTACAATCACCCATGTTTAGTGTGTTTTGATGATTACAAACATATTAGTTATTTGTACTAATATTATTTATTGGTTAAGTGTGTTTCAGGGATCTAACTCATCTAGAAGTTTATTCCCTATAAGCAAATGTTTTTGGACTCAAGTCAACTCAAATTGGGTTCAAGAATCAAGTGTTGAAGACCTTATGGTGAAAAGCCCTCTTGAAGCACTTGTAGTACTTAGAACCAATGTAAGAGATAGATTGTCAAAGTTTGAGTTTTGGAAATTGGCTCTAGGATACACACACACACACGTTTTTGTATTCAAGTTTTCATGGTCAAAACTTTAGTTTTCATGCCTTAGTATATATATACATGACCCTAAGTTTTACAAATGTAAATATCATGTTTAGATCATGTATGTATACTCTTTTCAGCTTATTACTTATCTTTCCTTACTTCAAAAGATTTTTTTTACAAAATTTTCTAAGTCAAAAATTCCTGCTGATTTTCCTGTTTCAGGCTGACCGGCCGACCGGCACGGTCGACCGGCGCCAGTGCCAGGACGTGCACGTTTGTGCACGTCTGTCGGTCGACCGCCCCGGCCGACCGACTGTAAGCAGTTGCTCTCGGGTTTTCTGGGTCGACCGCCCCGGTCGACCACCCGAAGAGAACTATGTTTTCCTTTTTGGACGGTCGACCCGACCGGTCGACCCGAGCCAACGGCTCTTTGCCAGCTGAGCTGGCGGTCGACCGGTCCGGACCGGTCGACCGCCAAGCCTGCTACAGCCCAACGGCTCTTTCCTCTTTTGTGCAATTCTGAAATCTGTTTTCTAGATTGCTTTTTGGTAGACTTTTTCAGGGTTTTCCAGATCTTTTTCAGAGCAAATAAGGTCTAAATAAATTGTTTTAAACCTATTTCTCTCCCTATAAATAGAGGAGAAGACTCTCTTGCAAAATACCAAGAAAAATCCTCAAGTTTTAAAAGTTTTCAAAGAGAAAAGAAAAGTGTTTAGCTCTCCATTTCCAACTCTTTCTTGAGCTAGTTTTCAGTTGTGTTCCCTAGCAAAAATCATCTCTACAACTGAGTTTTTCTCACTACACTTCATAGAGCCAAAATTCCTAACTCATTCTATAGTGAAGTTGTAAAAGAGTGAGAGTGTTGTAAAAGAGTTTGGTGATCTTGTTGTGATCACTCTTGTTCTTGTGATCTTCTTGTTCTTGTGAAGACACCTCTTCGGTAGAGGGTTATTGTACTTGGTGGAGCTCGGTGCTCGGGTCTTCGGTAGACCGTTGTAAGCGTCCTCGGTGGATAGTGGAAACCCTTCGCGGAGGTGAAGGCGGGGAGTAGAACGGTGGCTCGAACCTCGAAACAAACATCTTGTGTTTGCGATTGCCTTGCGTCCATTTTTGCTTTAAATTTCTCTTGCACTCTATTGCTTTAAATTACTTGCTTGAGATCTAGTTTTCTTTCCTTGTGTTGTTGCTTGTGATACTTGTGATATATCTTGTGTGCATTTCATCATTGCATATTATTCATTACTTGTTCGATCAATTCTCATACAACAAGGTTGCATTGTGCACCTCTAACCCATTCAAGGGGAATTGGGAGGAAGGAGTTCAGAACCTCTCACGGGATATTCGGCTCTTAGTCTTATTTTGAGAGATCGTTGCATCATTCATCCATCTTAGTTTTAAAAAGATTGTTAGATTAGCAATTACACCTATTCACCCCCTTCTAGGTGTTTTTCAATTGGTATCAGAGCTTGAACTTTAGGATTTGGCTTAACAACCTTAGAGAGATCCTATTTTTGCTAGTCATTTCATTCATACTCACTTAGTAAAGATGGCCGATGGAATTAAAACCCCACCTAAGTTTGATGGACTTAACTTTCCCATATGGAAGGTTAAGATGACCGTTTTCTTGCAATCTCTAGGAAGTCGAGTTGTAAAGGCCGTGACCAAACCCTTTAGTGCACCCCCCGGTGATGAATCCACTTGGTCCGAAATTGAGACTAAGAAATTTGATGCCAATGCTAGGGCTCACTATGCACTACTTCAAGCCCTTAATGATGATGATATTGCTAGAGTTATTCATTGCAAGTCCGCATATGAAATTTGGACACATTTGCTAGTTACACATGAGGGGACCTCACAAGTGAAGAGGGCTAAGATGACCTTCTTCGGTCCCAATATGAGAACTTTTGCATGCAAGAAAATGAAACCATAGATGATATGGTTACAAAATTTACTAAGATTACTAATGGACTTTCTTCTCTAGGTGATGCTATCGACAACGATCAATGAGTTAGAAAGATCATCCGGGCTCTTCCTCCTTCATGGGAAGTAAAAGCAACAACCTTGAAGGAACTCAATGACAAGGAAGAGATGGAGTTGATTGGTCTCATTGGGAACCTCAAAACCCATGAGATGGAAAGAAAAGTAAGGGAGGACATGGATCCTTCCAAGAAGAAGACTATAGCCTTCAAGAGTCAATCCACACACTCCGACGAAGACGATGAAGAAGAAGATGACGAAGAGCTCTCACTTCTTGTTAAGAACGTCCGGAGGATGTACAATAAGGCTAAATTCCAAGGAAGAAGGAGATGGCAAGGAGGCAAAGAAGAAAGGAAGATCGTTTGCTTCAATTGCCAAAGGCCGGGACATATAGTGGCGGAGTGTCCGGATAAAGTGAAGCCCTCCACCTCAAAGAAGCCTTACAAGAAGAAGGCAATGAAAGCTACATGGGATTCCGAGAGCGAATCCGAGGAGGAGATTGATACCGCCAACATGTGCTTCATGGCTAATGAAAGCACAAGCAAGGTAACCCCAACCACTTCTCTTAATGTTGAACTTTCCATGGATGAATTAGGAGAAGCATTTGTAGAACTTTCACATAACTATGATTTTCTTAAGAAAAAGTATTTAAAAATGAAAAAGGAAAATGAATCACTTAATCACCAAGTCTTTACTATTTCTAAAGAAAAGATGAATTACTTTCCACTCTTGATTCCACCCAAAAGGATTTTGACAAGTATAAGATTTCTTGTAAAGGCAAGACCCCACAAATTGATTCTAATGAGATCACCATGCTTAAAGAAAGAATAGACTCATTAGGAACTACTTTGAAAAATTGTGAGTTTGATAAGAAAAGGCTAGAGGCTATGTTTCATAAGAAACAAGCCCCTAAGAAAAATGTTCACCATGCTCATGCTCATGTTCATACCACACAACCCTTACATCGTGGCAAACCCCCAAAACATGCTCACACTTCACACACACATCATGCATTCATGTATGGAAGACTGTTCTCATGTTCACATTGTGGGCGGAAAGGGCACTTAGCCAACTTTTGCTATGATAGACTAAGTGCATCTTTTCATAATGTTTGGGTTCGAAACACTAACTTTCAAGGACCCAAGAAAGTTTGGGTACCAAAGTCAACAATTTTGTTAAATGATATAGGTACCTTCCAAGCCCAACGACGTAGAGGATTGTGGTATCTTGATAGTGGTTGCTCAAGGCACATGACTTGGGACATCAACAACTTTGCAACCCTATCAAGATACCATGAAGGTGGCACCGTCACCTTCGGAGATGATGCCAAGGGTAAAATCATCGGTATTGGTAATGTAAAACTCGGCACATCCCCTTTAATTGAGAATGTTGTTTTAGTTGATGGACTCAAGCATAACCTCTTGAGTGTTAGTCAACTTTGTGATAAAGGTTTTGATGTTGTTTTTGATCATGTAGTTTGTAAAGTAATTGATAGAATTTCTAATACTTGTGTGTTTTTCGGTTTTCATGAAAGTAATGTTTATATGATAGATATGTCTAATATGTCTTGTAATATTACTTGTTTAAAAGCCCTCGATGACGACTCTTGGTTGTGGCATAGAAGATTAGGCCATATTTCATTTGACCATATATCTAGGTTAAACACAAAGGAAATGGTGAAAGGTATTCCTTGTTTGAATTTTGAAAGGACCGAGTTTGTGACGCATGTCAATTTGGGAAACAAACTAAGTCTTCTTTCAAGTCAATTAAGGATATCATGACATCACGTCCTTTGGAGTTAATCCATATGGATCTATTTGGCCCTACACAACCAAAATTTTAAGTGGGAATAGATTTGCATTTGTTTTGGTTGATGACTTTTCACGATTTACTTGGGTTTTCTTTCTTGAACACAAAAATCAAGCTTTCTCATATTTCCAAACCTTTAAGAAAAGAGTTGAAAAAGAAAAAGATGTTTCGATTTTAAGAATAAGAAGTGATAGAGGAGGTGAGTTCATTAACCTACCCTTTACCACTTTTTGTGAAGAACATGGAATTAAGCATGAACTTTCTTGTCCTAGAACTCCACAACAAAATGGAGTAGTTGAACGGAAAAATCGAACTTTACAAGAGATGGCTAGGACAATGCTAAGTGAATATGGTCTACCACATTATTTGTGGGCCGAGGCCGTCAATACATCATGCTATATATCAAATCGTGTTTTCTTGTGTAAAAATACTTAAAAGACTTTTTTTGAAATGTACTTTTCTAGAAAACCAAATGTTTCATATTTCAAGGTCTTTGGATGCAAATGTTTTGTTTTAAATACCAAAGATAATTTAGGAAAATTTGATGCTAAAGCTTATGAGGCAATTTTTGTTGGTTATTCTAATACAAGTAAGGCTTATAGAATCTTCAATAAATCATCTTTGACTATTGAGGAATCTATACATGTTAAGTTTGAAGAATCTAGCTTGTTTGTTAAGAATGTTGTAGAAATAGATGCTTTGGATGAAGGCTTGGAGAAAGCGACCTTGGAGGATACTACTACTATGGGAGACAAGCCAAAGGATGATGAAGGAAGTGAAGCTAAAGTAGAAGAGGCTCAAGAAATGAAAATCAAACAAATGAAGTGGAGCCTACTCAACAACTTCCAAAGGGTTGGAGATACAATCCTCATCATCCCAAGGACCTCGTCATAGGTGAAGTATCAAAAGGGGTAACCACTCGCTCTAAACTTCATGATTATTGTGGTCATTATGCATTCATTTCTCATGTTGAACCCAAGAACGTCCTCGAAGCCGAGGCCGATTCATATTGGTTGCTAGCTATGCAAGAGGAACTCAATCAATTTGAGCGCAACCAAGTTTGGCACCTTATTCCTAGCCCCACGATAGACCAACAATTGGTACTAAGTGGATCTTTAAGAACAAGTTGGATGAATCGGGTAACGTTGTTAGGAATAAAGCTAGGTTAGTTGCCCAAGGTTACACTCAAATCGAAGGAATCGATTTTGAAGAAACCTTTGCACCCGTAGCACGGCTTGAAGCCATACGGATGACACTAGCATTTGCTTCATATAAAGATTTTAAATTATTTCAAATGGATGTTAAAAGTGCTTTTCTAAATGGTTTTATTGAAGAGGAGGTGTATGTTGAACAACCCCCCGGTTTGTTGATCCTACACATCCGGATTTTGTGTTTAAATTAGATAAAGCTCTTTATGGTTTAAAACAAGCCCCTAGGGCTTGGTATGAAATACTTTCTTCATTTTTAATTTCAAATAATTTTAAGAAAGGAAAAATTGACACAACATTGTTTACAAAACATGTAGAATATGATATTCTTATTGTGCAAATCTATGTGGATGATATTATTTTTGGTTCTACTAATGAATCTCTTTGCCAAGCTTTTGAATCATGCATGAAGGAAGAATTTGAAATGTCTATGATGGGGAACTCAACTATTTCCTTGGACTCCAAATCAAGCAAAGGAAGGATGGGATCTTCATCAATCAAGCCAAGTACACAAAGGAATTAATCAAAAGGTTCGGGCTTGAAGGATCTAAATTGAGCAAAACTCCCATGGCAACAACTACCAAGCTTGACAAGGATGAACAAGGTAAAAGTGTAGACATTAAACTTTATCGTAGCATGATTGGTAGTTTATTGTATTTGACGGCTAGTAGGCCGGATATTATGTTTTCCGTTTGTCTTTGTGCACGTTTTCAATCTTATCCTAAAGAGTCTCATATAATTGCGGTTAAACGCATAATTAGATACCTTAAGGGCACTATTGAAATGGGTTTGTGGTATCCGAAAACCGGCCAATTTTCAATGACGAGTTTTTCGGATGCCGACTATGCGGGTTGTAGGGTAGATAGGAAGAGCACAAGTGAAACATGTCAATTCCTAGGTAATTGTCTTGTATCTTGGTCTTTCAAAAAGTAAAATTCGGTAGCCCTTTCAACCGCCGAGGCGGAGTATGTTGCGGCCGGAGCTTGTTGTGCACAAGTTCTTTAGATGAAACATACTCTCCTTGACTATGATTTACACTTTGATCATGTTAAATATTTTGTGATAATACTAGTACTATTCACATGACAAAGAATGCAAATCAATATAGTAAAACCAAACACATTGACATTAGGTATCACTTTCTTAGAGATCATTATGAGAAAGGTGATATTGATATTGATTATGTTTCTACCGATTTTCAACTTGCCGATATTTTTACTAAACCTCTAGATTATGCTAGATTTTCATTTATTTGTGGTGAGTTGAATGTTTGCATTATGGATTCTTGAAGAAAATTTCTTTTGTTTTTGATTTTATTTTAACCCTTTTTGATGTATGACAAAAAGGGGTAGAAAAAATATAAGTTTGTTTGTTGTGTTGTTTGTTTATGATGTTCTTTGATGTATTTGAGTTTTTGACAAAACTAACTATGTGTTTTCAATGCCTTATGTATTTAGCTTTTTATACATAGCATTATTTGAGGGGGAGCTTTCCAAGCTCTTCTTCCATTTTTTTGTTTAAATAACCTATATGTTTTGTCATCATCAAAAAGGGGGAGATTGTTGGCCCAAGGTTACAATCACCCATGTTTAGTGTGTTTTGATGATTACAAAACATATTAGTTATTTGTACTAATATTGTTTATTGGTTAAGTGTGTTTCAGGGATCTAACTCATCTAGAAGGTTTATTTCTTATAAGCAAATATTTTTGGACTCAAGTCAACTCAAATTGGGTTCAAGAATCAAGTGTTGAAGACCTTATGGTGAAAAGCCCTCTTGAAGCACTTGTAGTACTTAGAACCAATGTAAGAGATAGATTGTCAAAGTTTGAGTTTTGAAAATTGGCTCTAGGATACACACACACGTTTTTGTATTCAAGTTTTCATGGTCAAAACTTTAGTTTTCATGCCTTAGTATATATATACATGACCCTAAGTTTTACAAATGTAAATATCATGTTTAGATCATGTATGTATACTCTTTTCAGCTTATTACTTATCTTTCCTTACTTCAAAAGATTTTTTTACAAAATTTTCTAAGTCAAAAATTCCTGCTTATTTTCCTGTTTCAGGCTGACCGCCGACCGGCACGGTCGACCGGCGCCAGTGCCAGGACGTGTACGTTTGTGCACGTCTGTCGGTCGACCGCCCCGGTCGACCGACTGTAAGCAGTTGCTCTCGAGTTTTCTAGGTCGACCGCCCGAAGAGAACTATGTTTTCCTTTTTGGACGGTCGACCCGAGCCAACGGCTCTTTGCCAGCTGAGCTGGCGGTCGACCGGACCGGTCGACCGCCAAGCCTGCTACAGCCCAACGGCTCTTTCCTCTTTTGTGCAATTCTGAAATCTGTTTTCCAAATTGCTTTTTGGCAGACTTTTTCAGGGTTTTCTAGATCTTTTTCAGAGCAAATAAGGTCTAAATAAATTGTTTTAAACCTATTTCTCTCCCTATAAATAGAGGAGAAGACTCTCTTGCAAAATACCAAGAAAAATCCTCAAGTTTTAAAAGTTTTCAAAGAGAAAAGAAAAGTGTTTAAGCTCTCCATTTCCAACTCTTTCTTGAGCTAGTTTTCAGTTGTGTTCCCTAGCAAAAATCATCTCTACAACTGAGTTTTTCTCACTACACTTCATAGAGCCAAAAATTTCTAACTCATTCTATAGTGAAGTTGTAAAAAGAGTGAGAGTGTTGTAAAAGAGTTTGGTGATCTTGTTGTGATCACTCTTGTTCTTGTGATCTTCTTGTTCTTGTGAAGACACCTCTTCGGTAGAGGTTATTGTACTTGGTGGAGCTCGGTGCTCGGGTCTTCGGTAGACCGTTGTAAGCGTCCTCGGTGGATAGTGGAAACCCTTCACGGAGGTGAAGGCGGGGAGTAGAGCGGTGGCTCGAACCTCAAAACAAACATCTTGTGTTTGCGATTGCCATGCGTCCATTTTTGCTTTAAATTTCTCTTGCACTCTATTGCTTTAAATTACTTGCTTGAGATCTAGTTTTCTTTCCTTGTGTTGTTGCTTGTGATACTTGTGATATATCTTGTGTGCATTTCATCATTGCATATTATTCATTACTTGTTCGATCAATTCTCATACAACAAGGTTGCATTGCGCACCTCTAACCCATTCAAGGGGAATTGGGAGAAGGAGTTCAGAACCTCTCACGGGGTATTCGGCTCTTAGTCTTATTTTGAGAGATCGTTGCATCATTCATCCATCTTAATTTTAAAAAGATTGTTAGATTAGCAATTACACCTATACACCCCCCCTCTAGGTGTTTTTCATCTAGGAGTACCAAACTCCTCTCTCAAACAACCACCTCACAACCGAGGGGTAGGCCCGTAGCCATACAACCAACAAACAACACCTCTACCAAAGAGGGTTACAAACCAAACTCCACCTCTCACTAGAGGGAGTAAACCAATCACCCGATCACCTCTACCAAAGAGGGATACACAAAGAGCAAGGGTGTTTACAACAAGTGGTTCCAAAGACTACAAACAATCTCTCTTTCTTTTCTCTTTTCCACAAAACAAGATCCTAATAAATTAGGATAGAAGATAAGCTCAAGTGTGAAAACTAGGTGTTTGGAAACAAGCAACAAAGAAAAACTACTTGGGAAAACTCTTGTAAATGATAGAAAATGAAAGCCAAGACAAATCTCCCAAAATACTCTTTTCTTTGATTTTTCTAAAAACCTAAAACAAATAAGATTGGAAGTTTAAAGCCCAAAAACACTTTTGAAAACTTGTTTTAAACTCAGGAAAACTGTGAATTTTTCTCTTGTAAAAACCTCGGCCAAAATCCCAAAGAATTGGGGTTTATATAGGCCCATCAGAAAACTAGCCGTTAGGCTGATGTGGCAGCCTGACAGGCTAACGGTCGACCGGTCCGGTCAACCGCCAACGGTCAGAAATGTGACCGTTGGGCAAGCACGGTCGACCGACACGGTCGACCCAAACAAACAGAGAGCACTGCTCTCAGACCCGGTCGACCGTCCCAGTGCTGCCAAACGTGCACAGATCTGTGCACGTCGGTTGACCGGCCCGGTCGACCGACTTCACCCCAAGTCGACTAATAAATTAACTTAGTCGACTGGTTGAAGCCTGGAACAGAAAACTGGGTCAGAAAAACAGTTTAAAAATATTTTGAAAAATCTTTTAAGTCTTGTAAAAATACCCAAAAATAGTTTTATCATTTTGCATTGATATATAAACATGTGATAAAAAGTTTAGCTCAAATATCAATCAATATGAACTATTTTTGTGTTTTATCATTTTTACCAAAAACCAAAACTTGTATTTTTTATCAAACTTAATTTTTCCAATAAGAAATATGATTTTACTAAAAACTCATGAATAGACATATCAAAATAAGTTTGTTTAAGTTATGAAGCATGTATGTATATTGAACACATCTAATATACATAAAAACCATTTAAACTTGTTTTGATCAAACTATTCATGAAAACCAAAAACTAAACATAAAACGTGTGTGTTGTGTGCACTTGAGCATATCAACTATACTAAGCTTTACAAATGGATCTAAAACACACTAAACTCTATGATACCTAAGTCTTCTTGACGATCTTTATCTTCAAGGCGACTTGGTCCAAACTCCATCCATGGGCTAGGCAATGTATGATCTTGATGCTTTGGCCCTGGAATCACCATGAAAAGCTTCTAAACACCTTTGTTGAAACTAATCACCAACTAATATCTTGCTAATGATCTGAAATTTAAAATCACAAGAATATTAGTAAACATAACTACATGAGTTAATCATCATCAAAACTAGGGTGGAAGGCCTTTGGGCCAACAATCTCCCCCATTTTGATGTTGACAAAACTCATGGAGTTATATATGCATGGATTAAAGTTAAGCTTCAAAGAAACTCCCCCTTAACTCATGCATAAACAAATAAACAAAGGATTTGCAATGAATGTACATAAACATGTATGCATCAACATGCATAAAACACATAAACATATTCTAGAAGCTCTAGATACCAATTAAATTAATAAAACATTAACAAAAATACTAGATGCTCTAGATACCAATAAAACTTAATATATGCAAAAACATAAGTATGCATATATAAACTATAATCTTTCTCCCCCTTTTTGTCAATCAACAACAAGGGGTAAACAATCAAAACAATAAATAATAATGAGGGGTAAAAATCTTTCTCCCCCTTTTTGTCAATCAAAACATAAAACAATGTTCTCCCCCTTTTTGTCTAAAAATAAAACAAGGCCAATAAGGGGTGACATCAATTAGTATATCAATTGAAAATATGTCAATGAAGCATCTTGATACCAATTGAAAGCAAACAAAGATCAATAAATGTTATATGCTATATACATTCATGAAGAGGAAGACGCTAAGTTAGCTTCCCTACACATATGCATTACATGAAAGAGGGATGTTAAGCCCTAATTCACATAATACACATTATGTAATGCATAAGAGGAGATGTGAAGCTCCCCCTACACACGTGTACCACATAAAGAAGAGATGTTAAGCTCTTCAATACAAGATACACTCATCATGAATCTATATGTAGAAGAGATGTTAAGCTCTCCTTGCATATAGTCAATATAAATCAAAACTTTTGTATAATAATTTTTTTTAAAAATTTTGAGATACCAATTTAAAATTTTCAAATAAACATCTTGATATCAATTGAAATTAACCATAATTTTTTTATCATAAAGCAAGGGAGTGAAAAACTAAATACCAATTGAAATATGAAAATTGAATTTTCTCCCCCTTTATGAAATACCAACAAAAACTATGCGTAGGCTTGTAATAAGATACTGATTGGTAGTGAAAAATGCATTTTTATCATAACATTTACCATCACATTTTCATATTTATTCATTTAATTCTGCACATTTATTAATATTTTGTGATTTATTGTGTGCAGGCCTCGAAATAATAAAAAGAAAGAATTAAAGCCTAAAAAGAGCCCAAAAAGCTCATATTTGAAGCCCAAGTGTAAAAGTGCAAATATCAGTTGTCAAAGTGCAAATATACAAGGGCTAAAGTTGCAAATATCAAAGATGAGGGAAGGATAGACTTCTATCCAACCCTAAACACTTGCAGATGAGGATAAAAGCCAAAGAAGAGAGTGCAAAGATAAGGAAATTCGTGGATAAAGATATTGGGAGATTTGAGATCTAGATAACTTGATCTCTAAGTTATCTCGAAATCCCAAGATAAAGAGCCAGGATTAAGCTTCCAGAAGAAAACGACCAGATGGACGGATCAGGAGAAGCCACGCGCCAAAGCGCGTGGCCAACAGCCACTGTAGTGCCGCGGAAACGCGGCCCAAGCCGCGTTTCCGCGGCAATCCTGCCTTATCCCGTCACCTGTTTTCGTGGAGGAGTTGTGATGGGACTCTACTTCCTTTTGCACCTATAAATACCCCCTGCAGTGTAACGTATAGAGCGTCCAGAGGCAGAGCCAGAGGGCCAAATCTAGTGTTTAGGTTTTCTTCTTGTAGTTTAGATTTTCTTTTCTCCATTGTAATTTTTTCCTTTTTGTAAGAACTGAGAGGAGATGATGTTCTCATGGAGGAAGGGATCTACTTGTACTGATGGTGACAGTCGGTGTAAGTTTTATTTTTCCACCATTGTTTAATAATCGAATCGAGGTTTGTTTTTGTTCTTTTATTATCTTTGTTTTTTTTTGTCTTGTTTAATCTTGTGTATCTCAGTATTTGCTTTCTTCTATTTTCTCTCTAATGTCTTGCCCACCATGAGAACCAACTGCTTCGAGACTACCTAGCCGAAGAAGAGCCCTTGATGGCCTATGGCGATGAACAGGTCTTCATAGTTGTCTTTTATTTCATAGTGTAGATTAAGAAGGCGGACGATCCTATACGCCATGCTTGTACGCCTTCCAAGAAAAGGTAAATCATCGCAACGGTTCAAAAGGTAAGCAGACTGAAGAGGTATGTGTTTCTTTCTTTCTTTAGTTTAGATTTCTATCTCTATCTCTCTCAAATTCTTTTCACCACACTTACTTGTAAATACCATCATAACTAATAAAATAAATAAAAATTTTAGAGAATCTTACAAACGCTTCCATCGCTAGTCCCTCCCTGAGGATCACGACCCGCATAGCCATTGCTACCGCGGATTCGAATTGAGCACTTGCACACCTTTAATTCTCAGATCTAATATTTTATATTTCATGTGCAGGAAAAAGTTCAATCAAAATTTTGGCGCCGTTGCCGGGGAGGGACGGTAAGTTATTCTCTAATAATAAAAAATTATTAACTAATTCGTTTATTCTTTTCTGTTTGTAGGTTTGGAGAACAGAAAAACAACAACAGAAGTGGACATATAGCAACTCTGTGCCTCTGCCCTCAAAGGCAGAGCAGCAGAGCCTGCTACTTAGCCGCACAAACGCGGCAATAGCCGCGGATCCGCGGCAGTAGCAGAGGACTACTTACTGAAATTTTTGCAGGTTGCTGCAAATTGCAAATATTGTCTACTGCTCTGTTAAAATTTGTTCTGTGATAACCCTGCTTACTGGTAATTAATTCAACAGTAAACTATTTGTTGTTAAAGATAAAAATTGATTAGACGTTTGCATATTAGGCACGTGTCTTTTCAATTCATTTATTTTTACTATTGAAGAGTGCTGGAGCAAGGTACGTACGCATTGCATGTAGAATAGGACTCATCTCTTGGTTGATTTTCTGCTTTGAGTGAATCTTATCTACTTATCTTGTACACTTGCACCAATTCATCTTAAGGGCATAACCATTAACAAGATAAGGTGGGGATTTCATCACCCTTCCTTAGCCCAAAAATCATATCCCAAGCACTCACTAACCCAAGCCTAACTTAAAAATTAGTAGACGTTGGCCCTAGGGACATCTCGGACTCAATAGGAGATTATCCTAAGGGGGAACAGTGCTGGAAGTTGACTCTTGTCAAATCAGTGTCTAGGAAAGGGATTGAGGGCCGAAAGCCCGAAGATTGGTGGTTATTTAATTAAGGAACGTCTTTGACGGAAAACCTCCCACCACTCTTGCCCTGACCTGGCTGATTAACTTGTGGTCAAAGTCTGCACCCTACCTCCCGTGGACAGTCTAACCAGTTAGGAGTCGTCTAGGTCATAGGTCTACCCTAACTTAGGTTAGAATTTTTCTTTTTGTTTGTTTATTTATTTGTTTTCTTTGTTTGTGTTGTTGTGATATGGCGTATAATAATAATTCCAATTTTAATCCATATTACACACCTAACTATTATTCGGATATTACCAACCCGGCATATCATAACTTTGACCAATCTAGTGTGCCGGAATGGTCTTATCCGAATAAATATAGCCCACACCCTCCATCTTATGACTATAATTTCCATAATAATTTCAACTCGTTACAGAGTTCATGGGGTTTCGAGTCCCCCGAGTCTAATTCTCACCAAATTGTCCTTCATATCCATCTAGTCCACATTCTTTCAATGATTCATACTCTGATCCACCTATTCAGAATAGGATACCATCTATCGGGGAAATGATAAGTATGCACGAGTCCAAGCAAAAATTACCATCAATCGCAGACATAATAATGCGTGAGTCCACCAACTCACAACTTCATCACGATTACACTTCATCTTTTCAAGTCCAATCACAGCATGATGCACCTATCGACTATGAAAGGATGCTTGCAGCCATGACTCAGGCTAGATTAGCCCGTGATCGTGACATAGATCTGATGGTTCAATCTTTACGTTCTCACAGTTCGGCCATTTCCAATATCATTGACCACTCTCTTAGAGCCGACGAACCAAGTTGCTTTGGACAACAAGATTCTAATTCAGTGCCATCATGTGAACTTGCCAAAACTTCAAATTTTGATAACTTGGCAAGTTTTTCCTTTCCTGAAATAAAACTTAAGCATGAATATGATCATGATCTTCCACTTGATGATTCAATTTTACTTCCTGATTCAATAATGACTCCGGTATCGCCACCTGATTTTATATTTCCCGAGTCAACATTGGATCCTGTTCCAATTCATCATGAAATTGAGTCACCCATTTTTGATGATCATATTGAACTTGACCAATTGTGCAATTTTGAAAGTCCCATGGATAAATTGGCAAGTTCTCATTTTTATGAAATTGAACCCAATGAGATATGTGACCTAGATTCTCAAATCTGTGATCAAGTTCAAATTCCCGAATCATTATTGACTCCTGTTTTGTTACCCGACTTAGGTAATCTTTTAGAGTCAGTTTTGATTCCCACATCTATCATTCCTGAACTTGAATCACCAACATTGAGTCACATTCTATTGTGGGAAACTGATTGTGGACTTGAGTTTCAGCTTATTGATTTGGACCCACTTCCTGAACCTAGCCCGACTCCTGAACCCTTACTTGATTTAAGTTTCTTTCCTGAGTCGATATTCGTTCCCATAATTACGACGTCCAAGTCAATCATTCCATCTTTTCACACTCCATTTTGGGACAAGGCGGTTGACACAATTGACTCTGAAATTTATTATGAAATTTGAAAATTTGATGGGGTGGAAATTTTAAAAAATGATCACACATACATTTTCATGGGTTATACAAGAAAAATTTTTGGTGGGTTCCTCCATGAAGTATTATGTTATCTTGATTGGGTAGCAACGCTTGGCCCAATTAGACCACCATCAGAACCACCACCTTAAGGTAACTTCTGCCTTCCCTTGTTCTTTTTCATGCATATATGCATTCATTCATACATTGAGGACAATGCATGAGATAAGTGTGGGGGTGGGCTTTACTAACATACTAACATAGGTAGACACTAACAAAATTTGCTAATTAAAAAAAAATTTTTAAAAAAAATATTATAAAAAGGAAATATTTTGACTTATTTTTTGAAAGAAATCTAAGTTAGTTTTAAGGATTAGGAAAATCATGATTAGGATTTCTAAAAACTTGGTCAAAATAAATAAATTGTTTAATTTTTAGGTATAGGAGAAGAAATTGAATAATTAATTAGTCTTGATTTTTACCTTAATGAAGTATGCATACCTAATGCATATCTAGGATTCTAAGACAAAGACCCTTGTGCCTCATAAAAAAAAAATCTGAAAAAAAAAATTTCACCAATTAAGCTGGATACATGTGCCTCAAGAAGCATAAGTATTCATGCCTAAAGGTGAGTAAATAAAATAAAGTCCTTAGTTTTGGGGCCTAGTTCACTCGAATTTGAGTCCGCGGGGTGTTTTCTCACTTGGTGCCCTAAAGCCGACTAGTTTGGGAGCCACCGACTTTAAGTTCGCTACATGGGTGGATTAGAAAGCCTAAGAAAACTAAGAAATATTACATATGTACTAACACATCTAATAGTCAATTAGTTAGGTATGTGGGCCTCAAGAAGCCTTGATGCTTATACGAAAGAAAATTAGATGCGTTATACATATTTTAAAAAAAAATTTAAACGAATAAAGAGGCATGAAAGTCCAAGTTAAGGAATTCCTAGTAAAAATTCATAAGGATGCATATGATTTTTGGTAACGAAAAAGACTATACAAACACTCAATTTTGATCCTTACCTAAAATAATAACAATTCACTTTATTAAGACTAAGTTTAAGAATGAATAAAAATGATAATCCTAAAACTTATAGACTACTTAGTCTCTTCAAATATAATTCGAATATTCTCCTTTTTATGGATTTTGTGGGTGTAATCCGCTGAAAACCCTCACGAGACAACACTCGTCCTCTAGGGTAACCTAGAGGTTTAACGGCTTGTTGCACATGCTAAGTGCAACCGTGATTCCTACGAAAGTGAGTTAGGTTAGATTAATTTTTCTTTTTCTCTTTGATTTTTACTCGAGGACGAGCAAAAAGATAAGTGTGGGGGTGTGATTGGTAGTGAAAAATGCATTTTTATCATAACATTTACCATCACATTTTCATATTTATTCATTTAATTCTGCACATTTATTAATATTTTGTGATTTATTATGTGCAGGCCTCGAAATAATAAAAAGAAAGAATTAAAGCCTAAAAAGAGCCCAAAAAGCCCATATTTGAAGCCCAAGTGTAAAAGTGCAAATATCAGTTATCAAAGTGCAAATATACAAGGGCTAAAGTTGTAAATATCAAAGATGAGGAAGGATAGACTTCTATCCAACCCTAAACACTTGCAGATGAGGATAAAAGCCAAAGAAGAGAGTGCAAAGATAAGGAAATTCGTGGATAAAGATATTGAGAGATTTGAGATCTAGATAACTTGATCTCTAAGTTATCTCGAAATCCCAAGATAAAGAGCCAGGATCAAGCTTCCAGAAGAAAACGACCAGATGGACGGACCAGGAGAAGCCACGCGCTTTTGGCGCGTGGCCAGCAGCCACTGTAGTGCCGCGGAAACGCGGCCCAAGCCGCGTTTCCGCGGCAATCCTGCCTTATCCCGTCACCTGTTTTCGTGGAGGAGTTGTGATGGGACTCTACTTCCTTTTGCACCTATAAATACCCCCTGTAGTGCAACGTACAGAGCGTCCAGAGGCAGAGCCAGAGGGCCAAATCTAGGGTTTAGGTTTTCTTCTTGTAGTTTAGATTTTCTTTTCTCCATTGTAATTTTTTCCTTTTTGTAAGAACTGAGAGGAGATGATGTTCTCATGGAGGAAGGGATCTACTTGTACTGATGGTGACAGTCGTGTAAGTTTTATTTTTTCACCATTGTTTAATAATTGAATCGAGGTTTGTTTTTGTTCTTTTATTATTTTTTGTTTTTTTTGTTCTTGTTTAATCTTGTGTATCTCAGTATTTGCTTTCTTCTATTTTCTCTCTAATGTCTTGCCCACCATGAGAACCAACTGCTTCGAGACTACCTAGCCGAAGAAGAGCCCTTGATGGCCTATGGCGATGAACAGGTCTTCATAGTTGTCTTTTATTTCATAGTGTAGATTAAGAAGGCGGACGATCCTATACGCCATGCTTGTACGCCTTCCAAGAAAAGGTAAATCATCGCAACGGTTCAAAAGGTAAGCAGACTGAAGAGGTATGTGTTTCTTTCTTTCTTTCTTTCTTTAGTTTAGATTTCTATCTCTATCTCTCTCAAATTCTTTTCACCACACCTCCTTGTAAATACCATCATAACTAATAAAATAAATAAAATTTTTAGAGAATCTTACAAACGCTTCCATCGCTAGTCCCTTACTGAGGATCACGACCCGCATAGCCATTGCTACCGCGGATTCGAATTGAGCACTTGCACACCTTTAATTCTCAGATCTAATATTTTATATTTTGTGTGCAGGAAAAAGTTCAATCAGATACCATTGAAAACTAAATCAATTGAAATAAAGTTGAAACTCAAGCTCTAGTATAAACAAAATTTGTGAAAATTTATATCTTGAGCACAAATAAAATATATATGTATGAAAAATTAGATACCAATAGAAATTGATACCATTGAAAGTATACATACACAAACACATATGAGTATACAAAAGAATCAAGATTGATACCAATTGAAAGAGTTGAATGATACCAATTGACATAACAATAAAAGCATGGTATAACTCATATAACTACCTCCCATCTCATGCACAAGTTTAAAATGATTTTCAATATAAACATACAAGGCATGGACTCCCATCCAACCTCCCGTGAAGGGTAAGGGTTTTCAAAAATAGGTTTGAAAATAGAGTACGTTTGAAAAACTCTACCAAAAGAAGAATACGAACTAGTTAAATGAAAAATCTTTTAAACTAGTACGAAATCCTTCAAGTAAGGAATAAACCTAGAATAATTTTCATAAAACACATGTAAATCACATAACACTTAAAACACTCAATATTCAATAAAGTCCATACATGCTCATGAAAACATACTCATGAGAAATATTTTAAAAATGGTGAGTGTACAAGTAATGTGTGACATGGCATTATGAAATTTCCAATTAAGCTCAAAATTCTTTGAAACAAGAAAACATGAAAATCATTAAAACTTATTTAATCTTCAAGGTATATGTATGTTTTATACAAATTAAAGTATACATACATATCCAAACACAACGAGTCCACAAGGATATATGCATGAAGGCACGTGGCTCAAAAAGGATGTATATGTATAATAATAATTTGGATAAAATAGACATATACATGAAGTTAAACAAATAAACACGAAGTCAAGAAAATCTTCACCAAAACAAATTTCATTTCAAGGTATATGTATGAATTGTTAACACAATAAGTATACATACATATCCCTAAACACAATTGAGTCCATATATAGATTTGCATGAAAGGCAAATGACTCAAGGGGTATATATGTATATCTTAAAGTTTGGCAAAATACACATATACATGAAGTGAAACACACACTCATAAAACAAATCCAAAATAGGAATACAAGTTTAAAATGTATGAATCATCAAAACTAGACTATACTAGCACATCTAATGGGAACAAATAAGCAATCAAGCCCAAACATATATAGATTTATTTGTGGCCCACTATATGCACAAGTATATACCAAGTTTTAATGAAAACTAACATCTAAACATATATTCAAAACATGAAGCATCAAAAACAAGATAAAATCAACATGAAAATCATAAACATGATCATTATGAATATCCACATGTTATTAGAAATATGATATACGCAATATCAACCAAATAGTGAGAACACAAAAGAATTTATCCATATTAAACATGGGTGTCTCAAAATGACTAAACATGTATATCACAAGTCTAATAAGCATGACATTTTCATACTAATCACTAAACAATGAAACATGCTATGAAAGATAAACATGGAAAGCATGTAAACAATAAATAAGGAGTTAGAGATTCGATACCAAAACCAATGAGGGCACCGCTCTAGTTCTCCAAAAACATGGTGGTCCTCTCCACCAAACTTCCCTTGAAAGTGATGCATCCAATTGATTTCCTTTAAGTACGGAACGCATCCACTCCAAGGTACGACAACTCTCACGTCATGTGAGAGCCCACACCTACATCAAAAACACGAGGGGTGGTCTTTGGTACCCATACTCTTTTGGGTCCATGAGGGTTAGTCCCTTCTCTAACCCAAACAAATTTCTTTGCTAAATTTGAAACATTTAATCTATCATAACAAAAATTTAGAAAGGTGGCCCATACGTCCACAATGTGTACAAGTGTACACATGAGCATACATGTGATGAGAGTGTCCGTGATTAGCATGTGTATGCCGTGGAGGGTGTGCATGCATAAAGGATGGAACTTGTTTCTTTCGAACCAAGGTTTCCAAACGTGAGTGGTTCATGGCACATTGGCTCATAGTGGAGCCCAAACAATCAACCTTCTTCTTAAGCAAGCAAATATCATCATTAATCTTAGAAGAAGAAGTGTGGCATGCAATAGGTGAAGTGTGTGATACTACCCTAGCATGGCAAACATGTGCATCAATCTTATTTTGCAAAACAATATTTTTATCTAAATAAACATTCAACTCATTTGAAATAGAAATAATTTTATTTTTCAAGGAGTTATTTTCTTTAACAACAAATTAAATTTTGAAGACAAAACTTTATTTTTCTTCAAAATTGATTCACAATCAATTTTATTTTTCAAAAAGTTATTTTCTTTAAGTGCAAGATCAAGTTGAGATTTTAATGAATCCCTCTCATTAGCAATCTCCTCTTTTTCTTGCAAAACAACATCAAGTTTAGCAATCAAATTTTTATTATCATTGTTAAGGCCTAGACTTTTCTTTTTCAAAATTTTATATTTTTCAATTAATTTTTCACAAACAATAGATAACTCTTCATTCAAAGCATTGGCATCCATATAATCATGATCATCAAATGAAGAGCTAATATTATCTAGTTGAGTATCCGAGTGTACCTCAAGGGAGTCATTCCCTTGGACCGTATAGCATTGTTGCGGCTCAGATTCATCTCCACTAGATTCCTCTTCTTGTTGGATAGGCAATTGAAGCTTGGAGGAGGTGGTGGTTGTCAACAAATTCCACACTGCAAAGGCGGAATCAAAGTTAGAAACACGCAAAAGATATTCTTTAGGCAATGTGCTTCTAATGGCCTCAAGGGCTTGTGCATTGGCCCCTATATGCTTGCTATCACTAAGGAAGGATTCCTTGGTAATGGCAAGGTGAACCTTGTAACCTAGGGTTTGAAGGTAAAGGGACATCCTAGTCTTCAAAACAAGAATGTTGGAAGGGTCAAAACTAGGTGGGGTCATGAAGTCCATGGTATAAACTATATGAGTGCAAACACGCAAATGCAAACAAGATTAGCAAACAAATGGATCTCACTCATAGGATGTTAAGCCTAAGTATCAGGAGCACTAGCTCTGATACCAATTGAAAGCACACCTAGAGGGGGGTGAATAGGTGTAAATGCTAATCTAGTGACTAAATGCGCTAAATGCGGAAGCTAATGCAAATCTTGCACAAACTTAATACAACACAACAAGTGTAGCCGAATTCCCCGTCAAGGGCTCTAGACTAACTCCTCTTGATTCCCCTTTAATGGGTTGAGGTGCTATGTGAAGCTCTTGTTGGTTAAGTATAAGTTAGGCACACACACAAGCAAGCCAAGCAAATAAGGATGAATAGCAATATGAATATATGCAAGGCAACACAAGCAAATAGATATGTATGATATGAATGATGCTATGCACAAAATAAAGAGAGAGAGAGAGTTGAGAGATATTGGATCAAACGCAAACACAAGGATATGTTTCGAGGTTCAAGCCCCTAGCTCTACATCCCCGCCTACACCACCGTGTAGGATTTCCAATCTACTATCTCCCACCGAGGGAACCTCTACCGAAGAGGATTTGTTACAACTCTAGGAGTACCAAACTCCTCTCTCAAACAACCACCTCACAACCGAGGGGTAGGCCCGTAGCCAATACAACCAACAACCAACACCTCTACCAAAGAGGGTTACAAACCAAACTCCACCTCTCACTAGAGGGAGTAAACCAATCACCCGATCACCTCTACCAAAGAGGGATACACAAAGAGCAAGGGTGATTACAACAAGTGATTCCAAAGACCACAAACAATCTCTCTTTCTTTTCTCTTTTCTACAAAACAAGATCCTAATAGATTAGGATAGAAGATAAGCTCAAGTGTGGAAACTAGGTGTTTGGAAAACAAGCAACAAAGAAAAACTACATGGGAAAACTCTTGTAAATGATAGAAAATGAAAGCCAAGACAAATCTCCCAAAATACTCTTTTCTTTGATTTTTTCAAAAACCTAAAACAAATAAGATTGGAAGTTTAAAGCCCAAAAACACTTTTGAAAACTTGTTTTAAACTCAGGAAAACTGTGAATTTTTCTCTTGTAAAACATCGGCCAAAATCCCAAAGAATTGGGGTTTATATAGGCCCATCAGAAAACTAGCCGTTAGGCTGATGTGACAGCCTGACAGGCTAACGGTCGACCGGCTCGGTCGACCGCCAATGGTCAGAAATGTGACCGTTGGGCAAGCACGGTCGACCGGCACGGTCGACCCAAACAAACAGAGAGCACTGCTCTCAGACCCGGTCGACCACCCGGGTCGACTGTCCCAATGCTGCCAAACGTGCACAGATCTGTGCATGTCGGTCGACCGGCCCGGTCGACCGACTTCACCCCAAGTCGACTAATAAACTGACTTAGTCGACTGGTTGAAGCCTGGAACAGAAAACTGGGTCAGAAAAACAGTTTAAAAATATTTTGAAAAATCTTTTAAGTCTTGTAAAAATACCCAAAAATAGTTTTATCATTTTGCATTGATATATAAACATGTGATAAAAAGTTTAGCTCAAATATCAATCAATATGAACTATTTTTGTGTTTTATCATTTTTTACCAAAAACCAAAACTTGTATTTTTATCAAACTTGATTTTTCCAATAAGAAATCTGATTTTCCTAAAAACTCATGAATAGACATATCAAAATAAGTTTGTTTAAGATATGAAGCATGTATGTATATTGAACACATCTAATATACATAAAAATCATTTAAACTTGTTTTGATCAAACTATTCATGAAAACCAAAAACCAAACATAAAACGTGTGTGTTGTGTGCACTTGAGCATATCAACTATACTAAGCTTTACAAATGAATCTAAAACACACTAAACTCTATGATACCTAAGTCTTCTTGATGATCTTTATCTTCAAGGCGACTTGGTCCAAACTCCATCCATGGGCTAGGCAATGTATGATCTTGATGCTTTGGCCCTAGAATCACCATGAAAAGATTCTAAACACCTTTGTTGAAGCTAATCACCAACTAATATCTTGCTAATGATCTGAAACTTAAAATCACAAGAATATTAGTAAACATAACTACATGAGTTAATCATCATCAAAACTAGGGTGGAAGGCCTTTGGGCCAACAATAAGGAGGACAAGTTGGTTGAAAATTGGACTCGGGGGAGGTGAATCCTCATTGACTCTGTCAAGAGTTGGAATTATTTTAGAAATTATGTCATAAGATTGGGGGCATGGGTTGTATTGATTCGGATAAGTCTAACTCGGTATATTTGGTAGGTTCATATTGTAAAAAATCTGGTTGGAATTATCCGAGTCAAATTGGGTGAAATATGGATTACCATTAAAATTGAAAAAAATGTTGTTATAAGCTATATTACACAAGAATTATCAAAATAAAACAAGGAGAAACAAACAAATAAACAAACAAAAGAAAAAAAATCTAATCTAAGTTAGGGTAAACCTTAGACCTAGATGACTCCTAACTGGTTAGACTGTCCACAGGGGGTATATTATCGAATCTAACCACAAGATAATGGGCCAGGTAGGGGAAAGATCAGTGGGAGATATTCGCACCTAAGCAACGGGCCTAATTATGTCAAACCACCAATCTTCGGGGTTTCGCCCCTCAATCCCCAACCTTAGACACCGATTTAGTAAGAGTCAAATTCTAATCAACTTCCCCCTTAGGTCAGTCTCCTATATGAGTCCGAGATGTCCCTAGGGCCAACGTCTACTCAGTTTTAGTTAGGCTTGGGTTAGTGAGTGAGGAGATTGTTTGTAGGTTAAGGGAGGGTAATGAGTTCCCTACCTTATCTTGTTTATAGGACAAGCCCTTAAGATTGATTGTGCAAAGTATGCAGGATATAGAAAAGTAATATTCAATAAGCAAATAATCACTCAAGAATGTTTTCTAAACTATATGTTATGCATACGTACCTTTTGCTTTAGCACTCTTCAACAGTAATATAGAATGTAAACAAATCAGGCACGTGCCTAATTTGTTTATTTTTAGCATTTAACAAACATCATTTTACTGTTGAAATTAGAAAGTAAGTACAGTGAGATAAAAAAGAAAATAAATTGCTACAGAATTTTAGCTTTACAATTCAGCCAACCTGCAAAAATGCAGGTTAGTAGTTTACTCAGATTGTCACTGGAATGTAGCAAAATCTGAGGGCTTCTGGGCTCTGCTTTCTTAAGTAGAGTCCAGGGTCACTTATATGTCTACTGTAACAAAATTTACTTGTTGTTAAATCTGTACACCAAGAACAAAGAAGAAAGTTAACCAAAAATGTAAATTTAAAAAGAGAATAACTTACCGTCCCTCCCTGGCAACGGCGCCAAAATTTGATTATTGTTTTTACCTGCACACAAGAATACAGAATTTTAGAATTTTAAGAATAGACTGTACAAGTACTCAATTTTACTGCTATAGCAAGTGGCTATGCCGGTCGTGATCCACAAGGAGAGACTAGCGATGGAAGCTTTTTAGTAAGTTCTCTTTTATACTATAAAGTATGGTTAAAGGTCTTCTTTTAATTATTTAAAAGAAAAGGAAAAATATGTTAAAGTTTAGTTAGGAAGAAAGTGGTAGATTGAAGATGGAGAAAATGAAAATGAGATTTTACAAAGAAATTGAAAAGAGTGATGAAAGAGTTTGGAGATTGTGGTGTAGGTGATTAAACTGAAAGTTAAACTAAAAGAAAGAAAACCTAAAAGAAATACTTACCTCCTCTGGCCAAATACTTACCTTAAGTCTGTGGTGACAATGTTACTTTGAAGTGGAGGCAATCAGCGCATAGCCCATAAGAGTTGATTCTTGTCTCCTCCACATTACATCATCAAGACGATACAAATTGAAATGATACAGATTGAGACTAAAATCCATCGTCATGAGCTATCGGCGGCACTCGCAAAGGCAAGGCTCTTTCGATGCTATAAGACTCACTTGGATAGCAATTGATACTAAAAGAAGAGAAGTAGAAAGGAAGAACAAGAATACAAGAAGAACATAAAAATGTAACTATAGATTTAATGTTGTAATAATAAGAGAAAATAAGAACAACTTACACCAGTGTCACTCTCAGCACAAGCTTCACTCTCAATCTCCTATGAAACTCTGATCTCCTCTGAATTACATAAATGAAAACTGAAAATTATATAAAAAAAATAAAAATCTACACTAAAAAGAATGAAAACTGGACTAGAATCTATCTCTGCATGGTCGCTTTCCCTGTCTCTGAAAACCCAGTATTTATAGGCAAAACCTAATGGGGAGGAGCGTACGAAGATAAGGGGAGCAGACCGTTAATGATCTTTGTAAAACGGGTTAGCATCTCATCAATATTTTCATTGTCAAGCATAAAGAAGTTTTCATATTGAGATCTTAAGATATTGACCTTGGATCTCTTAACTAGGATGTACCCTCATGTACCCTTAAGATACTGTGCTTTAGCATTGGCCTCATAGTCTTTGGCAGTTGCTTCAGACTATGTATCATCATCACTGCGAGGCTCAATAAATTTCTTAGTTATGGCCTTGGCTACTCTAACCCCTAGGGACTTGAGGACGAGGTTCATCTTGACTTTTCAAATAGGAAAGTTCAACCCATCAAATTTTGGTGGGGACTTGATGCTTGAAAAATTGTGTAATGCCATGAAAACAAATATGAGTGCAAAAATAAATAGCAAAAGTAACAAATGAATATAGACAAATGAAAGGATCTCCCTAAGGTGGTTAAACCAAAGCTAGAGTTAGGCTCTAATATCAATTGTAAATCACCTAGAGGGGGATGAATAGATGATGACTATACTAAATGTAATGCGGAATTAAAAATCACTTGCTAGCAACCTAGCAAATATCAATAACAACACAAGGAATAATTGCAAATAAGTAAACAAGATAAGTATGCAAGTAACTAAAGAGAGAGTAGAGTAGAGAGAGAGAGCAATCACAAACACATTGGTATGTCCCGAGGTTCGAGCCACTGCTCTACGTCCCCGCCTTCACCACCATGAAAGATTTTCACAATGACCGATCTCACTAGTCGTCAAGCCTTACAATTTCTCATTAGAACTCTATGGACTCACAAATCCTTCTCTCGGTGTCGCAACACAACAATGCAGCTCACAAGCTCACTTGAGGCTGCAACCTCTACAACTTCACAATTGAAGAAAAATGGTGATTTTTACTTGATCACAAATGGCTCACAAGCACAATCCTATAACCAAGAGGAGAAGGTGAAGCTCTTTGGGATTGTGTGGTGAAAATAGCTTGTAAAGATGTAGAGAAAGGCTCAAGCTATAAATCAAGAATATGAAATTTTGGCTCAAATTGAAAATTATTTTATGAGAAAGAATATGATCACTAAAACTTGATTTTTATGTTGAAAAACCTATTGAGGGGTTTTTTTTACAGTACCCATATATATAGGGTATGAAAACTTGAAGAGAAAAAACCATAAAATTGTTGTGATATGACCCAGAAAAAGTCTGATCAGAAAACTAGCCTTTGGGAAAAAAATCAGAACAAATTGTTCTGTCGGTCGACTGGTCGGTTACCGGTCGGTTGACCGCTAATGGTTGGATTTTCAACCGTTGAGGCTCGCGGTCGACCGGTCAGTTGACTATTAATCCCAAACAGAGAGAAAATCTCTCTGACGGTAGACCGGTCGGTCGACTGTGCCCAACCAAGAACAAAGCTCTCTCAGTTAGTCGACTGAACGGTCAGCCGAAGTGCACACAAAGCACTAAGGAAAAATTTTGTGCATGTACGACAGAGTAATTTTCTTTGTCAGCGGTCGACCGGTCGGTCGACCGACCTAGAGCCAATAGTATATCTTGAAGATATTTTTGCAGTTAATCTTTTTCCAGTGAAATATACTTTGATTTCAAGACACAAAATAGAGTTCTATGATGATAAGAGTTTAGTGTGTGATCAGATATCAACACAAAACAAAGTTAAAACTATATTTTTGTAAACATACGTTTCTAAATTGAAACTAATTTTTCTGAAACTCGTTTTTCTGAAAACAAACAAGATAAACGTTTTGAACTCTTTTCAAAAACACTTTGAGATAGAAATGAAACATGTGTGTGTGTGTGTGTTAATCTCAAGAGCTATCAACCTATATCATCTTGGTTTTAACAGAGACTATAAATCCTATCCAAAATATAAATCTTGTATATAGTCTTCACTTTCAACCTTGATCCTTGAGCTCATCTGTGTGCTTAGGCTCTGCAATCGACATGTTCATGGCTTCTAAACGTGTGAGTCTTATGGTGAAGCCAAGATGCAACAATGAAATAACCTGAAACTTAGTTTAACAAAATTATTAGAAATATAACTACATATGCTTTGTTATTATCAAAACTAGTGCAAATGGCCTTTGGGCCAACAAACCTGTCATATTAACATTATGCCTCTGGCATACCCTACTGTTAAGTTAATATTATATCTCTAACAGTAATTTCTCTCAATTCTCCCAGCGGATAAAATTTCAGCTTGTCAATTCTCTTCAATATAATGATAAGTGCACCAAAATTGCTCCTATTGTATTATGATCTTGGCTAAGTTAAAAACTACACCTCTGATCAAATTGCTCATATCGCAATACAAATACCTATTATGTTTACGATAGTAATTCTATCGACTTTTGAGACGTTCGATGCTATGTTAAAACATCACACCTCTAGCATTTATTTTATTGTCAAGTTAAATATTATACCTATGACAATGATCTTCCCTCGAGCTTTCTCATCGAAATCGAGACGTCCAATACTAAGTTAATATCATACCTCTAGCATTCATTCCACTGTTAAGTTAACACTAAACCTATGATAGTGATTTTCTCAGTTTTCTCAATGAGAACGAGACCTTCTTGATGCTAAGTTAATATCATATCTCTAGCATACATCCTTATCAAGTTAATATTACACCTTTGACAATTCAATTTGCTCAAACTGTAAATTCAAACCCGTCATGTTAACATTATACCACTGACGATAAAAATCTCTATAAATCTCTAGTGGATCAAACTCCACTTGTTCTCATCAATAGAATAGCAAGTTCATAAAATTCGTTCAATCACGAATACAAACCCCTGCCAAGTTAGTATCACACCTTTGACAGTAACCTACTCAAATCCCTAATGGAATTATTGAACTTCTAGTTGCTATGTTAACTGTCACCTCTAGCAATCAAATTCAATCGCTTTCGTTTGTCTGATTTTCAAGCACACAAAAAAAATAAAGACAAGATGAAGGCAAAATTATCACTTTTATTATTCATATTAAAATTGTAAAGTGATACAACACTCTCTTATTCAATATGATAGAGTGTTAAAAAAAAGAAAAAGGACAAAAAAGTTATTCTCACTTAGCGAGAGATTTTTATTTGGCCCTTGAGGCATTGAATATCCCTTTGGCGTGCCCCTTCAACCTTAGCTAAGGCTTTGACCCTCAGTTCCTCATCTGATAAAAGCTTTCTCGTAGCAAGTTGTGCGTAAAGAGCTTTCAACATCAAGGTGTGGACATCGAGCTTCTGTTGTACCCGACTTTTGACGGCCTCGACCTCTTTTACTTTCTTCTTCTCGTTTGCAAGCTTCTGCTCATTGTCATGGATTAAGGCTTGTGCCTTAGTAATTGCAGCTCGAGCACTTGCTATCACACCCTCTGCATTCTTGGTGACGATCTCAGATCGCTGAAGGTTATCTGTCAGATTTTGATAGCTGGCCTTGGAATCATCAAGATAAAGAGCTTCCTCATCTATATACTCCTCGATCTCTTTTCATTCTCATTCTTGAGTGGCGCAGAGGCTATTCAACACCTATTGAGCTTCACTGACCAGATTGGCACTTTTCAGGTTTCTCAGATCCTTTGAGTACATTCCTAGTTACTCCACCAACACTTGACGGGCTTTCGCTCGATCAGAATCCCCAGTCTGTCGGATATTCTAAAGCTGGTTCTCGAGGAGTGTTTGTGTGAACTTAAATGAATTTCACCTACTGAGTACCAATTCAGTGCAATACTTCATCATGGTGAAGAATTGCTCGACCGATTTAGAGGGTCAGTTCTTCCAGGATGTCCATAGCCGATATCGGCTCTGGAGGAGCACTTCCTAATCCAGTCTCTACGATCGTGATAGAAGTACTCTCAGAAGTCGAGGGTGGTGCACTTGTCCCTCCTAAAAGTACAAGAGCAAGTTGATTTAGAAGTTGCCTCATCTCCGAGGTCACCACAGGAGCTTCAGGATCGGGATCTATAATAGCTTCATGTGTAGCAACCACAAGAACGGGCTCCACAGTGAGGGCCTTCTCTGTTGAAGCCTCAAAAAGAATATCCTTTGCACCAGTATCTATGATAAGCTCTTTTGCTTGAGCCAGTGCAACATCACCTGCAGTTATTACGATGATGTCAGTGACATGCTAAGAGTAAGAATATCAAATTCTGGTATCTTACTAGGTTGAGGAGTCAGAGATGGCAAATCCTCCGGCAGCTCTCCTGGCTGAGAAGATTCCCCAACCATAGATGTTGTGCTCACAGGGACCGCCTCAGTACTGATCTTGAGAACTTCTGAACTTTCCGGTTGGGTCAGCTCCTCAATCATCTCAGCGATATTTGAGGAGGTTTCACCTTCATTAGTAGCGGTAGCCTCTGCAAAGTGTCATCCAAGTAGGTGTTAAAAACATATCTATATGTTTGACAAGAAAAGCCATAGATGAAAAGAAAGAATACTCTCAGTGGAAGCAATCTCCCTAAATGACAGTTCCGTCTCTGGAGCAGCTACTTGCATCTCCTCTTCCGTCATATGGGAGAATTTGCTAACATCATGGGAGTAGACTCATGGCCAAAATCATAGTCATCTCCTTCGGACGATGAAGACAACACTTGAACCGAGGGAGCCTCAGTAATTGCAGCTTTGCCACCAATCGGTCCAGTAGTCGGGCTGCATTCAGGGATCTTCAGGGCCGACATCATAGTGCTTGGAGAGCCCGGCTACTTCTCTACTCCTTCTGAAGTCATCAAAGATGTTGATGCAACTTTCAATTGAAGTTCCTCTGCAACTTCTATCCCTACTGAAATGGCAGGGCCTTTACTATGCTGACTCCGAATGAGCAGAGGGCCACCTCTTCCTCTTCTTCTAAATCTTCGTTACTTGAGATGATCTTCTCAAGGCCTATCCCTGACCAAGAAGCTCCCTGTAATGGAACTTCAGCTTTGGACCCTTTCCGTGCCTTCTTCCGACTTAAATCACCTTCAGACGAGGAGGATCGGGTACGCTTCACTGCAACTTGGTAGGATTTTCTAGCAGAATGTTCCTCAGTGGTTTCTGCACCACGTTCTGACTCTTAGGCCTTCATATCTGCCAGCCTCTTTCTCAGCCTCTAAATATTCGTTCATCTCCCGTATCCGGGAAGCATTGGGACCTCTCCGGGCATTGTACACGGATTTGATAGCCTTGATGCATGAGGTGTTTATTCCGAAACCAGGCACTGTATAGGTAATGATGTACCACATACAAAACTGAGACTCGTGTAGGAGTTGAGAGCCTTTTGAGGAAGACTGAAGATGGCCCCTGTCCCTCTAGTTGAACTATAGTACCATGCCCAGGCACCTTCAAATCGATTCTCGTTGAAGCGAAGACTCGCTGATTGGAAAAGAGATGTGGGGTAGATTGCACAGATATTATGTAAAAGAAAGAGGTTTAGAAACAACCTTTGTGCTTTGTCAATCCACAAATGTATTTAAAGATCAATATACCCTTTCCAATCTCCGCTATAGCAATGGCTATACCGGGTCGATTCTCTGGGAGAGCTAGCGATGGAAGCGTTACGGTTCAAAGTGAAGCAAGAAGACGAAGATTCTTCTATGTATTTACACAAATACAAGAAGCAACATGAAAAGAAGTGATGGATTTGTGCATTATGGAAAAAGAAATCAAAAGAACTTGAGTGAAGTGTGTTGTAAAGAAAGAGAAACTAGTAAAGAAAGTGTTGGAAAACTTTAGATGAGAAGGTACATGGCTAGCTAACTTTACCTCATTGCTAACTTGCTAAACTCAATGGTGATGCTTGATTGCCTCATATTGATTCATTGGCAATAGATAATCTTGCTTGTTTGTTTAAGTACTTTACCGTTCTTGAAGATGAGTGTTCCTTTAGTTCTTAGCTTGAAGCCTCATATTGATTCATTGGCTCTCTAGATAGATGTTCAATGATGAACTCTAGGATTGGTACTCAAGGAATGCTAAGTTAGAAGAATCAACATTCATTTGAACATTCAAGACATAACAACAAATTAGCTTGAAGTAAAGAAGTTGTTCTTACTACACAAGTAGCACATGTTTGGTGATCCATCTCCATGTTCCATCAAGGCTCTTGTTCTAGACAAGGCTCTAAATGAGGCACACATGAGTCATATGGAGTTTGTACAAGCATTTGACCAAGGTAAAGCAACTCTACTTCCTTGGTAAGTAAAAGAAACTCTCACAATGCAAGTATAAAGATAAGCATCATCCAAAGAGATAGAAGTTAGCTAGGTAAGTTTTTAGCTAGCCATGCAATAGAGACTTAGCTATCCATTACACTAGAACAAAGCAACTATTCATGATGTAAAGCAATTAGAACTAAAGCAATAGAAATGAACTAAAATCAAAGCAAGAAATTAAAGCAAAGTAAAGTAGAACATACTAGAGCTTGCAAAGAGAAGAATGGAGTTCTTTTGATTAATTCTTGCCTACAAGAATGTCACTTCCTTGATACAAGCTTTCAAACAGCACTCTCTCTCTCACTTTGTCAAAATCTCTAGGAGGAAGAAGATGAAGACTAAAAACCTAGGAGAAAACAAAATACAAGAATTTCCCCTATTTTCTTCTCTCTCTTCTCTGTTGCACTCACGCAGACTCTGGTCCTCTATTTATAGCCCTCAGTGAGAAGCCTCCAGAGCCCAGATCGTTGGAGAAAAATCCGGGGCTCAACGGCCCAGATCCTGCCGCGCGCGCGGCAAGGCGCGGCCGTTTGGAAACGGTTGGCTAATAACTTTCTGTTGTGAAGTTGTTACAAGTTTGTTAGCCATGTGGCTTTCTAGAACGTTGCGTTGGCGCGTGGATCTCCTTTGATTCTGAATTCAAACTTGGGCTCTTTTGGGCTTTGGATTAAATCTCTTTAACTATTGCTAATTAAAGAGATTTTGGGCTTTTTCTCTTTTAAGTTGTGGACCTGCAAAAATAGAGAGAAAAGGATTAAAAATCACATTTTTATATACAATATGCATGGTTTGGAAGCGGTAAAATATGCAAATATGTATAACAATCACACCCTCATACCTAGCTTTTGCTCGTCCTCGAGCAAAACAAGAAAAGAAAAAGAAAGAAAAAGAAAATCCTAACTAGTTTATTACACCACTTTCGTAGGTGACACGATTGCACTGAGCGTGTGCAACAAGCCGTTAAACCTCTAGGTTACCCTAGAGGAGGAGTGTTGTCTCCTGAGGGTTTTCAGCGGATTACACCCACAAAATCCATAAAGAAAAATAAAAAGGGTTAGTGAAAATTTTGATCCATGTTTTAAAGATTCTCCCTTAAGCTATAGGTTTCAGGTTACTCTAAACTTTTCATTCCTCTTATAAGTGTCTATTTGGAGTTTTGTTTTCAACTTAGGTTAAGATTTTAGGGAAAAGATCAAAATCGGATTTTGCATCAATCCTAGGATATATACATCTATAAATATGAAGGATCTTTCGTAGACTAAGTTCATTTATTTACTAATATATATAACAATTTTTTTATTTATATATACAATATATATATATATTTTTTATATTTTTTTATTTTTCTAAAAGAAAATAAAATCTAACAAGTAAGTAGAAAATCTATAAAGAAAGGTAAAATCTAAAGAGAAAACCTAAAAAGAAACTGAAAATCCTAAAAATAAAAGGCCTAAAAAGAAAATGAAAAATCCTATGTTAGCATCTACCCCCCCATACCTATCTCATGCATTGTCCCCAATGTATGCAAGATAAGAATATGCATGAAAATAGGTAAAGGATAAAAATCATCCCCTCTGTCTCTTTGGACCAGCGGTGGTGCTTGGTCCAGCAGACTGTGATCGTCTCAATGCCGCCTCTATACTGTCCAAACGAGAGGAATTCTCCTCGACCTTCTTCCTCAGATGAACTTGCCCTCTAAAGATCTTCTTCATGCCCTTCCAGACGGCGGACATGAAGGCTCGTGATTCTGTGGGGGGATCCTGTGTCCAGAATTGGGGCTCATCTACCTCCTCTAAGCTCTCCTCCGAAGAGGACTCCACAGGAATATCCTCAGGTTGGGCCCTAGGTGTCCAGAGGGCGTGTAAGCAACCAGTGTATGAGCTAGTGGGTCTCTCTGCTACAACATACACTCGGGGAAAGGAGTCAAATACATCGTCTGGTATGAAGTTTCTACACAGACGGGTAATCAAGACTGGATGGAAATACTTTGCACCCCGAGTGCGGGAGGAATTATCAAGTATGGCATGAAAGATGGCCCTATTCAAACAAACCGTGTGTCTATGAGTCATTGAAAGTCGTGGTATGATCAAGTCCAAAATATTGCGTTGGAGCCAACGTCCAATGCAATGTATATTTCTAAACGTGGATTGGGCTTTGAGCCCACGGTCCTGCTCTGTGCAGCGGACCCCCATGATGGGCATGTAATCAACCAGTGGCAAGGGGTCAGTATGATGGGGATGAATGGGGACATCGGTGATTTCAACAATGAGTGGAATGGTGACAAAGATGTCACCTAATGGCATATGAACTGTGAATTGTTGTGTGTTATGATTAACAGATGCATGATCCAATGTGTTGTAAAATGTGGTGACCAATTCAGGGCAATAGTAAGCATCATTGTCATTGTTATCATAAACTAAGGAATACCAATTCCACGCACGTATTAGATCTACAAATATATGCTCATATCCCCCTTGATCATTCAAAAGTGTAGAGAAATCCCTTTCCACAAACAAACTAGGGGCTATAAATAACAGTAAAAATTAGAGCAAAGGAACCAAGGGACAAGAGATCAAACCACCCCCAGATTTCGTGGGGGGAAATCGAAAGACAGGTGTGCAGAAGGCACCAGAGACAGCTTCGGGAAGAATGGGTCTGTTTCTGTCTCCAGGGAAAAAAAGTCAGTCAACCTGAACTCTTCCGGTGCTCCTGAGGTGTCAGAACGGCGGCGGAGCTGCGGCAGGGCGCGGCGGATTAGATGAGACTAGGGAGCAGAATTTTGGTGGGGGTCGGCTGTTGAAGGAATATTTCAGATCTGAGTGGATGTTCTCGTTTGAGGGAGGAAGATAGGTGAAAAAGAGTATTTATAGGAGGGGAAAAAATGGTTTCCAAATTTAACCCTAGGTCAAAGATGTATGTACAACCCTAGGAAAAGGAATTTGGAAATGAATGGAATCCTAGGGAAGAGAGAATCCTAGGAATTTGAAACTCTTTGAAGCACAAAAATCCCTAAATTTTTTTTTGTTTTTTTTAAAAAGTGTAAAAGAAAATTATTTACAAGTGTGGTCCCAAAATGATATGCACGGAAATTCGGGGAATTGTACAGATAGAATTTGTCACAAATAAACTGGGTCACAAAGACCCAATTCATGAACTTCGTGTGACACAGAATCGGTGGTAAAGAATGGCTTTAGACGTTGTCCGTTCACAGTGAATATGTTGCCATTATTCGGGTCAAGAATCTCGATCGCACCGTGGAAAAAAACTTTGTGAACAATGAATGGCCCGACCACCTGGTTCTCAATTTATCAGGGAAAAGGTGGAGTCTTGAATTGTATAACAGGACCTTTTGTCCTACGACAAAAATCTTGCGGTGAATGGACTTATCGTGAAAAAGCTTGGTTCTGTGTTTCGTGATCCGAGCGTTGTCTTATACTTCGTTTCTTAACTCTTCAAGCTCAGATAACTGCAACTTCCGTAGAACACCGGCTTTATCCAAATCTAAATTCAGCTGCTTTAAAGCCCACATTGCTCGGTGTTCTAACTCAACAGGAAAGTTACAAGGTTTTCCAAATATAACTCGATATGGAGACATGCCGAGGACAGTTTTGTAGGCGGTCCTGTATGCCCATAAGGCATCAGTGAGTTTGATGGACCAATCCTTACGGTTCTGTCCTACAGTTTTCTCCAAAATGAGTTTTATCTGTCTATTCGTGACTTCAACTTGCCCGTTGGTTTGAGGATGATAAGCCGTGGACAATTTATGAGTAATAGAGTATTTTCGCATCAAAGCTTCAAAAGCCCTATTGCAGAAATGACTCCCATTATCGCTTATTATCGCACGGGGGGCTCCGAAGTGAGAGATGATGTTTTCTCTTAAAAACTTAATGACAACATGGTTGTCATTCGTCCGTGTTGGAATTGCTTCAGCCCACTTGGAAACATAATCTGCGGCTACCAAAATGTATTGGTTACCGTAGGACAGAGGAAAGGGTCCCATAAAATCGATGCCCCAAAGGTCAAAAATTTCGACTTCCAAGATGGGTGTGAGGGGCATCATGTCTCTTTGTGTGATACGACCCGTCATTTGACACTTGTCACAAAGCTTGCAGAAATTATATGCATCCTTAAAGAGAGTGGGCCAGTAGAATCCACTCTGAAGCACTTTCTCAGCAGTTTTCCGTGGACCAAAATGTCCACCGCAAGCTAACTTGTGACAGAATGTCAAAACGCTCTGATGTTCATCCTCAGGAAGGCATCTACGTATGACTTGGTCAGGACAGTATTTGAATAAATACGGTTCATCCCAAAAGAAGAACCGCATTTGGCGCAGAAAACGGTGTTTTTCTTGTCCTGACCAATGAGAAGGTATTTGCCTGGTAGCAAGGTAGTTCACTATATCAGCATACCAGGGCTCTCCACATATCTCAAAAATATGCTCGTCAGGAAAATCATCGTTAATCGGTATTCTCTCTTTAGGTGCATTTGGGATTCTCGACAAATGATCTGCTACCACGTTCTCAACGCCCTTTTTATCTTTAATTTCCAAATCAAACTCTTGCAAAAGAAGTATCCATCGAATCAGTCTTGCCTTAGCATCCTTCTTTTGCATCAAGTATTTTAGGGCGGAGTGATCAGTGAAAATAATAGTTCTGGACCCTAGCAGATATTGACGAAATTTCTCCAACGCAAAGACAACTGCTAAAAATTCCTTTTCAGTAGTTGTATAATTGAGTTGGGCCTCATTCAGTGTTCTGCTAGCATAATAGATTACGTGTTGCCTATTATCAATACGCTGCCCTAAAACAGCGCCTATAGCAAAGTCAGAGGCATCACACATAATCTCAAAAGGCTTGGTCCAATCTGGTGCAGAGATGATCGGTGCAGAGACAAGTCTACTCTTAAGCTCTTTTCATGATTTTTGACATTCCTCATCAAAGATGAAGGGTACATCCTTTCCTAAGAGATTTGTCAAGGGTCTTGCAATATTGCTAAACCCTTGAATAAATCGCCTATAGAAACCGGCGTGCCCTAAAAATGATCTAATGTCTTTTAAGCACGTCGGTTCAGTGAGCTTCGTTACGACTTCCACTTTGGACTTGTCTACCTCGATTCCTATTCTTGATACTTTGTGCCCAAGTACGATTCCTTGCTTGACCATAAAATGACACTTTTCCTAATTAAGTGTCAAGTTTTTCTCCATACAACGTTGTAAAACTAGCTTCAGATGGTACAAGCATTGCTCAAAGGAATCCCCATAGATCGAAAAATCATTCATAAAAATTTTCAAAAATTTCTCCACCATGTCCGAAAGAGGCTCGACATGCAACTTGAAACGTTGCAGGAGCATTGCAAAGACCGAAGGGCATCCTTCGGTAAGCAAATGTTCCAAAGGGATAGGTGAAGGTAGTCTTATCTTGGTCCTCGGGAGCGATTGGGATTTGGTTATATCCTGAATATCCATCCAGGAAACAGTAATACTCGTGTCCCGCCAATCTCTCCAGCATTTGATCGATGAATGGAAGAGGAAAGTGGTCTTTACGTGTGGCGGTGTTCAACTTCCTATAATCAATACAAACTCGAATCTTCGTTGGAAGACGTGTTTGTATCAATTCTTTATTCTCATTCTCCACCACAGTAAATCCAGCTTTCTTAGGCACAGCGTGAACTGGACTTACCCATTGACTATCAGATATGGGATAGATAATCCCATTGTCTAATAGTTTCAATATCTCAGATCTAACAGCTTCTTGCATAATAGGGTTAAGTCTACGCTGTGGGTCTCGTTTAGGCTTAGCATCTTCCGTCAAGTGAATCCTATGTTGGACAATGGCAGGACTAATCCCCTTGATATCAGCCATGGTCCAACCAATGGCTTCTCTATTTTCCCTTAACACAGTCAGAAGGTCCTCTTCTTGTTGCTCAGTAAGATTGGATGCAATTATTACAGGAAAGGATTCCTTCTCATCCAAGTACTTGTACTTGAGATGGTCGGGAAGAACCTTAAGCTCAGAAGAAGGGACCGGATCTATAACTGGTTGCTCATGGTGCAAGGGAAGAATAGGTGTGGAATTAGTGGTCCGTTCAACATTTGATCCAACAATCTGATCCAGGTTGAAGTCATCCGACTCCAACTCAAACTCCTCTTCAGACTCATACTCAATTTCCTCCACATGTTCACTGGTCAATCCCTCAATCAAGTTCACTTCAAAAGAATCATTGTCCACATCCCTTGGCTGCTTCCCCAGATGGAAGACATTCACCTCTTTCGTCATATCTCCGAACGTTAACCGCATTGATCCATTTCGGCAGTTGATTATTGCGTTCGCGGTGGCTAAGAAAGGACGTCCGAGAATGACAGGTGTTTGCGTTCTGTGATTTTGTACGGGCTGTGTTTCAAGAACAACAAAGTCCACGGGGTAAATGAATTCCCCGACCCGTATCAAAACATCTGTAATTTCCCCCTTGGGAATCTTTACAGAGCGGTCAGCCAATTGAATAGTCATCTGGGTAGGACGAAGGTTGCCTAACCCTAACTGCTGATAAACGGAAAAGGGGAGAAGATTGATGCTCGCGCCCAAGTCAAGCAAAGCCCTATTTATGGTGGTCTGCCCTATGATACAAGAAATGGTAGGGCTCCCTGGATCTTTGTACTTCACAGGGATAGGACCATTGAGCAGTTCACTTATGTTGGAAGCCAAAAAGACTTTTTTAGGGACATTTGCTTTTCTCTTTTTAGTACACATTTCTTTCAGAAACTTGGCGTAGGATGGGACTTGTTGAATAGCATCTAAGAGAGGGACATTGATTTGTACTTGGTTGAATATCTCTCTTATCTTCTCCATGTGAGCATTCATCTTATGATTTGTGAGCCTATTTGGGAATGGGACAACAGGCTTATATGTTTGCTCATCAACTTTCTCTTTTCCTTTAGACTGGGAAGTGGATGGTTGTGTGCTTGATGAAGGATTATCTTGCAAAGGCTGGATTGGAACAGAAAGTGGTGGCATTGGCACAGATTTGGGAGAATGATTTGAAACCTTATTATCTACATGTTTCCCAGATCTAAGGATTTGAATGGCTTGGCATTGGCTAGGTCCCAAGTCTTCAACTTCGTGCAGAGGAAAATGGGCTTTGGGATTGGGCACAGGTTGGCTAGGTAGCATTCCTTTTTGTCTTTCAGTCAAAGAGTTAGCCAACTGCCCTATTTGAATTTGCAATTTGTTCATATCCTGCTGCTGATTGTTCATCATTGCGGCTTGGGTCTTAGATAAGGTTTCTATCATTTTCTCTAATTCAGAAATTTTCTTGTCTGAAGGATTGGGTGGTGGATGATGCTGAAACTGGGGCTGAAAATTTGCTTGGTAAGGCACAGGATGTTGATATGACTGGAATCTGGGTGGACTCTGGTATGAATGAACATTTGGTGGGTTCTGGTGGTAAGTCGGTGGATGAGACTGAGCAGGGTATTGTTGTGGAAATGGTTGTCTCGGCTGCTCAGGGCCAGACTGACTCCAAGAGAAATTCGGATGGTTTCGCCATCCCGGATTATAGGTTTTGGAGTAAGGATTGTAAGCGGGTCTGGTGTACGTGGCATTTGTACTCTCCTGAAACATTTGAGTTTGATAAACTGGACACTCCTCAAACAGATGATTCAGATCATGGCAGTAGGTACATCCCGGATTAACAACAGGTGTTGGATTGACCTGATTAACAGAAGAATTTTCCCTGGACTCTAGCAATTCAATCCTCTTCATCAACTGAGTTATCTTAGCTTCTGCAGCTATCGAGGATTCTATCGAGTGTAAACCGGTTCTGGAATTTGTGGGTGTAGGTTTCTCAGTACATGATTCCCACTGGACTGTCTTTTCCGCTAAGGCCTCAAAAAGATCCCAACCCTGATCTTCATCCTTCTTTAAGAATTCTCCTTGACACATGGTTTCAAGGAGCGTCTTAGTCTGATAATCAAGCCCATCATAGATAATCTGGCACTGGCGCCATTTTTCTATACCGTGATGGGGACACAGGGCTACTAGGTCTTTGAAGCGCTCAAAATACTTCCAAAACGGTTCATTGGCTTCTTGTTTGAACTGCATTATATTCTTCCTCATAATGGCTGTCTTATGGATAGGATAAAACATTTTAAGAAAGACCTTAATGAAATCATCCCAAGAAGAAATTGAGCTAACTGGGAGATTATAAAGCCACTTCTTAGCGATATCCTTAAGTGCAAAGGGGATGAATCTAAGTCTGACAGCATCATCGGTAAGCTGGGAAATCCTCATCATAAGGCATACTTCTTCAAACTCTCGAATGAAGAAGTATGCATCCTCAGATTCAAGACCATGGAATCGTGGAAGTGTGTTTATGAACTGGGGCTTCAACTCAAAATTATTTCCATTAGTGTTCGGGAGGAGAATACAAGATGGAAGTGATGTACGAATAGGATAGAACTTGTCTTGCAACGAAACGTTGGTGGTCATGATTGTGTCGAGTGGCGGTGTATGTGGCAGTGTAGAAATTCTTACAAGCCTAGCAGAATTCGGATCTCGATACCACTCTTGCATACAATTACACAATCAACGTGCACCAATCACATAGGCGGAAAACGAAAAATAACAAACAAGAAAAAAAAAATCAATCCAAGCTTTCTAGGTTTCCTGGACCTAGACGACTCCTAACTTTAGATCGTCCACAGGAGGTTCGGTGTAGACTTTGACTATAAGTAAATCAGCCAGGGAAGGTCAATGTTGGTGGGAGGTTTTCCGTCAGAGACGTTCCTTAATTAAGTAACCAGCAACCTTCGGGCTTTCGGCCCTCAACCCCTTTCCTAGACACTGATTTTACAAAAGTCACTTTCCAACACTTTTCCCCCTTAGGATAATCTCCTAAGTGAGTCCGGATGTCCCTAGGGCCAACGTCTAGCAATTTTTATTTAGAAGCTTAGGATTGTGAGTGCGTGGGAAAATGATTTGTGGGCTAAGGAAAGGGTGATAAAATCCCCACCTTATCTTTCTTATGGGTTATGCCCTTAAAGTTGATTTGTGCAAGTGTACAATATAACAAACAAGGTTCACTCAAAGCGTAATTAAATCAAGCAAAGAGTGATTCCTAGTCTATATGCTATGCTTACGTACCTTGCCTCCAGCACTCTTCAACAGTAAAAGTAAAGGAATTGAAAGACACGTGCCTAGAATGCAAATGTCTAAACAATTTTTTAACTTTTCAACTAATTTTTTACTGTTGATTATTAGCAGGTAATAGGTGAAGCAAACAAGAGTTTATGTATTGCAGCAGCAGTATTTTGCAGAGAAGCAAGCCCTGCAGAAAAGTGGTCAATAGTCAACTCCTCCTTGCGGCAGAACCGCGGCTTTTGCCGTGGGAACGCGGCAAGTCAGAGGGCAACTGGTCTCTGCTTTCGAGAGCAGAGGCCCAGAGCCGATTATATGTATTCTGCAATTTAAATTTTCCTGTTTTCTTCACCTGTAACCTGTAACAGAGAAGAAGATTCGTTTAGTTCTTCACTTTTAACCAAAAACCGTTGCTCTCCCCGGCAACGGCGCCAAAATTTGATTGGAAAAGAGATGTGGGGTAGATTGCACAGATATTATGTAAAAGAAAAGAGGTTTAGAAACAACCTTTGTGCTTTGTTAATCCACAAATGTATTTAAAGATCAATATACCCTTTCCAATCTCCGCTATAGCAATGGCTATACCGGGTCGATTCTCCGGGAGAGCTAGCGATGGAAGCGTTACGGTTCAAAGTGAAGCAAGAAGACGAAGATTCTTCTATGTATTTACACAAATGCAAGAAGCAACATGAAAAGAAGTGATGGATTTGTGCATTATGGAAAAAGAAATCAAAAGAACTTGAGTGAAGTGTGTTGTAAAGAAAGAGAAACTAGTAAAGAAAGTGTTGGAAAACTTTAGATGAGAAGGTACATGGCTAGCTAACTTTACCTCATTGCTAACTTGCTAAACTCAATGGTGATGCTTGATTGCCTCATATTGATTCATTGGCAATAGATAATCTTGCTTGTTTGTTCGAGTACTTTACCGTTCTTGAAGATGAGTGTTCCTTTAGTTCTTAGCTTGAAGCCTCATATTGATTCATTGGCTCTCTAGATAGATGTTCAATGATGAACTCTAGGATTGGTACTCAAGGAATGCTAAGTTAGAAGAATCAACATTCATTTGAACATTCAAGACATAATAACAAATTAGCTTGAAGTAAAGAAGTTGTTCTTACTACACAAGTAGCACATGTTTGGTGATCCATCTCCATGTTCCATCAAGGCTCTTGTTCTAGACAAGGCTCTAAATGAGGCACACATGAGTCATATGGAGTTTGTACAAGCATTTGACCAAGGGAAAGCAACTCTACTTCCTTGGTAAGTAAAAGAAACTCTCACAATGCAAGTATAAAGATAAGCATCATCCAAAGAGATAGAAGTTAGCTAGGTAAGTTTTTAGCTAGCCATGCAATAGAGACTTAGCTATCCATTACACTAGAAACAAAGCAACTATTCATGATGTAAAGCAATTAGAACTAAAGCAATAGAAATGAACTAAAATCAAAGTAAGAAATTAAAGCAAAGTAAAGTAGAACATACTAGAGCTTGCAAAGAGAAGAATGGAGTTCTTTTGATTAATCCTTGCCTACAAGAATGTCACTTCCTTGATACAAGCTTTCAAACAACACTCTCTCTCACTTTGTCAAAATCTCTAGGAGGAAGAAGATGAAGACTAAAAACCTAAGAGAAAACAAAATACAAGAATTTCCCCTATTTTCTTCTCTCTCTTCTCTGTTGCACTCACGCAGACTCTGGTCCTCTATTTATAGCCCTCAGTGAGAAGCCTCTAGAGCCCAGATCGTTGGAGAAAAATCCGGGGCTCAACGGCCCAGATCCTGCCGCGCGCGCGGCAAGGCGCGGCCGTTTGGAAACGGTTGGCTAACAACTTTCTGTTGTGAAGTTGTTACAAGTTTGTTAGCCACGTGGCTTTCTAGAACGTTGAGTTGGCGCGTGGATCTCCTTTGACTCTGAATTCAAACTTGGGCTCTTTTGGGCTTTGGATTAAATCTCTTTAATTATTGTTAATTAAAGAGATTTTGGGCTTTTTCTCTTTTAAGTTGTGGACCTGCAAAAATAGAGAGAAAAGGATTAAAAATCACATTTTTATATACAATATGCATGGTATGGAAGCGGTAAAATATGCAAATATGTATAACAATCACTCGCATTTGGATTTTCAATATACAATTGATTGTATCCAAATTTCCTAGCAAACCGACTAGGAATATAGGGTTCGATCATGCATGCATTACCTTGTTGGAAGACCAGATACCCAGGCCGGATGTTAATTAACCACCAGAAGTCCTAGAAGATAGAGTAGTGAATCCTTTCAGACCTACAAAGTCCAAGAATTTTCCCTCATAAGACGAGTCAGGGATATCTGGAAAACACCTGGCAAGCTGGTAGTTTGATCCACTCAGAATAGTTCTCCGGATGAAAAACATTTAACAGTGGATCCAACTTGAGTTCTCCAGTCTCTCCAAGAAAGGCATAAAACCTTCTGATGCCAATAACGCTGTGATTGCACACATTTATTATATTATTCTTTATTACATTTTCACATTTATCATATAATAAATCTGTTAAATTTCTTATCTTAAAGGTATATTTTGCAGAAGATAATCATGGGGAGAAAGAGGATAAAATCAAATAAATATCAGTTTAATTTAGATTTAACTAGATCTATTTGGTTAGAGGAGGTTGATCCCAAATTCAATTGGTTAAATTTAATTTTTAGTGAATAAAATGGTTAAATATAAAGATCAACCAAGGATAACGTCAAATACAGAGTCCAAATCTAAAGAGATAAATGGATAGAGAGAAGATCAACGGATGAGATGAAGCAAATTTGACTCAAATTCTGACTGGATATATTTTAATATTTGAATCATAACTTTCGCTACCGAAATTCAAATCTAATGATTCAAGATGATCCAGAAAGAAGACTTAAAGAGCTATAACTCTTAAGTTGATCACTATTTTGAATTCTGTCATTTGTTAAGTTATATTCAGCAATCAACACGCCAACAAGCTGCAGATTAGAACTGAATATCCACATCAAATCAAGTTTGAAGATAAGGGGAGGATTCAAATTCAGAAATATCCAGCTTCCCCTATCTTCATACTTCTCTAGCCTCTGTATTTCTCTTATAAATACCTGCAATCTTAAAGGAATGGGGAACGACCAAATAGAGAGTAAAATTTAGGCTATATTGTAGTTTGTAACTTAGGGTTTTTTTTTAGTTTTCTTTTATGTAATTTTTATTTTCTTTATGTAACTGAGAGGAGAGGAGATTTTCATGAAGGAATGAGAACAAGTTTGTACTGAGGGGACACCGGTGTAAGTGATCTTTTCTTTCATTGTTATTTGAATCGAATCGAAGTTTTCTTTTCTTTTCTATTCTTGTTTTCTATTGCTTACCTCTTCTGTGTTTGTGGATTCAAATGAATCCGATAGCCTCGAAGTTGCCTTGCCCTTGCAAGTGTTGTTGATTGCTTATGGTGATAAATATCCATTTCTATGGTAGTGTAGCTCGCCTCTTCATTTCATAGTATAAATCGGGAATGGGAAAGATCCTATTTGTTATACTTCGCTCGGCTTCAAACAAAGATACATCGTCGATACGGGTCAAAGGTAAGCAGGCGCCGAAGAGGTAAGTAAGTTTTTAGGTTCTACTTTTCTTTCTTTTAATTCTTTAGTTTAGATCACTAACACCATCAATCTTCTAAATCTTTTTCACTCCTTTTCAATTTCTTTGTATATATCCATTTTCTATTTTCTCCACCTTCTAAATCTACTACTTTCTTCCTAACTTAACTGTAACTCTATTTTTCTCTTTTCTTTTAAAGAACTAAAAGAAGATCTTTAACTAGTTTTTGTAAGCTAAAAGAAAACTTGCTAAAAAAGCTTCCATCGCTAGTCCCTCCTTGTGGATCACGACCCGCATAGCCACTTTCTATTGCAGTAGTATTGAGCACTTGCACTCTTTATTCAAAGTTTTGAAATTCTATATTTTGTGTGCAGGTAAAACATCAATCACGCTGTCATTAATGACAGCCAATGTATGCCAGGCCATCAGGCATGTGTATGACAACTCGGCTCTAGGATTGGGCATTTTAAGTTGGGGCTTGTCATTTTGGTCCATGAGCTGGTTGCTCTCTATATTCACAAGAGCCTCACCTGACAGAAGCTTCTCGTCAGCACTCACAGCCTACTTTGAATGCAGCTCACCATTGCTGGGAGAAGGGCAATGGACCGGCCATGCGCCAACAAAACTGCCGGATACACCACGTCGGCAACAATTACTTCATGAGGGAGTGTTGGCACCATACATCACTTCAACCATATCATCAAAAATCCTGCCAGCAAAGCTCTGTCAGAAATTGTGACCCTGGCCTGATATTGAAAGCTTTCAAAAACTATATCGGGTTTGAAAGTATCCTCATTTGACTCTGTGGTATATGAGCTGGTGGACGCACTGATCCTTTCTTCGATCTCTTCATCTGTGCTAAGTGCTAAATGAGTAACTGGGCCGGTCTTGTCATTCAGATCGTAGAAAAGATAGTTCGCCCACGCTATTTGCTTAATTCCCCTAGACCTCAATTCGGTTGTCTGTGCACAAATATAGAAGTGACATAGTATTTCTCAGTAGGTCTCATAGACCAAAGGATTATCCTTCTTCAGTCAATGTAGCTCCTCGGTAGATGGGACATATTATTCATAAGGAGCATCGGCCATCACCAGCCCTGAGATTTCATACATCTTATGCAAGGTGAACCTATCTCTTTGATGGGAGTGAAGAACGTACACGTCTCTGGATTATAACGCTCCAAGACGGCAAAAAAGTGATGATTGATTTATGGGATACCCTATGCATGACGGCCCTAACAGCCCCATATAAACCCGCATGCCATAATCAGTTCTCAAATTGTGCAAGGGCAAAGCTTACCATCCTTGACCATCATTGCTTCTCTCTAGTGTGAATCCATCCTATCGCACGGAATTCACTAGTAGGAAAATTACCCTTCACAGCCATAAACCAATTGATAAAGGTAGCCGCTCGGTGAGGAGTCTCTCTTGTCGGATACTTGGATTTGACCAACCCGGGTTGTAATCCAATTATTTCTCTACTATGGCCAGCTGGGTAAGCGGTGTTAGCACCAAGCTTCTCCAGAGAAATGCTCGACAAAGACTTGGACAACTCCCAATCTATCAGTCGGCGTACAGACATGTGTTGCAAATACGATAAGGGAAACATATGCTTCATGTTAGGGAGAAAGAACCTCCGGTTTCTAATCTGACGAAGCCATTTGTAATTGTCGTCATACAGAACTTTCTCGTCTTCATCGATTGAATCGCTAAAGAAGAAGTCTGGCTTACTTAGCAGAGTACGTGAGTCTGATTCAAACCGCCCGTCTGAGAGAAGTTCCTGAAAATTCATGCTGGTGTTGTGATGAAATTTATATTCTATGATATAAATTGTTACTCCCAGGATTGACGTTTGCAAAACTTGGCAATTTGATTAGTACTTGTAAAAGAAAACTATTGTAAAACTAGCAATACCTAGACAAAAAAGTAAAAAAAAAAAAGCACGCAAGGATTTAACGTAGTTTGGCCCAAATATGGCCTATGTCCATGGGGAGAGAACTAGAGAGAGCTTTATTAATAACTTGGTACAAAAAGATCTAACCTTTTTCTTGATGCAGCAAGAGTATTCACCTTCCCCTTGAATCTATGTCATAGATTACAAGAGTATTACCTTATCTCTATACACCTTCACCTTGCTCCACTTTTTTCTTGGCTTCCTTCTGATCTCCTTAGTGTTCTTCACCTTTTTCTTTTTGAGATTATCTTGGTTGAGGCAATTACAATGCTTGGCTACAACCTTTATTTATATAATTTTACAACTACTATTTGGACTATGAGAAGATCTTGGCCTTTGGGTGGTTAAAGAATCTTGATCAATACTTTTAGGAATTGATCTCCTAAATCTAAAAGGATTTTAGACCCTTTAATTTTTAGAAACAAACCTTCATTGAATAGGAATTTAATCCAATTTGTATCCTAGTAGAATAAGGAAACTTGCAATCGCCTGAAAAAGAAACTGCTTCACCTTAATTTGTTTCTTCTACTTCTAGCCATCATCTTCTCTAACTCAATTGGATTTTCTTGAACCATCATCTTCTTTTGAAAATAAGGCAGAATCCTAACAATCTCTACCTTGACTTGTTTTTCAAGCCTTTAGTAAAATAACTTGAGATTTCATATTAATACCTTGATTTTTTTCCTTGGTTGTAACCGTACCGTAAATTCTTTAATTCTTGCCCTTCTCCCCGGGGCCTTTGATTGATTTATCGTCATGGTTTGGGCCATCTCGAGCCATGCCCGATGCACCTTTTCTCCTTCCCGCAACACTTTGACCTGGTTCACATGCCATTGCAGTCTTTCTTGAAGCTCCATCTTACGATGAACTTCTTTTCAAGCTTATCCTTAAAACTCCACCTCGAACTGAGTTTCTTTCCCTCAACTTGTATGACCCTCCATACTTCTCTCCTTCCAAGATAACCCTGTCTCCTTGGCTAACTGTGATGATGCTTTGTCGCTTGGATATGACATCCTTTTTCGTCGAGCACTCTTATGGATATTAGATTGTAACGTGACTCTGATACATACCGGAGTGCCTCCAGAGCACGTCGTCCCATCTCTTTCTGTAACCTTGACTGTCCCAGTCCCATTGACCTCGCAAGATGAGCCATCCACCATCTTGACAATCCCTTCCTCCTTTGTAACTAAGAAGTTGAAAAATTCTTTTTGGGAACATACATGAACCATACTACCTGAATCAACTAAGAAGTGTTATCTTCGTTGGAAGCCATTAATACTTCAGTTTCCTCTAAATCGCTCAATGCTATGCCTGCCTCCATAACTTGCCCCTTCTTCTTCAATCATTCTTGCCGATGCTTGCAGCCATTCTTTCACTGACCTTCCCTGTGACAAAAGTGACACACCTTTGAAGAGCCCAAACCTTTCTTTCTTTCTCCTCTTCCTTTCCTTCTCGTGACCACCAAACCCGATCATTTCTGTTTCTCTTGATTTGGCCTTTTTCTAATCTCATTAGATAAAAAGTTGACGTGATCTTTTTCAAGATGAGAGTTTTCTTACCGTAGAGTATGGTGGTGACGATGTGATCATATGACTCTGGAAGCGAACTGAGAAGTATCAACACCTTGTCCTCCTCGTTGATCTTGACATCAACAGCTAAAGCTCGATGATGATCTTGTTGAAGGAGTTTAGATGATCCAACACTGCTGTCCCTTTGTTCATGCATAACCAATATAGTTGTTTCTTGAGATACAACTTGTTGGAGATGCTTTTCATCATATACAATGTCTCTAACTTTAACCATAGTCTTGTAGCCGTTTCTTCATCCATCACGTTGTACATCACCTCGTCTGGAAGACATTGACGGATCATGCTTTTTGCCTTTAGATCCATTTCCTCCCAATCCTCATTTGACGTACCTACAGGTTTTGCTGACTTAGGTTGCAAGGTCTTATGAAGACCCTGTTGCACCAATAATGCCTTCACCCTCTTTTACCATAAGCTGAAGTTTCCTTTGCCATTGAACTTTTCGACCTCAAATTTTGTCGTAGAATTTCCTATCTTCGACATAACGCCTTTCGTCAACCTTTAGCTCTGGTACCAATGTTGTCATGAAATTGATATTCTACGATATCAATTGTTACTCTCAGGATTGACGTTTGCGAAACTTGACAATATGATCAGTACTTACAAAAGAAACTTATTATAACGTAAACTAGCAATTAAAAATACAACTAGAAGGGGTAAATAGGTGTACCGCTAATCTATATGACAAATAATGTGAAATTAAAAACTATTGCATTAGATGATGAACGATGACTCAAAATAAGAAGTGAAGTTGGATTCCCCATGAAGGGCTTTAGAACTTCTCCTCTATATTCCTCTAGTTTAGGAGTTGAGGTGCTCAATTGTCTTTTTGTTGAAATGAGTGAAACCGACAAGTATGAATGAGGAATGTAATGCAATCAATGAATAACAAATACAATTGATGTAAATACACAAGTGTGTGCACACAAACAATATCAAACAAATATAGATATAACAATGATTGCAATGCAAGATATAAAGAGTAGAGAGTTGAGAGAGAGAGATCCAAACGCAAACACCAAGATATGTTTCGAGGTTCGAGCCACCGCTCTACGTCCCGCCTTCACCACTGTGAAGGATTTCACTATCCATAATAGAATCTTCCACAAATGGATCTCCACCAAGAAATTACAACTTACAACTAGGAGTACACAAATCTAACTCTCTCACACCTCTAGACAAGAGGGTAGGTACAAAGCCAGGCACAAAGCAAAGAAAGATTATAACTTGGTGATCACAAAGATCACAAGCAATACTTGGTGATCCAATGACTACAAACAAAACACCTCTCGTAATACAAGATCCTAGAGGATAGATTTGCAATGAAGAGCTCAAGTATGTGAGTGAACAAAGATTTTAAAAAAGAAACACAAAGAGAAATACTTGGAAAAACTCTTGAAATGATATGAAAAATGTAGAACAAGAAACTAGATTCTCAAACCTGTTTTTCTTTGATTTTTCAAAACTTTAAAAATAAATAAAGATATAGAGTTTTAGCACCAAAAACTTGCTTAAAAACTTTTCAGAAAGTAGGCAAAATAGCTCTTGAAAACTTGTTGAAAATCTTAACCAAAACTGGCCAAAACAACCGTTATATAAAACCCAGAAAATTCTAGCCGTTGGGTTCAGAACACATGCCAAACTGGCATGTCAGTCGACCACCTGATCGATCGGCCAACGGTCATTTTATGACCGTTGGGTTTACCGGTCGACCGACCTCAAAACAGAGAGTTGTCTGTCAATGGTCAGTCGACCGCCCGGTCGACTTAGCCAAGCCCGAAAGTGGGCTTGAGCGAGTCAGTCTACCGGTCGGTCGACCGCTAGTTGGGCGCGTGCTCATTTGCATGTTGGTCAACTGATCGGTTGAATGAGCTAGCCTGCTGTTAACCGGTTGGTCGACCGTAAGCAGCCCAAAACTCCAATTTGAGGGTTTAAAACTTGAACTTTGAAACCCATATAAATTCTATTAAAACCTCATAAATTCCATAAAAATAAGTTTATATAAATACATTAAATTACAAATGTGTGTGATCAAAAATCAACATATATTACAAACAATTAAACTATCTTTGCGATAAAGAAATATAGACAAAAATCAAAAGCTGTATATTCTAAAATCCAAACATTGAAATGAAAATCCAATTTTTCTATAAACTTGTATAAATAAAAAAATAAGATACTGAAATACATTTGAAGCATAGTCTGTATGGATAAAATCCAATATACATAGTAAATGATATATACATGTTTTTGACAATAAATATCAAAATGAGTTTTGATAAAAATAAACTTAAATACATGAACTAGATACATCAAAATAAGTTTTTGTAAACATATATGAACCATCACTGTATATGGATGAAATCCAATATACATATAAACCATGTAAACTTATTTTGATGAAATCTATTCATGAAACCGATATATGTATACATAATAATCCGAAACACAAAACCATATATATGTTGAACCGAAACAAATGAACTCATAGAAATAAGTTTTTCTAAACAATAAAGCGCTAATATGTGTAGATAGAATCCAACACATTTATTGTTGGCCCAAAAGGTTACACTCTCCATTTGTTTAGAGTTTTGATGATAACAAAACAAATAAGAGCTATTTGGCACTAATAAGTTTGTTTAAGATAAGTTTTAGGTTAGTACCATATTTGGAGGCCATTGCTTAGCTATTGCAAGAACTTCTAGGTTCATGAAGCAAAGAAGGCGTTTTGCATATCAAGAAAGGAACATAGAAGAAAATGCTCTAGCAAGGCATTGCATAGCTCAAGACTTCAAGATTGCTCAAGATAATTCATTAGATTCGTTTTTAGTTTTATAGTTCTGTTAAAGAATAGTGAATAGGTTTGAAGCTCTATCACACACGTTTTTGCGCACATCTTATTTCCAAAAATATTTCCTATAATATGTACAAAATATTTTTGTATACAATCTTCTGGCTACAAACTCATTTGTATGTTTTATATATATCTCTATTCAAAACTACTTTGTTTAAGTTTAAATTTCCTTCAAAATTCTGTTTTTGTTTTGGCCTTTGACCTGAGCCGGTCGACCGAACCGGCCGACCGACCCTGTGTCAGTCAAGTCGGTCGACCGTCCCTGTCGACCGAGGTTCTGGCAGCAGTGCGTATCCGTGTGCACGTTTCACGGTCGACCGGGCGGTCGACCGAAACCTGCCTGACTGCAAGACCATTGCTCTCTGTATTTTTCGGTCGACCGGGCGGTCGACTGAAAGCCGGCAACGGCTCTTATTTTTGTACTTCGGTCGACCGACCGGTCGACCGGAATAGCCGTTTGAACAGTAACGGCTATAATTTTAAAACTGATTTATTTTGTCTTTTTCTCTCTAATAAGGGTTTAAATGTCATTTACTGATCCGAATACTTCCTATTTAGCCTTAAGTGAGTTTTATTTTTAAACCCTAGCCTTCTACTATAAATAGGGGTGTTTAGGGAGAGATTGTTTACAAGAAAATTTTGCAAAAGTTTCAAAAGTTTAACGCATTCAAAAGAGCTTTGTTTCTTGGTTTTTGTGCTGAAATTCTCTCATTTTCTGAAGTGTTTTTCAAAACTCTCTGATTTCCTTTCTCTTTTCACTTACACTCAAGAGCTTCATTCCTACTCATTATTCTACAAGGATTATTGTAAGGGAAGAGAGTTTTACAAAAGAGAGTTTGTGATCTTTTGACTACCAAGAGAAAACTTGCACTTGTGATTGTGGAGTTGGGTACTCCGGTGTATTTGTAACATCTTTGTGAAGTTATAGTGGTTAGAAATCCTTCTGGGGAAGGCGGGGACGTAGAGCTGGGGTGCTTGAACCTCGGAAAAATTCTTGGTGTTTGCGTTTGGTTTACTTGCTCTTACTTCTTGCTTTACTTTCATTGCTCTTATTACTTGCTCTCAATCTTCATTGTAATATTCATTTGTTTTCATTCATCTTGTCAATCATAGTCCCATACAACAAGGTTGCATTGCGCACCTCTAACTCATTTCAAGAGGAATCAGGAGGAAGGAGTTCAGAACCCTTTACGGGGCATTCGGCTCTTAGTCTTGTTTCGGGCGATTGTTGCATCATATTTTTAAATTGTGTATTGATTAGCATTATCACCTATTCACCCCCCTCTAGGTGATTTTCAATTGGTATCAGAGCTTGGACTCTAGGTTTGGCTTAACATCCTTAGAGAGATCCTTAAAATATTGCTAATCAACATTTGCATTCATCCATCCATTTACTAGTAAACATGGCTGATAACATCAAAACCCCTCCTAAATTTGATGGACTTAATTTCCCTATTTGGAAGGTTAGGATGACTATCTTTTTGCAATCCTTAGGTAGCTTAGTAGCTAAATCTTGACCAAACCCTATGTAGTACCCGATAGTGATGAGAGCACATGGACCGACTTTACCTTTAGAGAATATGAGGCTAACTCCAAGGCCCAAAATTCCCTTCTAACCGCCTTGAATGAGGACGACCTTACACGGGTAATGCATTGCCAATCCGCCTATGAGATTTGGCAGCATTTGTTGGTCACACACGAGGGGACTTCACAAGTTAAGAAAGCTAAGATAGATCTCTTAAGGTCCTAATATGAATCTTTTAAAATGATTGATGATGAAACCATTGATTGCATGATTACAAGGTTTACTAAAATCACCAATGCTCTTTCCTCTTTAGGTGATGATATCTCCAATGACCAAAAGGTGCGAAAAGTGATTCGGGCTCTTCCTTCTTCATGGGAGATAAAGGCCACCACCTTGAAAGAATTGAACGACAAGGATGAAATGGACCTCATTAGTCTCATTGGGAACTTAAAGACCCATGAGATGGAAAAGAAGGCAAGAGAAGAGGCCGCTCCGCTAAAGAAGAAGTCCATAGCCTTCAAATCTTCATCCACTCTTGAGGAAGATGAAGAAGATGAAGAAGAAGATGAGGAGCTCTCCCTTCTTGTGCGAAATGTCAAAAGGATGTACCGGAAGAACAAGCTCAACTTCTGAAGAAAATTTGAAGGTAAAGAGGAGAGAAGAATTATTTGCTACAATTGCCGAAAGCCCGGACATATCATGGCGGATTGCCCGGAGTTCAAGAAGAATATGACTTCCTCCTTCAAGCCAAAGAAGCCGGTGGAAAAGAAAGCCTACAAAGCCACATGGGATTCGGAAAGCGAATCCGAAGACGAGGTGGACACGGCAAACATGTGTTTCATGGCAAACACACCAAAGGTAACCCCACAACCTTTTGATGAAGATGATGAATTAACTAAAAAAGTTATTGTACATGCTTTTGTTGAACTCTCCGAAACTTATGATAATAAAAAGATTGAGTGTTCAAAATTGGTAAAGGAAGTTGCTTTTCTTAAAAATCAACTTGCTATGGTTTCTAAAGAAAAAGATAAAATTTCTTCCAATCTCATTTCTATTCAAGAAGAATTTAGTGCTTACAAGATTTCTTGTAAGGCAAAATTTCCTAAGGTTGATGAAAAAGAAATTTCTTCTTTAAAAACTAAAATGGTTGATTTTGAAAAGGTTTTGAAAGATTGTGCTTTTAACACAAAGAAACTTGAAGAAAAGTTTTTTAAAAAGCACACCTCTCATGCTAAAGATTCTCATATTAAGATTCCCCATGCTCACACTACACACCACACTCATGCTAAATCCACATATGCTCACAAATCTCACACTCACTATGCTTTTAAATATGGTAGAGTGTATAGATGTACTTATTGTGGTAAAAATGGACATTTGGCTAAGTTTTGTTATGACCAAGTTAATAGATCAAATAATCTTGTTTGGGTTCATGGCACTAACTCTTTAGACCCAAGAAAATATGGTTACCAAAATCAAGTCCTAAATTATTTGATGTAGGTACACACCAAGACTCCAAGACGTAAGGAGCGGTGGTACCTTGATAGTGGTTGTTCAAGACACATGACATGGGACATCAATAACTTTACAACCCTATCAAGATACATGTAAGGTGGCACCGTCACCTTCGGGATGACTCCAAGGGCACTATCATCGGTATAGGTAACATTCAAATTGGTGCATCTCCTATTATAGAAAATGTAGTACTTGTTAATGGTTTGAAGCATAACTTGCTTAGCATTAGTCAACTTTGTGACCGTGGACTTAAAGTTGTTTTTGATGATTCTTCTTGCAAGATTTTTGATGTTAAAACTAATGATTGTATTCTCACAGGTTTTCGTGACAATAATGTTTATATCATTGACATGCTTAATTTAGATTGTTCTACTAAATGCTTGAATGTTTTTGATGAAAATTCTTGGCTTTGGCATAGAAGATTAGGACATGCATCTTTTGACCATCTTTTTAGGATTAATTCTAAGGAATAGGTGAAGGGTATACCTTACTTGAAGTTTGAGAAAGACCGCATTTGTGGTGCGTGCCAACTTGGGAAACAAACCAAGTCTTCCTTCAAACCAATCAAGGATATCATGTCAACTAGGCCATTAGAATTAATTCATATGGATCTTTTTGGACCAACTAAAACTAAGAGCTTAAATGGTAGTAGATTTGCATTTGTTTTAGTTGATGATTTTTCCCGCTTCACTTGGGTTTCCTTTTTGGAACACAAAGATCAAACTTTTTCTCATTTCAAAATTTTTCGAAAAAGGGTTGAAAAAGAAAAAGGTTTTTCGATTTTGAGAATAAGGAGTGATAGAGGTGGTGAGTTTGTTAACCAACTCTTCATGACTTATTGTGATGAAAAGAGAATCAAGCATGAAATGTCATGTCCTAGAACTCCACAACAAAATGGAGTTGTAGAAAGGAAAAATAGAACACTTCAAGAGATGGCTAGGACCATGATAAGTGAATATGACCTCCCTCAATATTTATGGGCCGAGACCGTAAACACCGCATGCTATATTTCAAATCGTATTTATTTATGTAAGAATTCTTCCAAAACATCTTTTGAAATGTATCATTCTAGAAAACCAAATGTTACATATTTTAAAGTTTTTGGATGCAAGTGTTTTGTTTTGAATACTAAAGATAACTTGGGTAAATTTGATGCTAAGGCTTATGAAGCAATCTTTGTTGGATATTCTACTACTAGCAAAGCTTATAGAGTATTCAATAGATCTTCACTTACCATTGAAGAATCCATGCATGTTAAGTTTGAAGAATCTAATGTGGTTGTTGAGAATGTTGTAGAGATTGACCCATTAGGTGAAGACATGGAGAGACTATCCTTGAAGGACTCACCCGCTCAAGAAGAAAAGCAAGAATCCATTGGTGTTGTTCTAGAGGATAAAGAGGAAAGCTCTCAACCGCTTCCTAAAGCTTAGAGATATGCTACAAATCATCCCAAGGAGCTCATCTTAGGTGATGCATCTAAAGGGGTAACAACTCGCTCCAAACTCCATGACTTATGTGATAACTTTGCTTTCATTTCTCATTTTGAACCCAAAAGCATCCTCAAAGCCGAGGCGGACTCATATTGGTTGCTAGCCATGCAAGAGGAACTCAATCAATTTGAGCGCAACCAAGTTTAGCACCTTGTTCCTAGGCCCCACGATAGACCAATAATTGGTACTAAGTGAATCTTTAGAAACAAGATGGATGAATCCGGTAATGTCATTAGGAATAAAGCTAGGTTAGTGGCCCAAGATTATACTCAAGTTGAGGGAATTGACTTTGAGGAGACCTTTGCACCCGTAGCATGGCTTGAAGTCATACGGATGACACTAGCTTTTACATCTTTCAAAAATTTTAAACCTTTTCAAATGGATGTGAAAACTGCATTTTTGAATGGTTTTATAAATGAAGAAGTTTATGTTGAACAACCTCTCGGTTTTGTTGATCATGTTCATCCTAATTTTGTTTTTAAACTTGATAAAGCTTTGTATGGATTGAAACAAGCTCCAAGAGCTTGGTATGAAAGGCTTTCTAGTTTTCTCATTTCAAATGATTTTGTCAAAGGCAAAGTAGACACAACTCTTTTTACTAAGCATGTTGATAATGACATTTTAATTGTGGAAATTTATGTTGATGATATAATTTTTGGATCTTCTAATGAGTTTTTATGCAAGGAGTTTGAAAAGGTTATGCAATGTGAGTTTGAAATGTCTTCCATGGGTGAATTGAATTTCTTTCTTGGACTCCAAATCAAGCAATTGGAAGATGGGAACTTCGTATGTCAAGCCAAGTACGCAAAGGAACTCGTAAAGAAGTTTGGACTTGAAGAATCTAAAGTTTGCAACACTCCCATGGCAACTACAACCAAGCTTGATAAAGATGACCAAGGTAAAAATGTTGATATTAAATTGTATAGAAGCATGATAGGTAGTCTTTTGTATTTGACGGCAAGTAGGCCGGACATAATGTTTAGTGTGTGTCTTTGTGCTAGATTTCAATCGTGTCCCAAAGAGTCCCATCTTATTGCGGTAAAACGCATTATTCGTTATATTAAGGGCACAATTGGAATGGGTCTTTGGTATCCGAAAACCGGAGATTTCTCTATGACGAGTTATTCGGATGCCGACTATGTGGGTTGTAGAGTAGATAGAAAGAGTACTAGTGGGACATGTCAATTTCTTCGTAATTGTCTTGTTTCATGGTCCTCTAGGAAATAAAATTCCGTAGCTCTCTCAACCGCCGAGGCGGAGTATGTTGCCGCGGGGGCTTGTTGTGCACAAGTCCTTTGGATGAAACATACTCTCCTTGATTATGATTTGCATTATAACCATATAAAAATATTTTGTGATAATACTAGCACTATACATATGACTAAGAATGCAAATCAACATAGTAAGACCAAGTACATTGAGATTAGATATCACTTTCTTAGAGATCATTTTGAGAAAGGAGATATAGATATTGATTATGTTTCCACGGATTTGCAACTTGCCGATATTTTCACTAAACCACTTGATTTTTCTAGATTTTCTTTCATATGTGGAGAACTTAATGTTTGTGTTATTGAATAAAATTGTTTTCTTGACCCTTTTTGATGTATGACAAAAAGGGGAAGAATGAGTTTATGTATGGAAATATGAATGAAAATATGAGTTCATATGGTTTTGGTTCCATATGAGTTTATATATGTTTTTAGTTTTTGATGTGTAGTTTGGTTTTGGTTCCATATGAGTTTATATATGTTTTTAGTTTTTGATGTGTTTTCATGAATTCTTGTAATTTGAGTTTAAGTGTTTTGCAAGTGTTTTATATTTCATGATTTATGGTTTTTGGTTTCATGATGTTTACTTGCAAATTACAAATTACATTATTTTTCTTTGTTTAATATAGCATAATTTGAGGGGGAGCTTTCTCCTTCCCTATATTTTTGTTCATAGCCTATTTGTTTTGTCATCATCAAAAAGGGGAGATTGTTGGCCCAAAAGGTTACACTCACCATTTGTTTAGAGTTTTGATGATAACAAAACAAATAAGAGCTATTTGGCACTAATAAGTTTGTTTAAGATAAGTTTCAGGTTAGTACCATATTTGGAGGCCATTGCTTAGCTATTGCAAGAACTTCTAAGTTCATGAAGCAAAGAAGGCATTTTGCACATCAAGAAAGGAACATAGAAGAAAAGGCTCTAGCAAGGCATTGCATGGCTCAAGACTTCAAGATTGCTCAAGATAATTCATTAGATTTGTTTCTAGTTTTATAGTTTTGTTAAAGAATAGTGTATGTTTGAAGCTCTATCACACATGTTTTTGCGCACATCTTGTTTCCAAAAATATTTCCTATAATATGTACAAAATATTTTTGTATACAATCTTCTGGCTACAAACTCATTTTTATATTTTATATATATCTCTATTCAAAACTACTTTGTTTAAGTTTAAATTCCCTTCAAAATTCTGTTTTTGTTTTGGCCTTTGACCTGAGCCGGTCGACCGAACCGGCCGACCGACCCTGTGTCAGTCAAGTCGGTCGACCGTCCCTGTCGACCGAGGTTCTGGCAGCAGTGCGTATCCGTGTGTACGTTTCACGGTCGACCGGGCGGTCGACCGAAACCTGCCTGACTGCAAGACCATTGCTCTCTGTATTTTTCGGTCGACCGTGCGGTCGACCGAAAGCCGGCAACGGCTCTTATTTTTGTACTTCGGTCGACCGACCGGTCGACCGGAATAGCCGTTTGAACAGTAACGGCTATAATTTTAAAACTGATTTATTTTGTCTTTTTCTCTCTAATAAGGGTTTAAATGTCATTTACTGATCCTAATACTTCCTATTTAGCCTTAAGTGAGTTTTATCTTTAAACCCTAGCCCTCTACTATAAATAGGGTGTTTAGGGAGAGATTGTTTACAAGAAAAATTTGCAAAAGTTTCAAAAGTTTAAGGCATTCAAAAGAGCTTTGTTTCTTGGTTTTGTGCTGAAATTCTCTCTCATTTTCTGAAGTGTTTTTCAAAACTCTCTGATTTCCTTTCTCTTTTCACTTACACTCAAGAGCTTCATTCCTACTCATTATTCTACAAGGATTATTGTAAGGGAAGAGAGTTTTGCAAAGGAGAGTTTGTGGTCTTTTGACTACCAAAAGAAAACTTGTACTTGTGATTGTGGAGTTGGGTACTTCGGTGTATTTGTAACATCTTTGTGAAGTTATAGTGGTTAGAAATCCTTCTGGGGAAGGCGGGGACATAGAGCTGGGTGCTCGAACCTCGAAAAAATTCTCGGTGTTTGTGTTTGGTTTACTTGCTCTTACTTCTTGCTTTACTTTCATTGCTCTTATTACTTGCTCTCAATCTTCATTGCAATATTCATTTGTTTTCATTCATCTTGTCAATCATAGTCCCATACAACAAGGTTGCATTGCGCACCTCTAACTCATTTCAAGAGGAATCAGGAGGAAGGAGTTCAGAACCCTTTACGGGGCATTCGGCTCTTAGTCTTGTTTTGGGCGATTGTTGCATCATATTTTTAAATTGTGCATTGATTAGCATTATCACCTATTCACCCCCCTCCAGGTGATTTTCATTTATAAACCATGAAACTTTTTCTATGTAGACATAAATCATGTAAACGTAAACTTTTAAAATGAAACGGTTAAACCGAGCCAAAATTATTTATCATGAAAGTGATAAATAAACTTTTGTATGTGTGAACTTGAGAAATTCAATGCTATTCTATCCTTACACAAGATCTAAACTAATAAACAAAGTGAGACCAAAATCTTCTTGTCGATCTTCTTCTCCAAGTCGACTCGATCCAAAACACGATTCAAATGAGTTGACTCCATCTCAAATACTTGATGCGAGCTCTTGATTCAACACGTGATAGCTTCGAATCTTGACTTCGAGTCTTTTATTGAAGCTAAAATACCAACTAAAATCTTGATCAATATCTGAAACTTAATAAACACAAGATCATTAGTAACATAACTTCATAAGTTAGTCATCATCAAAACTAGGGTGAAAGACCTCAGGACAACAATCTCCCCCTTTTTATGATGACAAAACTTGTGAGGTTATATATGCATGGATTAAAAATAAGCTTCATAGAAGCTCCCCTTTAACTCATGCATAGCATAAATATATAGATATTTAATGAAGTACTTAAACATAAAAATATATATATGTATAAACACAAATAAACATGCATATAGATTAATACTCTGATATTAATTGAATGGATACACAATAAGAACTCTAGATATCAAAACCAAAAAATATATGCATATGAATATGCATAAAACATATAAGCATGTATAAACACTAAACCATTCAAACATGCATATATAAACTAATTTTTCTCCCCTTTTTTGTCAATCATCAACAAAGAGGCAAAAGACCAATTTAAAACATATACCAATAGAAAATAAAATATATTCCAATTTGAAGTGAAAAATAAAAAAAATATTTTGATACAAAAAAATATACTAATTGAAAAACATCATGGATATCATATAAAAACTATACCAATTGAAAGTAAATAATCTATGATATCAATCTTTTTAAATTTTAAACCATTTTGTAGTATAGATACTAATTGTAAACAATTGATACCAATATGAAAATAATAAGCATTTTCTAAAATAAAATATTTTTCACAAAAAGAGTGAGAGTAAGATACCAATTGAAAATAAAATCAAGAACTTTTCTCCCCTTTTTGAAATACCAACAAAACTAATACATAAGCTTGTAAAAGATACCAATTAACATTTAGAACTAAATCAAGTTTAGCATAAAATAATTTGTGCTATAAAAATATATATGTATAATCTAGCACAAGAAATCATATATATATATATGTATGATCAATTTAAATACCAATTGAAATATGATGCATACATATATAAGAAAACATGAGTATACAAAAATAAAATATTAAGAATCATGTATAACTTATAACATCTACCCTATCATGCACATGTTTAAAAAGATATACAATGTGAGTATACAAGACATGGTCGCCTAACCAACCGCCCTTTTAAAATAAAAGTTTTAAAAATAATTTTTGAAGAAAATTTTAGCATAGGTTGAAAATACTACAAATTAAAGAATAAAAAACTAGTTTAAAGTAATTTTGAAAACTAGTACGAAATCCTTCAAGTAAGAAACAAAGCATATATATACATATATATATATATATTGATTGGTCGCTAATATTGCATAGTTAATATCATATGTCCATACTTATTATAGAATAAAAGCCTGCATTGTCCTAATTAATTGTTTGATTTATTTGCAGGCCCAATCTTTAAGGAGTTGAAGAGAAATGAGCCCAAAGCCCACCAAAATTCTGAATTAAATCAGAATTAATTCGCACCAAGTAAATCAGGGCAAAATCAAGAGGTGGAAAACCGGTTGAGAAGAATCCTCTCAGAATCGATCAGTTAAAGCCAAGAATCCAAGGCCATTTCGTCAGAATCCGAGACTCAAACTGACAAACCAACTCCAGATAAAGTCAGAAGGCCAAACCAGCGCGACCCACCAACAGGGTGTGGCCACCTGGCCACACCCTGGCCGCGGAAACGCGGCAAAAGCCGCGTTTCCGCGCCTTTGTTGGGGAGTTAGGGGGAGCGTTTGCTCCCCCGATCTCCCCGGGATCTTGGTTGTTGGGTTTATGCCTATAAAAGGCCTGTACTTGCGCGGAAAATTGGATGAGGAGGCAGATTAGGATTTAGCCTAGTTTTCATTCTTTGTAGTTTAAGTTTTTCTTTTCTTTTTATGTAACTTGTATGTAACTTAGGGTAGAAGAAGATTCATGTAAGTAAGAGAGAGAGGCTGACGTTGAGAGTGACACCGATGTACCCTCCTCCTTTCTTCCATTGTCTCTGCAATTAATAAAGGTAAAAGCTTCTTTTTATGTTCGTATTTTGTTTTGCTTTCTTCTTCCTCTTCTACTTTACCTTGGTTGTATTTGTTGAGTTTACAAGTGAAATCCAAAGCAAGTATAACTAAGCTACGTGAGAGCCAGTGATAGTTCATGAAGACGTTCTCCTCTTCCAAGATCCGCATCACTTCGTTCTTGCTAGGCTTGATGATATAATGTGCACGAGGACTGAGCTCGAGCTTATGATCTATGCGTTGAACGCCTCCGAAGCAAAGGTAGAACATGCAACGGTTTCCAGGTAAGTCATCACTCAACCTAGGTAAGTATTCCTTCCTTTCTTTCCTTTCTCTCATTTTTGTAAATTATATCACCACCTTTTCCAACTCTTTCTTCTCCACTCACTCCATTTGTACATAGTCACTTTTCTTGTTTTCTGATTTGTCCACCTTCTTCATCTTTCATTTTCTTCTTAACTTTAACTATAACTTTCTTTTTCATTTTTATAACTTTAAAACAGAGATGAACTTTCGCTTATTTTCATAACGATTTCAATAAAGAAACGTAAAGCTTCCATCGCAAACCTCCATGTGGATCACGACCCGCATAGCCACTTGTTATAGCGGAAGAATTGAGCACTTGCACATCTCCTTTCTTAAGTTCTCTAATTCCGTATTTTTTGTGCAGGTTTTGCATCAATCAAATTTTGGCGCCGTTTCCGGGGAGGGTAACATGTTTTTTATTGAAATCTGAATTTTTTTTGAAAATTTTTTAGAACTAAACGAAGTTTCTTCTCTGTTGCAGGTTACAGGGCAATAAAAGCCGGAACTCAATATTGTAGTGACATACAAGTGGCCATGGGCCTCTGCTCTAGAAAGCAGAGACCAAGGGCCCTCTGAATTGCCCCGTTTCCACGGCAAAAGCCGCGGATCCGCGGCAAGGACGAGTTGACTACTAACAGGTTTTTGCAGGGCTGCTTGCTTTGCAAATTCTAGTTCTCTGCAATTCTTTATTTCCTATATGCCATCACATAAGCCTGCTAAATAATCAACAGTAAAACGTTTGTTGCAAAAGTTAAAAATTGATTAGACGTTTGCATTTTAGGCACGAGTTTTTTTTCAATTCATTTATTTTTACTGTTGAAGAGTGCTGGAGCAAGATACGTATGCATTGCATTTAGAATATGACTCACTTCTTGGTTGATTTATATCGCTTTGAGTGAATCTTACATATCTTGTACACTTGCACAAAAATTATTTTAAGGGCACTAACCCATAACAAGATAAGGTAGGGATTTAATCACCCTTCCTTAGCCCAAAAATCAGAATCCAAGCACTCACTAACCCAAGCCTAATTTAAAATGAGTAGACGTTGGCCCTAGGGACATCTCGGACTCAATTAGGAGATTATCCAAAGGGGGAAAGGTATTGGAACTTGACTCTTGCCAAATCAGTGTTTAGGAAAGGGATTAAGGGCCGAAAGCCCGAAGGTTGGGGGTTATTTAATTAAGGAACGTCTTTTGACGGAAAACCTCCCACCAACCTTGCCCTGACCTGGCTGATTAGCTTGTGGTCAAGGTCTACATTAAACCTCCCGTGGACAGTCTAACCAGTTAGGAGTCGTCTAGGTCTAGGTCTACCCTAACTTAGGTTAGAATATTTTTTTCTTGTTTGTTTATTTGTTTGTTTTTCTTTCTTTTTGTTTGTATTCCATTGTGTGATATGGCTTATAATAATAATTTTTTCAACTATATAATAATCCATGTTACACATCAAACTCCTTTTCGGATATTACCAACCCGGCATATCATGACTTTAACCAACCTAGTGTGCCGGATTGGTCTTATCCGAATCAATATAACCCATGTCCCCCATCGTATGACTATAATTTCCATAACGATTTCAACTCTTCACAGAGTCAGTGGGGATTCACCTACCCTGAGTTAATTTTCAACCAAATTATCCCCCTTCTCCACCTAGTCCACAATATTTCCAAGAGTCATACTCAGTTCCACCAGTCCAAAATAGAAGACCATCAATTTTGTAAATGAGTATGCGTGAGTCCACACACAAATCCCAAAATCTGATGGACTCACAATTTCACTACCACTTCCAAGACAACTCTTCATCTTTTCATCAAAACAATGAACCCATCAATTATGAAAAGATGCTTGAAGCCATGACTCATGCTCAAAATGCTAGAAATCGTGACATAGATATGATGGTCGAATCTCTACGTTCTCACCGTTTGACCAGTTCTGATGTCACTAACCATCCTGTTAGAGTCGAAGAGTCATGTAGTCTTGGAAATCAAGATTCTATTTCAGAACAACCACTTGAACTTGCCCAAACTCCAAATTTTGAAAAAGATATTGACAGTTTAGCAAGTTTTCCTTTTCCTGAAATAGAACTTGAAAATGAATATGATCCTGAACCCCAACTTAGTGATTCAATTCTACTTCCTGGTTCAATTATGACTCCGGTATCTTCACCTGATTTTAATCTTTTTCCTGAGTCAACATTGAATCCTGTGCCAATTCATCATGAAATTGAATCACCCATTCTTGAGGATCATATTGAACTTGACCAATTATACAATTTTAAAATCCTATTGACAAATTGGCAAGTTTTCAATTTTTTGATATTGAACTCAATGAAATATGTGACCTAGATTCTCAAATCTGTGATCCAGTTCAAATTTCTGAATCAATATTGACTCCTGTTGTGTTACCAAACTTGAGTAATATTTTAGAGTTAGTTTTGATTCCTCCACCTATCATTCCTGAACTGGAATCACCCACATTAAGTCACATTCCATTGTTAGAAAATACATGTGGACTAGAGTTTCAACTTCTTGACTTGGACCCGCTTCTTGAACCAATTTCGACTCCTGAACCTTTACTTGATTTAAGTCACCTTCCCGAGTCGGTATTAGTTCCTGTCCTTCCTGAGTCCAAGTCAACCGTTCTATCATTTCATACTCCATTTTGGACGAGGTGGTTGACAAATTTGACTCCGAAATTAATTATGGAATATGGAAATTAGATGGGGTTAAATTTTTAATAAAATTCTTCATGGATTTATCTTTTTAATGGGTTATATTAAAAATATTGCTGGTGGGTTCCTCCGAGACCCAAGAAAAGTTGATTGGGCCGCGTTTCGTGGACCAATCAGACCACCACCGGAACCACCACCTTAAGGTAACACTTTCCTTCCCTGTCGTCTTTTTCATGCATCTATGCATTAATTCATACATTGAGGACAATGCATGAGATAGGTGTGGGGGAGGGTCTAACATAACTTTTCTTTTTCTTTAAAATAAAAAAATTAACATTTTTCTTTACTTTTAAAAACTTTTTGAAAAATAGAAACAATATTTTGACTTATTTTTGTAAGAAATTAAATTAATTTTAAGGAATAGGAAAATCTAAATTTGGATTTCTTATACTTGGTCAAAATATGATTATTTGCTTGATTTTAAGGGTTAGGAAGATATTTGTCAAAGTAATTTAGTCTTGATCTTTACCTTGATGAAGTATGCACACCTCATACACTTACACACTTAGGGTTCAAAGACAAAGATTCTTATGCCTTATAAAAAATATATATAAAAAAAATAATAAACAAATCTAATTATTGATTAGCTAGGTGCTTTGGCCTAAGCAAGCCTTAGTATTTATGCGAAAGATAATTAGATAAGTTTGGAAAAGAAAAAATCCTCTGATTAAGCTGGGTATTTGTACCTAATAAAGCATAAGTATTCACGCCTAAAAGAGGTTTATATAATAAAATCTTTAGTTTTGTGGCCTTGTTTGCTCAAGTCCTTAAGTCCTTGGGGTGTTTTTTCACCTGGTGCCCTAAGACCGTTTGGTTTGGGAGTCATCGATTAGAGGCTCGTTACATGGGCAGATTAGAAAGCCTAATAAAACTAAGGAATAATACCAAAAAAAAAAAAACAACAATATATATATATATATAAATAAATAAGGCATAAGAGTTAGAGTTAATGAACCCTTAGTCAAAATTTTCACAGTCACAAGTGCATATGACTCAGGGTAAAGTAATAGACTAGATGAGAAGTACAATTTGACTCCTTACTTTGATTGATAACAAATTTTTGAATAGAGACTAAGTTTAGGAATGAAAAATTCAGTTTTCCTATAACTTATAGATTGCTTAGATCTTACAATTATATTTCAAATATTTTTCTCTTTCAAAATGCTTTTCGAAAATACTAACTCTTTATTTCTCTTTCTTTATGGATTTTGTGGGTGTAATCCGCTGAAAACCCTCACGAGACAAAACTCGTCCTCTAGGGGAAACCTAGAGGTTTAACGACTTGTTGCACATGCTCAGTGCAATCGCGTGACCTGCGAAAGTGGTCTAATAATCCTTAGTATAGTTTAGTTGTTTTGCTCGAGGACGAGCAAAAGATAGGTATGGGGGTGTGATTGGTCGCTAATATTGCATATTTAATATCATATGTCCATACTTATTATAAAATAAAAGCTTGCATTGTCCTAATTAATTGTTTGATTTATTTGCAGGCCCAATCTTTAAGGAGTTGAAGAGAAATGGGCCCAAAGCCCACCAAAATTCTGAATTAAATCAGAATTAATTCGCACCAAGTAAATCAGGGCAAAATCAAGAGGTGAAAAACCGGTTGAGAAGAATCCTCTCAGAATCGATCGGTTAAAGCCAAGAATCCAAGGCCATTTCGTCAGAATCCGAGACTCAAACTGACAAACCAACTCCAGATAAAGTCAGAAGGCCAAACCAGCGCGACCCACCAACAGGGTGTGGCCACCTGGCCACACCCTGGCCGTGGAAACGCGGCAAAAGCCGCGTTTCTGCGGCTTTGTTGGGGAGTTAGGGGAGCGTTTGCTCCCCGATCTCCCTGGGATTCTGGTTGTTGGGTTTATGCCTATAAAAGGCCTGTATTTGCGCGGAAAATTGGACGAGGAGGCAGATTAGGATTTAGCCTAGTTTTCATTCTTTATAGTTTAGGTTTTTCTTTTCTTTTTATGTAACTTGTATGTAACTTAGGGTAGAAGAAGATTCATGTAAGTAAGAGAGAGAGGCTGACGTTGAGAGTGACACCGATGTACCCTCCTCCTTTCTTCCATTGTCTCTGCAATTAATAAAGGTAAAAGCTTCTTTTTATGTTTGTATTTTATTTTGCTTTCTTCTTCCTCTTCTACTTTACCTTGGTTGTATTTGTTGAGTTTACAAGTGAAATCCAAAGCAAGTATAACTAAGCTACGTGAGAGGCAGTGATAATTCATGAAGACGTTCTCCTCTTCCAAGATCCGCATCACTTCGTTCTTGCTAGGCTTGACGATATAATGTGCACGGGGACTGAGCTCGAGCTTATGACTATGCGTTGAACGCCTCCAAAGCAAAGGTAGAACATGCAACGGTTTCCAGGTAAGTCATCACTCAACCTAGGTAAGTATTCCTTCCTTTCTTTCCTTTCTCTCATTTCTGTAAATTATATCACCAACTTTTCCAACTCTTTCTTCTCCACTCACTCCATTTGTACATAGTCACTTTTCTTGTTTTCTGATTTGTCCACCTTCTTCATCTTTCATATTCTTCTTAACTTTAACTATAACTTTCTTTTTCATTTTTATAACTTTAAAACAGAGAAGAACTTTCGCTTATTTTCATAACGATTTCAATAAAGAAATGTAAAGCTTCCATCGCAAACCCTCCTTGTGGATCACGACCCGCATAGCCACTTGCTATAGCGGAAGAATTGAGCACTTGCATATATCCTTTCTTAAGTTCTCTAATTCCGTATTTTTTGTGCAGGTTTTGCATCAATCATATATATATATATATGTGTGTGTGTGTATATGTGTCCCATGAAACATGGATATTACACGATAATTGACACTCAATAATCGATAAAGCTCATAAATGCTCATGAAATAAGAGTCATGAGTAAACAAAAGAAATCGAGTGCACAAGAGTCATGTAATAAACATAATCAGAGAGATAAGACAATGAAGCTCAAATCATCAAAACATATGAAATTCCTATTTTCATAAACATGAAACATATTTAGTATGTTAAAACAAAACTTCAAGGATAAGTATATTTTTATCTAAACTAAAGCATACATATTTATCCAAACATGAAATGAGTTCACATGGAATATATGACATCTAATAGAAGGATAGAATATGTATATCAAGTAGTTTAGATAAAATCTACACTTACATGAAGCTAAAATATTTTCATAAAGACATGTACATGAGTGATGAAAAAACAAGTGAAGGGGTACAAGTATGATTCAATAATCATCAAAACTAGGTCATATAAGTACAAGAAAATGAGTACACAAGAGCAATAAAGTATGTAAAACATAAAAATCAAGTGCATCTCACTAGTTGTTCAAGTATAATCACGATATTTAATGAAAATTGTATCTAACATGTAATCAAAACATGAAGCATAAAAATACCAAAACATGATTGAGAAATTATTAGTGTAATTGCAAGTATTATTAGAACTAGGATATACACAATAGCTAAATTATAGTGAGAACATAAAGATATGAATCAATCAATATAATTATGGGTGTATCTCAAATACTATATATGTATATCACAAGTCTAATAAACATTACATTTAACCATAATGAGCATTAAAACCATGACATGCTAAAATCATCTAATATGAAAGCATGTAAACTTAAACATGATATGCTAAAAACATAAAATAGATGTAGAGATAGTTACTAAAACCAATTGAACTAATATCCACTTCTCCAAATATGATGGTCCTCCCACCAAAACTCTTGATAGCGATGCATCAATTTAAGTGCCCGATGAGCTCTGATTGCATCCACCATCAAGGCACGAAACCTCTCACATCTTGTGAGTGCCCATACCTACATTAAAAGAAATAGGAATGATTTTTAGTACCCAAATTCTCTTGGGTTCATGGGAGTTAGTACCTCTCCTAACCCAAACATGTTTACTTGCAAAATTGAAATCATATAGTCTATCATAACAAAATTTTGCAAGGCGACTTTTACGACTACAATGTGTACAAGTGTACACTCTTGCATACATGGAGTCATGTGTATGAGCATGATGACATGTGTATGTCGTGAAGGGTGTGAATGCAAATGTGGAGTATGTTTCTTACAAAATATGGATTCTAACCTCGTGTGGTTCATGTCACATTAGCTCAAAGTAGAGCCCAAACAATCTACACTCTTCTTCAAAATATAAATATCATTATCAATACTTGAAGAAGATGTGGAACATGTAAGAGAAAAAAATTCTTATCACTAGGAGGTAAAACAATAGAATCATAACAAACATGAGAAGAAAATTCATTTTTTAAAGAAATATTTTCTAAAAAAAATACATTCCAATTCTTTAGAAATCAAAACAATTTTGTTTTTCAAATAAGTATTATCTTTTAAAACAAAATCAAGTCTAGAAGACAAAACATTAATTTTCTCTATAACAACATCCAAATCATTTTTACTTTTCAAAATCTCATTTTCTTTCAATACAAGATCAAGTTGGGACAAAGAATCTCTTTCACTTGAAACCTCAACCTTCTTTTTAAAACCAAATCGAGTTTTGAAAATAACCCATTTTCTTTCTTTAAATCAAAACTCTTACTTTTCAAAGCCATATATTTTTAAAGCAAGTTTTTAGGAAAACATAAAAAGCTCTTCATTCAAAGCATATGCATCCATGGCATTATCATCATTGGAAGAGCTAGCACAATCATCTAGATGAGTGCCCGAAGTTACTTCAAGCGAGTCAATCCCGTGGATCATATAGCACACTTGGTCGGACTCATCTACAATAGGTTCTCTCTCAACATCGTGTGAAGCTTGTTCTTTAGGAGAGATCGATGTGTTTCACACTGTAAAAGCAGAATCACAATGAGAACTCATAGATAAATGACTTTTGCTAAGTGTTTGCCTAAGTGCATGCAATGCTTGTATGTTAGCCTCTAAATACTTGTCATTACCAATATAAGATTTCTTGATAATGGTAAGATAAATATGAAATCCTAGGGCTTAAGGTACGCACTCATCTTAAACTTCAACATATCAATGTTTGAAACATCATAAATTGGTGGTGCAAGATAATCCATGAGTGTAAACAAATATGTGTGAAAAATAAATAACTAGATTAGTAAATCAAGGATCACGCCTAAGTGGTTAAACCTAATATCAGGAGCGCTAGTTCTGATACCAATTAAAAATACACCTAGAGAGGATGAATAGGGTACCACCAATCTATATGACAAATAATACGGAATTAAAAACTATTGCACTAGATGATAAACGATGACTTAAAACAAGAAGTAAGCTGGATTCCCCGTGAAGGACTCTACAATTTCTCCTCTATATTCCTATAGATTAGGAGTTGAGGTGCTCAATTGCCTTCTTGTTGAAATGAGTGAAATCGATAAGTATGAATGAGGAATGTAATGCAATCAATGAATAACAAATGCAATAGATGCAAATACACAAGTATGTGCAGACAAATAATATCATGCAAATATAGATATAATAATAATTGCAATGCGAGATATAAAGAGTAGAGAGTTGAGAGAGAAAGATTCAAATGCAAACACCAAGATATTTTCAAGGTTCGAGCCACTGCTCTACGTCCCCGCCTTCACTACCATGAAGGATTTCACTATCTACAATATGATCTTTCACAAAGGGACCTCTACCGAGAAATTACAACTTACAACTAGGAGTACACAGCTACAGCTCTCTTACACCTTTACCGAGGAATTACAGCTTACAACTGGGAGTATACAGCTCCAGCTCTCTTACACCTCTACACAAGAAGGTAGGCACAAAGTCAAGTACAAAGCAAAGAAAGATTACAACTTGGTGATCACAAAGATCGCAAACAATACTTGGTGATCCAATGACCACAAATAAAATACCTCTCATAATACAACATCCTAGAGGATAGATTTGCAATGAAGAGCTCAAGTATGTGAGTGAATAAAGATTCTGAAAAAGAAACCCAAAGAGAAACACTTGGGGAAACTCTTGAAATGATATAAGAAATGTAAAACATGAAACTAGATTCCCAAAACATGTTTTTCTTTGATTTTTTAAAACTATGAAATTAAATAAAGATATAGAGTTTTAGCACCAAAAACTTGTTTAAAAACTCTTCAGAAAGTAGGCAAAATAGCTCTTGAAAACTTGTTGAAAATCTTAACCAAATCTGGCCAAAATAACTCTGATATAGAGCCCAGAAAATTCTAGCCGTTTGGCTCAAAACAGAGGCCAAACTAGCATGTCGGTCAACCGCCCGGTCGACCGGCCAACGGTCATTTTTATGACCGTTGGGGTTGCCGGTCGACCGCCTCGTTGACCGCCTCCGAAACAGAGAGTTGTCTCTCTATAGTCGGTCGATCGCCCGGTCGACCGAGCCAAGCCCGAAAGTGGGCTTGAGCCAGTCGATCGGCTGATCGGTCAAACGATAGTTGGGCTCATGCGCATGTGCACGTCGATCGACCGATTGATCGAGATAGCCTGCGGTCGATCGTAAGCAGCCCAAAACTGCAATTTGAGGGTTTAAAACTTGGACTTTGAAACTCATATATATTCCAGTAAAACCTCATAAATTTCACGAAAATAAGTTCATAAAAATACTTTGAAGTACAAATGTGTGTGATAAAAAATCAATACATATTATAAACAATTGAACTATTTTTGCGATAAAAAAATATAGACAAAAAACAAAAAATGTATTTTCCAAAATCCAAACATGAAATGGAAATCCAATTTTTCAATAAACTTGTATAAATACAAAAACAGGATATTGAAATATATTTGAAGCATAGTATGTATAGATAGAGTCCAATACACATAATAAATGATATATACTTGTTTTTGACAAAAGTACCAAAATAAGTTTTGATAAAAATAAAACTTAAAAACATGAACTAAATACATCAAATAAGTTTTTCTAAACATATTGAACCATCAATGTATATGGATGAAATCCAATATACATATAAATTATGTAAACTTCTTTTAATGAAACTATATATGTATACTTGATAATCCGAAACTAAAAACCGTATACATGTTGAACCGAAATACATGAACTCATAGAAATAAGTTTTTCTAAACAATAAAGCTCTAATATGTGTAGATAGAATCTAACACATATATAAACCAAGAAACTTATTCTATGTAGATATAAATCATGTAAACATAAACTTTTATAACGAAACAGTTAGACCGAAACCGAAACTATTTATCATGAAAGCGATAAATAAACTTGTGTGCATGTAAACTTGAACAATTTAATACTATTCTATCCTTACACAAGATCTAAACTAAAACAAAGTTAGACCAAAGTCTTCTTGTCGATCTTCTTCTCCAAGTCGACTCGATCCAAAATAATTCAAATGAGCTTGACTCCATCTCAAGTACTTGATGCGATCTTTGAATGCGAGATCTTGAATCAACACGTGATAACTTCAAATCTTGACTTCGAGTCTTTGAAGCTAAAACACCAATTAAGATCTTGATCAATATCTGAAACTTAATAAACACAAGATCATTAGTAACATAACTTCATAAATTAGTTATCATTAAAACTAGGGTGAAAGGCCTTCGGGCCAATAGCAATACCTAGACAAAAGAGTAAAAGAAGAAAGCACATAAAGATTTAACGTGGTTCGGCCCAAACTTGGCCACGTTCATGGGGAGAGAACTTGAGAGAGCTTTATTAATAACCTGGTACAAAGAGATCTAGCCTTTCTCATGATGCAACAAGAGTATTCACCTTCCCCTTGAATTTATACCTTAGATTACAAGAGTATTACCTTATCTCTATGCCCCTTTATCTTGCTACTCTCTTTGCTTGGCTTCCTTCTGATCTCCTTGATGTTCTCCACCTTTTCCTCCTTTAGATTAGCTTAGTTGAGGCAATTACATACTTGGTTACAACCTTTATTTATAAGATTTTATAATACAACTTTTTTTTGGACTATGAGATGATCTTGACCTTTGGATGGTTGAAGAATCTTGATTAATCTTTTTAGGAATTGATCTCCTTGATCTATAAAGATTCTAGACCCTTTAATCTTTAGAAATAAACCTTCATTGAATAGGAATTTAATCTAATTCATATCCTACTAGAATAAGAATACTCGCAATTGCCTAAAAAGAAAACTGTTTCACCTTGATTTGCTTCTTCTACTTCAAGCCATCGTCTTCTCGAACTCAATTGAATATTCTTGGACCATCATATCTTTTTAAAAACAAGGCAAAATCCTAAGAGCTGGCCCTACTTAGCTTAGTCTATCGCTCCCGGCTCTTCCCAGTAAACACTGAAGAAGTCTTCCAGAGGCTAAAAGCGATGTTCAAATCTGCATAGCCCATGTGTCTAAAGTGATACTTCTTGGGCAGAGGGTCAGACGAGTACCTCACTGCAAAAACAAAGAACATAAAGTTAGTATCTTGAAGACAGTGAAAGTATACCAAGATTGAAGTTCAAACGCAGGGCTCAACACTTGAGACTCGCGTTCAATGACTAAAATGCGAGGCTCACATGAAGTCCGCGTCTAGACTTCACAGTTAGAAAATTTTTCTAAGTCCTAAGACTCAAACGCAAGTCTCATAAACAAGACCCGCATTCAGAAGCCTCAAAACATGAGGTTCGTTAGACTCGTGTTTAACGAGGGTCGCTTTGACATGACAAAACGCGAAGATCTCCAAATTCGCATTTTGGACATCAATGCGAGAGTCTTATCCACAAATCAAATGCGGGGTTCACATCAAATGCGGGTTTGTGAACCCCGCATCGACTGTTCAACTTCAACAGAAGTTTCAAAACTTTAAAAAGAAGCTAAAAGACGAAGCTCTTCATATTCTCAATAATGATGAAAACCATTTTACTTACTAGAAATGGGGGCCTCTTGAGGAGGAGAACCACCTATGATGGTTGGCACAGTGGCGCCGCTTGAAGAAGCAGCAGAATGCTTGTCTTTTGGGTCCATTTGCACAATGAAAATCTGTAAGAAGATTTAAGAAAGCTCGGAGCTTTATGGGTTCTGAAAAAAGCTCAAGAACTTTTGCGTAAACGCAGTCCTGGAGGAAGAAGACTGTCAAATGTTTACTGTTGAAAAGACCACTGGTCTTTTTATAGGCCCTTCAACGGTCGAGATACGTGACGCATATCTTGAGTTCAATCTGAGCAAGACACGCGTCCAATGCGGCGTTCAAGTTAAAGTGATGTCCGCATCTAGAAACATCCAACGTGATTTTCACATTTCAAGTATAACTTCCAGGGTCGCATCCTAACATCAATTGAGGGTCGCATCCCAACATCAATTGAGGGTCACATTTCAACATCAACAAGGGTCGCGTCTTCATTGAAGTTCGCGTCCGAAGATGACCAACATGACAGTCGAGTCTTCATCAAATGAGGGCCGCATTCTCTCCCCCATACAAAGAGTATGTCCCTGCTTCTGCAATTAGTTCAATAATATATTGGCAAAAGTAATCGATAACTCTACCGGTTCAATAATACACCAATAAACAAATCGGAGCTCATACAAGTGCTAGACTGAGTTTTTAAGACACTCGTGATGATCTTCCCTGGAGGCTTCAAGAAGTTCAATAGTACACTCACAAAGATCGGAATCCAGTCAAGATCAAGCTCGGGACATCTCAAAAGATTGCCAGTCCAATCATGGGGAGCCCGGAATCAACATGAAATCCAAAGTATTCTGGAATCCGTTCCAGTCAACCATAGAGTTTCAAAAACTTTGGAGGGGTTTCGTAGGCTATCTAAAAATCATTAAAGACAAGTTCTCAGATGCAGACCTCCCTTCAACGTGAAGGTCGTGTTTCAACTAAAATGTGAACCTCGCATCCAAGGGTAAAATGCGGACTTCAAACGGGGGATGAGTATCGTCGCATTTCACTTCAAATGCAGGTCTGAGTAACTCTGCATCTCATTTCAAACATGAGTCTGAGCAACTCCTGAGCATTTTCGCGTTTCAATTCAAATGCGGGTCTGAGCAACTCCGCGTTTCACTTCAAACGCGTCTAAGCAACTCTGCGTTTCACTTCAAATGCGGGTCTGAGCAACTCCGTGTTTCACCTCAAACATGGGTCTGAGTAACTCTGTGTCTCAATTTTAACGCGTGCCTGTGAGCTTCGCGTTTCAACTTCAATACGGTCATGAGAAGCCTGTGAGTGTCCCGCGTCTACGTAACAGAGTGAGATCCGCGTCCAATGCGAAACTCACTTTTCTGTTGTAACTGAACCCCATTACTGGGTCAATTAACTCCTCACATAATATGAGAGTTAATCCCCATTATGCAAGGATTCTAGAGGACGATTATACCCCTTAATCCTCTTATAAATAGCCATGAAAGCTATTGGAGGGGGCTTTTTAGGAGAGAAGCAAAGAAGGATCCTTTCCTGAAGACGCAAAGCTTTCCTTTCAACCTCAAAGGTTCAGAGAGAAAGAAAGAGAAATCAGTGAACTCTAAACACTTAGTGTGTTAAAAATGAGTTTTTTTCTGATATCTTTTTTGAGAGCACCCCAAGTAGATTTCGAAGAGAAGCTTGTCGTTCAGTCGGTCAACGGAAAACAAGAATCACTCTCCATCACCACATCGAGAACCCAGCCTTAAACAAAAAGGAGATTTAGATATTCTTCTCTCTTTTGTAACCGGATTGAATCCATTGTAATTTTCTTCCATTCAGAGAATTTTACTTCTAACTTTTTTGACCAGACACATGGCACATAAGATCATCCTCATTCCAAAACAGTCTATATTATATCATCAAAACCTATCAAAAGCTAGCATGAAATGATACAGAACTTACACGTTTAGAAGTAAGGATCCATCATCATAAGCCATCAGTGGCTCTTGCAAAGCAAAGCCTATTTGATGCAATTAGATTCATATGAATTGCAATACAAATAAGAAGAAGAAGACCCGAGGGTTAATAGAGTTTAACCATGAATAAAAACAAAATAAAAAGTTTAATCGATTAATTGAGAAATAATAAGAAAAAAAAGAATAAGTTTACGTCATGTGTTACTTTCAATACAACTCTCTCTCTCTTTCTGATGAATCTCTCTCTAATTTTTGTTATGTCTAAAATAGAAAATTACATATAAAAAGAAAAAGAAAAGAAAATCTAAACTAAACTAGAAATAAAACCCTAGCCTAAGCTATCTGCCCTGCCTTCTGCCTCTGGTGTGGTATTTGTAGGAGAAACCCCATGTTCCAAGCGCATTGAAGTTGTCGATGAAAATGCTCCCCTAACGGAGCTCAGATTGTTGCGGATCCGCAACTTTTGCTATGGATCTGTGGCAATCCCTGCTTCGTTAGAATAGGGATTTGTTCATGATATTCTTCTCTTTTTGTTATCCCATGTTATCCTGGTAGAACTGAACATGGTAGAACTGTCTCTAGCTCTATGAATTTGCCAATATCTCCTCTGATTTCTCAAGCTAAAAAAATAAATCCATATAAATTCGATTTAATTGGGATATATTTGGGATTATTTTCTTCTTCTCTATTAATTATGACCTGTACACCATTAATAATAAAAGAGTTAAATAGCAAAATTTTATTATAATTAAAATGTGAAAATATGATAATAAATATGCAATAATAGTGAACAATCATTTGTCTAGAGCGTGGTTGGAAGCTTCGCAGTTGACTTCGACTTTACTCCATCATCGCTTGATTTTACAGGGTGGTTGGAGGAAGCCTTTATTGCCTCCTCGAGATGGATGTATGGTTGTGCTTGAGAAAAGATCTCGCTCATCTTTGAGATGTTGAGCTTCAGGAGGTGCTGTATAGAGAGTGAGTGACCTACAGTCTGCTAATGATCATGAATGCAGATACCTTCTCACCATAGTTGGAGATAATGGTGAGTTGGTTTTGAAAGAAGTTGATGTAAGACTTGAGGTTGTCTCCTTGCCTCATCCTGAAGGAGAGAAGGTGGTGACCACTCCTCTTGGCTCCTTGATGAGTGGCGTACTGTGTGAGAAAGGTCTCAGTGACTTCTGAGAAGTTGTGGAGAGAACATGGTGGTAGGGAGTAAAATCACTCTGATGCCACGCCTCTCAGCTTGAAGGGAAGGCAAGATACATTACCGGGTTGTTAGAGTATAGCATCATCTTGTCTTGGAAGTGCCGAATGTGCTGAACCGGATCGCTCGCTCTGGTGTAGCTATTGCAAGTAAGAGTCAATAATTTCCTTAGAAGCTCACATTCCTGAATATTCTTGAAAAGCAGGGAGTCATGGAGGTGGGTTTTTGGGGTCAGGTGTTGAGACAGCTTGGCCTCCACGATTTGCTTTTGGATTAGTTCGTCGAAGGCATGAAGATTTGGGAACCTCTCACTCTTGGGGTTACCCTCTGTCTACGCAGAGTTGTTTTGGAGAATAGCGACCTGGGTCTGAAGATGTTGGTTAAGCAGCTTTAGCTTCTCTTATTTACGAATGATGTTTTCACGATCGAGTGTCATCTGTTCCCACTAGTGATTTGACTATAGTTGTTGTTCCATCATCTGCTTTCTCATATCATGGAGCATCTAAAAGAGGTGATCTTCCTGCTACTGAGAGGGATGAGCACTGACAGATGGCTCTGTGGCAAGATGGAGGTAGTGCCCTCCACAAGCGATTGATTGTTGGTTGGATTGGAGGTCGTGCCACCAGTGGTGGCTTCGGCCTTGCCCTTGGGGTTGCATCGTTGGTTATTTGCTTTCGTGGAGCCATCACCGATCTGAGGGAGGCTTTTTGAGGAAGGTTATTGGATGAGAGATCTTGAGCGTGGAGACTCAGATCTCAATGAAAGCACAAAAATATAGGGGTAAATTCCCAGGAAAAATTTATCTACACTCAAATTATAGTAGGATTTGTGAGAAGGAATACTAAAGCAATGTAAAGACACGGAATTTTATGTGAAAACCCAATTTGAGAAAAACTACATGGAGGGGGGAAGAATTTGCTATTTTAAAAGGTTACAGTGAATTATACAGAGCTAAAACTCCATGGTCGTCTCAGATTATAGTGGTTTGAGGAGGATGGTATCAGTCCTTCAAGGGAAGTCTTCCCCTTTCTCCTCCTCTTTTTCTGTCGATTTCCTGGTGTATATATGCCCGGGGGTCTTCATTTGCGGTGTGGCTCATGAAAATTTCAATAACCACATGATTTATATGTTGCAATTATCTCATAACGACATGGATTATGCCCTTGATTGCGGGAGTGATTTTTGCTACCTTCTGTAATAGTCTACGCTAAAGTAGGAGTTGTTGCAATGTTAGAAATGTGAGTTGACTTGACAGTGTAACAGACTCCATAAATGTAGCGGATAACAATGAGGTCGGTTGTTGCGACTGTCTTGCTCGGCACTAAAAGGATTGATCTTTAACTAGCGACACTCTCGAAAGAAAGAGCGTGCCCGGGGTAGTGAATTCCTCAAAAGGATGAGTTCCTTAGGGTCGTTGATTCCTCGGAAGGAGGAGTGTCCTCGGGAAAGCTGGGTGATGCTCTCAGGGAAAAGCTCTGTTTGGCGTACCCTATTGTCTGTCTTCAAGAGTTTCTGATGGGATAGGACACGTATCTTGATCCAAATGCAGGTCAGAAATTAACTACTTTATGTGTGTGTGTGTGTGTGTGTGTAACCTTGAGCAATCAAAACTAATTTATACTTTACACAAATCAAAATATCCTTAAAAACTAGAGTCTTCTTCTTGAATTGATCTTCTTCTTCATTTTGACTCGATCAAATGCGATTCTTTTGAGCTAGACTCCTTGAGTACTTAATATGATATTTATGCCTGAGCTCTTCAATCAACACTAGTTAGCTTAAAAACTTAACTTTGAATCTTTTGTTGAATCTGAACACAAAATCATGATCTTGATTAAACTTGTAACTTAAATATCACATGATCATTAGTATACTAACTACATGAGTTCAATCATCATCAAAACTAGAGTGATGGACCTTTGGGCTAACAATCTCCCCTTTTAATGATGACAAAACTCATGGAGTTATATATCCATGAAGTAGAGAAAAACTTTGTAAAAGCTCTCCCTTAACTCATGCATACTGATTAGTCTCTAAAACTGCATATTTCATACCACATCTTCACATTTATTTCATATTAAATTCTGCTAATAATACCTCTCTTGTATATTTCTAGGTCCATGGTGTGCAATGAAGAAGAAGACCCTAAATCACCATTTAATGGGTGATTAAAGGCCTATAAAATAGCCATTGAATTTGGAGAGCAGTTTTGTCAAAACCAGGAGCCCAAAATTAAAAATCGGAACATGCAGCCGACAGGGGGACAAACGAGCAGTGCGCAGCAGGCGGCGCTGCGCGCGCAGCTCTGGTACAGCCGCGGCTTTTGTCACATTTCCGCGGCCATACGGGCGCGCCCAAGCTTTGGGCCAGGGGTTGTCCCCTGGACTCCTTTCCCCTGGTGCCTATAAATACCCTCCTGTGTTTCTGAAGATAGAGATATCCATATAGTAGTGTAGTTTTCTTTTCATGTTGTAGTTTAGGGTAGTTTAGTTTAGTTCTTCTTCTTTTTTCTTCTTTGTATTTTTTATTTCTTTTAGATCTTGTAATAGAAGAGAGAGTGGTACATGGTTGAAAAAAAGAGTGCTTGTAATAGAAGGTGACAAAGTATGAAAGGTTCTCTCTTTACCTCTCTTTGTTTTCTTCTCTCTAATTCCTTTTACATATTTAGCTAATTTTCTCTCATGGCAACTAACTACTAACCACTAACTTGCTAACTTCTTACTTGATAATCCACATGAATTTAATAGCCTCTACTTGGTCTTGCTCTTGCAAGAGTCATTGATGGCTCATGATGATGGATTCTAACACTCTAACATCCTAACTCTCTAATAAGCTAATATTACTTTATTCCATGCTTACTCTTATTTAGTTTTGATGGTTTAAGTGTAGCTTGCACTTGTTGTTGAGTTTGGATGTGATGAGCTGACATATGGGTCATACTTTGAAATGCTCTTGAACCAAGGACTAGTGATAGCCAAGGATACATGTGAGGCAACTATTACTAAGAGGTTAGCATGGTTAGTGGAGCCATTAGTAGTTAGTAGCCATGAGTTTTCTTTCTTTTTCACTTTATTTTAGAAATACTACCAAAAATCACAAATATATTCTTTTCTATGTTTCACCGTACTCTCTTTTCATTCTATATTTTCTTTTCTTTTCATTCTTTCAAACACTGAAGAACTTTTCACATACACGTGAACATTCTGGTAAAGTTTCTATCGCTTCCCGTCCCTATGGATTCGACTCATTTTAGCCTTTATGCTATAACGGAAGTATCGAGGAAGTTAAAGCACACAGACTTTAAATCTTGATTTCAAAACATACACTTTTCGTGCGCGGTTTTCCCTCGATCAAATTTTGGCACCATTACCGGGGATGGGAAACGATTTGATTCATTTTTTGTTAACTTTTCTTCTTTGTTTTTGGTGTGCAGGTTAAAGTTTTAGCATTGCAGAAGTTCACACTTACTTTTACGTGGTTGGGTAAATTCTTGTATATTCTTATATTCTGCTGCTAGTTTTTATTTATATTACCTAAGCACTGTAATAATTTTAAGAACTGGAATACGAAAATTAGATACTTTAAAGTGGTTTAGACATTTGCATCTAGGCACGTGTCGATTTCAATTCCAATATACTGTATTTTGTTCTTGTGTTGTTGTGATCTTGACGGAGATGTACATATCATATAGTTAGGACAAACACGTGGGTAATTTACTCTTTTGTGTGTTCATTCTTATCTATATTACACACTTGCACAAATTAACTTTAAGGGCAACACCAAATACAACATAAGGTGGGGAAGTCATTACCCTCCCTTAGCCCAAATCACCTCCCCACTCACATAATCCAAGCCTAAATAAAACTTCCTAGACGTTGGCCCCTAGGGATATCTCGAACTCATTTAGGAGATTGACCTAAGGGAAAAGTTGTTAGAAGTTGGCTCTTGTCAAATCGGTGTCGAATGTTGGGGATTGAGAGGCGAAACCTCGAAGAACAGTGGTTTGGCATTATTAGGGTTGTTGCTCCGGCACAGATACCTCCCACTGATCTTGCCCCTACCTGACTGATTAACTCGTGGTCAGATTCTAACAATGTATCCCCCGTGGACAGTCTAACCAGTTAGGAGTCGTCTAGGTCTAAGTCAACCCTAGCATAGGCTTGTTTTCTTTTTCTTTATTTGTTTGTTTGTTTGTTTTTCTTTCTTGTAAATTGTGATATGGATTTTAACAACAACAATTTTTCAATCATAATATTAATCCATATTTCACTCCAACCTCATTTGACTCAGATAACTCCAACCCGGTTATGTACAACATGAACCAATAATATATGCCGAGTTGAGATTATCCGACTCAATATGACCCATTTCCCCAATCTTGTTACCATAATTTTCAAAATAATTTCAACTCTTCACAGAGTCAATGGGCATTCACCTCTCCTGGGTCAAATTTTCAATCATCTTGTCCACAATTTTCACAATATTCATTCCCCGATTCAGCTGCATATCCTCCTTTTCCTGTTCCACCAACCGAGAAAAAATCCAATTTGAAAAGGAGTATGGAAGCCATGATTGAGTCCCAACAAAAAATTTAAAATTTGCTCAATTCACAATCCTTCCCAAATCAAACTCCATATACTCCTTTTCTAGAACTTCCAATTGAAGAAGAATCTGAGCTAGAAAAGCATTCGGAAGACTTCTGTAAAATAGTGCAACGATTTCAAATTATGTTGGACTCATCATCTCAACAAAATCTTCAAGAGTCCTACTCATCTTTTTCAGTCTCATCGACTCAAAATGAATAACCATCAATACTGGACTTGAGTATGGAACCCTTGCGTGAGTCTGAGCAGCACTCATAAAATCTGATGGACTCACAATTTCACCACAATTTCTATATTTTTTTAAGAAGAACCAATTGTAAAAAGTATGGAAGGTATGATTCAGACTCAAAAATCTATTCCACGGCCTATCAGTAGGTTAGACTCACTAATGAGCGAATTGATCAATGAGAGCGAGGAAAGTCTTTCTTGTTAACCTTTGACCGATCCTTATATCCCTAAATCTACTGATTTGACCCAAGAATCATGTCATTTTGGAAATCCTATTTCCATTTCATCATACCAATCTGAACTTGACCAACATCACATTCTTGATAGTTTGACAAGTTATCCAGTTCTTGAAATTAAACTTGAAGATGAATGTGAATCTGAGCTTCAATTTGACGATTCGCGTCCAGTTCTTGAATCAATATTGACTCCTATAATGTTACCTAAACTAAGTGACGTTCTTGAGCCAGTTTTAATTCCCATAATTTCTGAACTTGAATCGATCATTTCACCCATTCATATTCCTTCCGTGGACGAAAATCAAGATTCAATTTCATTACATCCATTTGAACTTGCCCAAAATTTTGAAAACCACCTTGACATTTTGGCAAGATATCCTTTTCCCGAAATTAAACTTGATCTTGAAAGTGATCCTGAACCTCAAGTTGGTGATTCCATTTCACTTTTTGATTCAATAATGATTCTGGTATCTTTACCAGATTTTTTTCTCTATTCCGGAGTCAACATTGAATCCTGTACCCGTACACCGTGAAATTGAATCACCAATATCTTATGATCACACTTCATTGATGGGAAAAGTGTGTGAACATCAATTCTTTGTTTGGACTCCATTTTTGAACTGATTTCGACTATCCTTTTTAAATCTTAACTTGATCTGAGTTAAATTCCCGAGTCGGCCTCGATTTTTTTTGAGTCCAAATCAATAATCTTCCAAAATCACACTTCATTATTGGACAAAGATGCTGGACAAAATGACTCCGTCATTATTTTTGAAAATTGAAAACTAGATGGGGATAAACTTTTAAATAAGACCATTCACTCAATCATTCTGTTACTGGGTCATATTAGAGAGGTCATTGGTGGGTTTCTTCAAGATTCACATTATCTTGGTTGGGTAGCAATGCTTGGTCCAATCAGATCACCACCGAAGCCACCACCATGAGGTATTTTTCCTTCCCTGTCCATTTGTTTCAGTATATACACATTCACGATGCACTGAGGACAATGCATGAGATAAGTGTGGAGGAGAATTTACTAACATAGTTTTTTATATTTTATTTCTATTACACTTCTTTGTAGAAAACTCTTTTCTTTTCTTTTTACAAACTTTTTGAAACAAGAAAAATAGTTTTGATTTATTTTTAAGAAAATTAAGATTATCTTAGGAATTAGGAAGACCTAAGATTATGAATTTTTAAACCAAGTCAAAATAATAGATTTTGTTTAAATTTTAGGATAAGAAAGTAAGATTGAAAAGATAATTTGATCTTGAATTTTTTGCCTTAGATTTATGCACTTCACACTTACACAATTTTTTGGGATTGAAACAAAGACTGAAAATGCCATAAAAATGCTATATAATATATATATATATATATATATATATATATATATACATGATGATAAAACCACTTATTGAAGTTAGGTAATTATGCCTCAGGAAGCATGATTATTTATACCTAAAATGGTGGATAAAAACAAAATAATTCCCTTTAGTTTTGTGCTTTATTTACTCGAGTCCTTAAGTCCGAGGGATGTTTTCTCATCTGGTACCCTAAAACTATCTGGTTTGGGAGTCGTCGGCTAAAGGCTCACTACCCGGGTAAGCTAAAAAGCCTAAGAAAACTAAGGGAAGAAAAAGAAAAAAATACATTAAATAAATGACATGAAAGTTAGAGTCGATATCCCAAAAATCTTCACTGTTCACAAAGTGCATATTTTTCTAAGAGTTTTATGAAAGATCAAAGAAACAATTCAATTTTAAATTCTTACATTTAATTTATAACAAGATTTTGTATTTCGACTTGGTTTAAGGAAGAATAATTTCTGGTTAACCTATAACCTTGGATCACTTATATTTTCGCAAAAATACTTCAACACTTTTTCTCTATTTCAAAATGCGTTTTCAAAAATAATGACATTTGATTTCTTTCTTTATGGATTTTATGGGTGTAATCCGCTGAAAACCCTCAGGAGACAAAACTCCTCCTCTAGGGGAAACCTAAGGTTTAACGGGTTGTTGCACATACTCAGTGCAATCGCCTCACCTGCAAAAGTGGTTTAATAATTTTCTTTATTTTTTGTTTTGCTCGGGACGAGCAAAAGATAATTGTGGGGGTGTGATTAGTCTCTAAAACTGCATATTCCATACCACATCTTCACATTTATTTCATATTAAATTTTGCTAATAATACCTCTCTTGTATATTTCTAGGTCCATGGTGTGCAATGAAGAAGAAGACCCTAAATCACCATTTAATGGGTGATTAAAGGCCTATAATATAGCCATTGACTTTGGAGAGCAATTTCGTCAAAACCAGGGGCCCAAAACCAGAAACCAAAACATGCAGCCGACAGGGGGACAAACGAGCTGCGCGCTGCTTTGGTACAGCCGCGGCTTTTGCCGCGTTCCGTGGCCATAGGGTGCAGTCGTGCCTGTGCTTTGGGCCATGGGTTGTCCCCCTGGCCCCCTTTCCCCTGGTGCCTATAAATACCCCCTGGTTTCTGAAGATGGAGATATCCAGATAGTAGTGTAGTTTTCTTTCCATGTTGTAGTTTATGGTAGTTTTGTCTAGTTCTTCTTCTTCTTCCTTCTTTGTATTTTTTATTTTTTTTAGATCTTGTAATAGAACAGAGAGTGGTACATGATTAGAAAGTAAGAGTGCTTGTAATAGAAGGTGACAAGCTATGAAAGGTTCTCTCTTTACCTCTCTTTGTTTTCTTCTCTCTAATTCCTTTTACAGGTTTAGCTAATTTTCTCTCATGGCAACTAACTACTAACCGCTAACTTCTTACTTGATAATCCACATGAATTTTGCAAGAGCCATTGATAGCTCATGATGATGGATTCTAATACTCTAGCATCCTAACTTTCTAACAAGCTAACATTACTTTATTCCATACTTACTCTTGCTTAGTTTTTATGGTTTAAGTGTAGCTTGCACTTGTTGTTGAGTTTGGATGTGATGAGTTGACATATGGGTCATGCTTTGAAACGCTCTTGAACCAAGGACTAGTGATGGCCAAGGATACATGTGAGGCAACTATCACTAAGAGGTTATCATGGTTAGTGGAGTCATTAGTAGTTAGTAGTCATGAGTTTTCTTTCTATTTTACTTTGTTTTAGAAATACTATCAAAAATCACAAATATATTCTTTTCTATGTTTTCCACTTCTTTGTGTTTCACCGTACTTCTTTTTTCATTCTTTATTTTCTTTTCTTTTCTTTTCATTCTATCAAATATTGAAGAACTTTTAAAATAAACGTGAACATTTCGGTAAAGCTTCTATCGCTTCCCGTCTATGTGGATTCGACTTGTTTTAGCCTCTATGCTATATCGGAAGTATCAAGGAAGCCAAAGCACACACACTTTAAATCTTGATTTAAAAACATACACTTTTCGTGCGCGGTTTTCCTTCGATTACATACCAAAAATGATAATATATTCAATAAAGCTCTAAACATCAATCAAACAATTTCTCTTCCCCTTTTTATAAAAGACAATATCAAAGTGCATATATGCAGAAAAATTAAATGCATGCACATATAAACTCTAAATTTCTCTTTCCCATTTTATTATTTCATCAACAAAGGGGTAAACAAAACAAAATAACATTATTACAATTTATATTCATGATCAGGAGAGACACTCTCCCGGTGTATACATGTATTAAATAGAGAAGGGATGACTAAACCCTAAATCACATAAGTATAATATACAATGTATAGACAGAGACGTTAAGTTAGCTCTCCTACACATGTGTACCATATAGAGAAGAGAGATCAACCTCTTTTTTATATTATATACTTATCATAAATCTACATAAAGAGGGATGTTAAGCCCCTTGCATATAGACAATACAAATCAAAATAATTTTGAGCATAGAAATCAAAATGATAGATACCAATTGAAATTGTAAACATTTGAAATGATTTAAACATGGATATTTTTAAAACAAAGGTACAAATTTACAAAACAATATAAGTACCAATTATAATAATTGAACGAATTAAAATTTAAACTATGAAAGATCAATTTTTCATCATGCAAACACTATGGATACCAATTAAAATTTTTATATATATAGATACCGATTGAGATTTAAAGCAACGATACCAACTTAAATTAAAAATAATTTTATCCAAATAAAATTAAAACATTGAAACCAATAGAAATTAAAAATACCAATTGAAAGAAATTTTCTCCCTTTCTAAAACACCAACAGAACAAGTGCATAAGCTTGTCAAAAACAAAACAAGTATATTTGAAATGAAATACGCATTGAAATGAAATCAAGCAAAGCATGTGACAATTATGCTATAAGAAACATGTATGGATGTTGTTGAACATGGAAAATCAATCAAATCATATATATGTTGAATATCAATACTACTTGAATTAATTGAAATAAAATCAATTAAAATTTGAGGCATACATATATAGATAAATATGAATGAGTACATAAAAATTAAATACCATGTGTATCATGTGTATAACTCATTGTTATCACCAACCTCCATGTATATGCCAAAGAAATAGTCATTTAAAAACATACAAGGCATGATCACCCAACCAACCGCCCATTGAGGGTAGGCATTTTCAAAAATTACTATTTAAAAATATTTGAAAATAGTTTGAAAATACTATAATGTAAATAGTTTGATTCAAAGCTTTATCAATTTAATAAAAACAAGTGCATTTTAAAAAGAGTACATGTAAAAATGAAAGAATCATCAAAATTAAGATATATATATATATATATATATATATATATATATATATATATATAAAATTAAACAATAATTGAATATACAAAGGATAAGAATCAACTTTGACATAAATTCGAGATTGTATCTCAAAAGATATACAAGTATATCACAAGTTTTAACAAAAAAAGCATTTAAACATTTAAACAAAATATGTAAATCATGATATGCTAATAATCTAATTTAAAGCAAAAACTAAAGATGGAGGATAGAGATAGTTACCAACAAGATATGCTAATCTCTATTTCTCCAAACTAAAGGTAGTATTTCCCACCTAAACTCCTTGGCAGTGATGCACCAAATATTTGACCATTAATCTCTAATCACATCTATTATCAAGGCATTATACTCTCTCACATTTTGAGAGACCTACCTATATTAAACACAATTTATGTGAATTTTGGTACCCATATCACTTTAGGTATTTGGGGGTTAGTACTCTTTCGAACCCAAATTTGATTATTTGTAATATTTGAAAATTATACTCTATCAAAATAAAACTTTGCAAGATGATATTTGCGGTCACAATGTGAACATGTGTACACTCTAGCATGGATGTAAGTATGTTGTGCATGTGATATATGCGTATGAGGATGTGGAACTTATTTGTGGTTGAAATATATATTCCAATCTCTTCAAATTAAAAGCACAATTGCTCAAGATTTCTTAAAAAATGTGCCGGTAGGAATCTGATCAGTGCGCGATCACTTTATCCCTTTGACGATGCAATCGGTCAGATGATCGAACTGCCTCCTAATAGGACTCCCTTCTCGCTTGGTTCGGGGAATCAGAGAACAGGGGATCGGTAAAGCTCTCTTGCTGCTTCTCGAGCTGCCTCCGCTTGGGAATTCATTCTCGCCTGGTTCTGGAGATTCCTTGAGAGGGAGGAAGATCTTAGGGTATTAGCACCCAAAATTTATTCTTGTAGGATTAGAGAAGCAATTCTCTAAATTCTTGGAAGCAAGAGAGTAGATCTCTAATTTTCTCTCTATCCTGGCCCGTTTATCCTCTCTCTTCGTGCCTTTTTTCCTTGTGAGCCTCTGGTAGGCTATTTATAGGGGAAACAGGGGTATAATCGCCCTGAAAATCTGGAAACAGATTGAGTCAATCTGTTTTGTATCTAGAAAGTAGCTTTGCCGCGAGGCTAAAAACAGCTTTTGCGAAGCTAGGGATAGCATATAGCGCTAATCCCTTAATTTGCTCCACTAAATGAGGGATACTCCCTTAATCTTCTTACCTGATTGGGAGAGTCAAAAGATCATGGCAGGCAAATGCCAAATTTGATTTCAATCAACATGATCTCATCTGGAGATTTGATTTCATCTGGAGATTTATTTAGTCAAAATGATTGTAAAGGACTCGCAGCGGAGTCGTTGCGTTAAGCTCATAGCGGAGCTGGGAGAAACTTGTGAGAAGAAAACTCTTTAGCGGAGCCAGTCAACCTTTTGCGCGGCTATGTGAAGCTTCGAGCGAAGCTAACTTTCTGCGGAGTTAACTTAGCATTTCCAGGCGATGCTGTAAGTTTGCTCGCAGCGAGGTTATGAAGGAGCTTCCTGCGATGCTAAGCAACTTTTGGTTTTGAGATCTATCTCGTGGGCTCATGCGGTACTAAGTGTTGAGCTAACTTAGTGTCTCTGGACCTACTTGGGCCTTGTCACAAGCTTTTAAGGACAATCTTGGCTTACTGTCTGCTTCGGTGGATCAGTAGAGTCCAAATTGCTGATTCGTCCCTTTAAGATGGGTGAAGAACTGGTCGACTTGTCTGTCACTTGTCTTTTGTAGATGTTAACAAGTTAGACATTATTCAGGCTAATTAGGAATCTTGTCTTTTTTAGAGTGTCAACAAGACCCCCTTCAAAGTTTTCGTGAATCTAAAATGGAATGGTTCAAATTTTGAAATACTTTGAACTGCTTTGATGGTGTGTGGGTATGAACATCGCCTTTAGCCTCACTTTCAAACTGAAATTGGTTCGCCGAGGAATTGTATCCGCTTCCGTGTAGCTTCGCCCTTTTGGGTAGCCTCGCGCTTATGAGTTGCTTCGCGCTTGGGTTTCCCAGTTTGGCTTCGCTTCAAATTGGTCTGGAACGACGTTTCTTTCCCGAGGCTAACTACTTTCTGCGAGTTACGAGAAGGGTTGCTCCCTTTTTCGAGGTTAGAATAACCTCTCTTGCATTAACGAGGGAGATTATTTCCTTTTTTGAAGTTCAAAGAACTTCTCGCACATTCCCGAGGGAGACTATTCCCTTTCTCAAGGCCAAGCACTTGAATACCTTAATTCGCCCGCGCCTCCAAGCTTGAAGTAGCGGCAGTGTGGTCAGGCCATGAGGCCTATAAATAGGACACTTGTAGTCATTCTCAGAGAAACAAACTTTTCTCTTTCTGAAATGTTTGCTTATGACATCTCCTCTTTGCCCAGGGAAGGAGACTCAAATTCTCTAAAATAATGGGGACGCCCACTCTGATCATTACCCGGCCAAGAGCTGGTGAGCCTCAGTTATCCAGAACTTTATCACTAAATTAGTGATTTTAGGGAGTTTATCTCCCTTAATTTTATTAGCTTTACCAGCTACTTCAGGGATTGACTTCCCTTGGTCTTTGCATTTGGCTGACTTTCAGAAAAGGGTTCAGTCCTATATTTCAGCTTCTCGGGGAAGCTAGCATTCTCGCTCTTTTCATGCAGGGTCACTGCCTTGATCTGTCTGCCTGTTAAATCTGCCATATAGGCAAGGCTTAGGACTTGGTCCTTTTAAGGTTAAGCCAGTTTTGCCATATAGGTGGCGTCAAGACTGTGTCCCTCTAGGCCAGTCTGGCCTAACCATATAGGCGAGGTTAGGACTTGGTCCTTTTTGAGGCTTCTCTAATAACTGTCTTGGGCGGGGCTAAGACTTGGCTTATACTGAGCTAGTCTGTCATTACTATTCAAGCGAGGCTATCTTCTACTTAACTGAAATCCATCTTGAAGGCACAACTGGATAGCTTCGCCCAAAGAATTTTGACGTAGCATTCCACCCTCTTTTTGATTTTATGCTAACTTGCTTCCTGTTTGCATTGCAACGAACTGTGCTCGCCAGTCATCGAACGTCCCATTGCGGGTAGGGATTTTCCCTTTTTATTCAGAGATTTTCTTCTCTTTTCGAAGCCAAATTCTGGCTATTTCATGATAAACACAGAGTGATTCATCATGCTCCAGTGATGTCAGGGAGTCACTTTCCCTTAATTCAAATCCATCGAACTTTTAGGGGATTTAATTCCCCTTCAATTTCGTGAATTGAAATTTAGAAACCGAATGGTCTCTTCTCCAAGCTTCTATACGAAGTTAACTCTTAGAACTGTCGACGTTCTATCACATGGCAGGACACGGAGTTAGCTCTTAAAGCGTAGCTGGGAAAAGGACCTTAAAGTCCTTTGAACAATTTAAAGCATCAGTGCCTTTTTAGTGAAGTTAGCCCTTGAGGGCTTCTTCGCATTCTGTTCAGTGATAGAATGTGAGGCTAAGCTTCTAGAGTGAAGCTAACACTTGGATATTTTCTGCATTCTGCCTTCGTACAGAATGCAGCTAAACTACAGTTGCGAAGCTGAGCTTCAGGGCGAAGCTAATGCTAGGCTACCTTCGTTCGGAGAGCGAAGCTATGTCTTAGCAAAAATTTTTTGCTTTAGTTTTCTTTTTCTTCAGCAAATGAACTAATATAGCTTCTTTTTGTTTTGGCAGTGCACTATACTCCGGGTCCTTTGAATAGCCTTTTTGGAACAGCCAGGGGACTGGATGGCAATATTAGTCTGCAGTTCTAGGGGCAAGCCTCACTATTCAGCGAGCGGAGCGCTCCTGGTCGGGATGCCCTTATTTATGCCAGAGATAAGCGTACAATGAGGAGCATCTTAACTACTGCTCCCCTTGAGGATTATGACCAAAAAATCGATGGAAGCCCGGTTTTATGTTCAGGGATGCAGCGCCAGATACCGATCACCAGCTGTTGCCCAGAGAAGAGCAGTAGATTTTCAATCTGGATGGCGAGAAATATTATCTCTCATTTAGCAAGCATCATTTTCCATTGTCTTTCTTCCAATGCGTGACGAGGGTTCGGAAGATGAAGTGGCAAGTGCTCGGACTACCGACTCCGTTCACGTGGGGAAATTGATAGCTCCTTCTCCTGGTTATACAAGGGCAGGTTCTCCTCGCTGCGTATTGGGTCTCCACCCTGGGAACGTTCTCCCAGACATCCCAGTGGGGAAAAAATCTCGCCGTGGCTCAGACTTTTGGAAGCCAATTCTTCAAGGCTCATGGTAATTATCCAGCCACTGATTTCAGAACCCCTGGGTGGATTCATCCCCCCAAGGCCTGGTGGAGGGACTTGACCTTATATTTCTTGGCCTATTTTGAAGAGGATCTGGAGAGATTGGGACTCTACGAGACTGTCAGGGCGACCTGTTATGGCATCTAGATGAGCGTAGCGAACTTCTATGCCATCTTTGAGTAATACTGTCCAGCTACAAGGACTTTCTTCACCTTATAGGTGAATGGGCATGGTTTTGAATGAGATATGGGATGTCTCTGCTCTGCCCTTGGGATCTCTTCCATATGAAGAATATTTCCCGTGCGAGGCGGAATTAGCACTTCTAAAGAAATAGGAACCAGCCTTGTTCGAGACTTACCGGGAGTTGATGTGCCATCTTTACATTTGCTCGAGTATGCATGGGAGCCATAAAGGAGCTTCATGCAGTTCGAAGAGCTGGGGGAATTATTTGTTCCCCAACCTGAAAGATGCTCCTGAAGCAGCTCACTGCGGGGTTGCAGACGAGGACATTTTCTGAA
>JAVJIF010004478.1:0-346887 GCA_038442645.1 Agave tequilana
TGATTTATGACACCAGCACTCGGTATTTACACTGGCACTCGGTATTACATCGGCACTTGATACGTTATCCTGGATACCTGATCCACGGCACTTGATATTTACACTGGCACATGATATGTTATACTTGACACCTGATCCTGACACCCGGTATATGACATGCTTCATGCGGTAAAAGTACATTGACCTGACATCGGACCTTGACCTGACACTACCACCCTGATACCTGTATTATATGGCATATTCATGACTATCACTTTTACGGGGACTTGACATGATTATTATATTATTACCAGACATTTGGTACTCCTGAACTCCTGTATACTTGAACCCCTGAAATAGTGAGGCTCCTGACATTACTCCTGATATTATACTCCTGTTGACCCTCGTAATAGGATAACCATGAATATTGGACTTTTGTGAATACCCTGTGGACTTTATTATTTGACACTCTGTTATATTTAAACAACTTACACCGGGACGGGAGAAATTAATGGGTATCGATATAGCTCCGGTGTTTATAATGGCCATACATATGTTGTACAACTAATTCCTGTTGGATTCGACCTGGAGGCCACCAGGCGCTTCCAAGGGGTGTACTGGCACCCCTACCGCCCAGCCTGCCTGCTGGGGGTGTGCTATAATCCCTGGGTATATCCCTGTGGGGAACAGTGACACTCTATTCCTGTTCGGGTGTATACTAAAACCTTCGGGCATATAGTAATACAATCAAGATATAAAGATATAGTAAGCACAATCAAGACATATATGTATGAAAACGTAAATACCAATCTAAATTGATACTATTTGAAGTTGAAGTATATATATATAGAAACAAATATGAGTATACAAAATAAATATCAATTGTGATACCAATTGAAAATATGATGAGGATCAAGTGTATAACTCATACCTACCACCCTATTCATGCACATGTTTAAAAGATTTTAATATGAGCATCAAGGCATGGTCGCCCATCCAACCACCCTTCGATGGAAGTAGGTGTGAGTAGAGTTCAGTTATAACCGAAATAACCGATCAAAAATCGAAACCCAAACCTGAATCGAACCGAACCGTTCTAATTCGGTCGGGTTTCAGTTTTGTGTTCCAAAACCTGAACCCGACCGAACAGAACCGAATCTCTCACCCTATATATCACCCTACTCAAATTCAATTTAGTGAATCATATAGTCATTAAAAAACTGATGGAAGCTTATCCCATTACTTTTAGTAATACCATCTTTTTTATGTTGAATATATAAAAGCTATGTTAAGTACACTGATTAGTCTCTAAATTTGCATAATTTTCATCACATTCTCATATTTATTTCATGTAAAATTTTGCTAATAAAACCTTACTTGCTTGATCCTAGGTCCATGGTGTGCAAATGAAGAAGAAGACCTAAATCACCATTTAATTGGTGATTAAAAGCCTACCAAGTAGCCATTGACTTTAGAGTGAAGACTTTGTCAGGCCAGGGTATCAAATCGCAAATCCAGAAGATCAAGACATCAGAAGACAGTCTGGGCGACGCGCTGCCCGAAGCCAGGTGCGCGCCGCCCTGGCAGGGCCGCGGAAACGCGGCCCAGGTCGCGTTTTCGCGGCCCCTTGGGCGCGCGCGCCTGCGCTTTGGGCCACGTGCTTCCCACGGGCCTCCTTTCCCCTGGTGCCTATAAATACCCCCCTGGGGTCTTCAGTTTGAGCAGATCCAGAATTAGAGCAAGTTGTGTAGTTTTATTTTTAGTTTGTAGTTATTGTTGTTGTTCTTCTTCTAGTTCTAACTTTAGCCATTAGAGTAAAAGAGAGAGAGTGTGTACAAGTTGTATTGGAAGGTGACAAGATAATACAAGTAATTACTTCTCTTTCTTCTTTCTATTTACTAGTTGTTTTTCATTTGCTTTCATTTGCTTTTACATTCTCGCTTTAGTGTAACTCCTTCTCTTTATCTCTTTTCTTTTGTTGTTCTTTTCTTCACCATGTGTAACTAACTCCTCCATTGCATGGCTACCTAACTATTAACCCACTAATCTTTAACTACTTGATTGATAACCGCATGAGTCAATAGTGTCAAACAAGCCTTGTGCAAATGAGAGCTATGGCATCTTAAGACGAGGGTTCTAACTCTAACTTACCTACAAGTATTTACCTTCTTATATTTCATACTTAAATGGGTTTTTTTTGATGATCTATGGGTTTTGTACTCTACTTGTTGTTGTAAGTTAGATACTTTCCTTTTAACTTTGTCGATACCATTAGTGCACTCGCGTCTTCCCGTATTCTCGCCTTCTAATGGATCTTGATATGGAATGTCCGAGTTTTTGCCGTGTAAAGCAAAGTTATAGGAAGAACTTTCACTCGATTTTCACGTGAATAGTTCCATTGCATAAGGGGTAAGCTTGCCTATGATCCATCGTGAGGCACATCTTCAAGAAGTTCGGGATTAGTGGGAGCAATTAGTAGAAAGTTAGCCATGTGTTTTACCATTAAGAAAAACCCACTTTTACAAACTACCAAAACATTTTCAACAATTCTTGAAACAACTTGTTTTCACTTTTCAATTCTTATTTGGAAACAAAGAACATTCTCTTTTCTTGAACATAAAAGCCGCATCAAGCTTCCATCGCTCTCCCTACTTGTGGATACGACATGTATAGCCACTTCGCTACTACGGAAGAATCGCAAAAGCAGTAACATCAACCCACACTTCCTTCTCTGATTTTAGTACTTGCTTTTTGCCGATCAAATTTTGGCGCCGTTGCGGAGAGGGAACGACTTTATTGTTCACTACTAAAGATTGTTCTTTATTTTTTTGTGTGTAGGAGAAGTACCAAGGAGCTCACTATCACGGGAAGCGAAAGAGGTGGCCAAGGACATTGCGCGAGTATTCATTTGCCCTTGGAAAATTCGTGTAAAAGCGAGTTTTTCCGATTGAAGTACTAACAAACTCGTTTGCAGGGTTGTGCCGCTAAAATTTTTTTTTGCTTTCTAAATTTTTAGTTTCCTTAGATGCTTCACCTTTATGCATGTATAAAAACTCAATAGAAATCACTTGTTGCTTAATTGAAATTTGATTAGACTTTTGCATATAGGGCACGTGTCTATTTCAACTCATTTCAATTTCTGTTGAAGAGTGCTGGAGAAAAGGTACGTGTGCATTCATATAGAATAGGAACAACATTTTGAAGTGATTTACCGCTTTGAGTGTTACCTTGTTGTGAATAAACTGTACACTTGCACAATTGACATTAAAGGCAAAACCCAAATAAACAAGATAAGGTGGGGATTTCATCACCCTTCCTTAGCCAAAAATCATCTCTAAGTGCACTCACATTTTCCAAGCCTTAAGTAAAAATCAATAAACGTTGGCCCTAGGGACATCTCGGACTCACTAAGAGATTAACCGAGGTTAGAAATTGTAAGAACTATACTCCTGCAAAATCGGTGCTAAGGAAAGTGGATTGAGAGGTAAAGCCTCGAAAGCTCCGTAGTTTGGCATAATTAGGCCCGTGGCTCCGCCCGGATACCTCCCCCGAGCTATGCCCTTTCCTGGCCGATTAGCTTGTAGTCGAGTTCCTGCAACAACCTTCCTCGGAGAATCGACCAGTTAGGAGTCGTCTAGGTCCAGGTACCTTAGACTAAGGCTTGTGGTTGTTTTTCTTTTTTTTGTTTGTTTTAGTTCTTTTTCGATTGTTTGTTGTCTTCACGTTGTTTGTGGTGTGCGGCATGCAAGAGTGCAAGAGTGGTGAGAGATCCGTCAACTTACAGATTAATAAGAAACACTTCTCTACCCTTACATTCAGAACCAGTGATGGCATCACTTCAGGATAGATTTTACCCGATCAGAACTTCACTTCTATCTTGTATAAAATTTCCTGAAGCAAACGACAATAATTTTGAGTTAAAACCCCAATTCATTACACTCTTCCCAAATTTCGTGGTTAGAATCAGAGGACGCATACTTCTTTGTTAGGGAATTTGAAGAAGTACGCCTCATGATGCGTATACTCCAGCTAGGAGACGATGCCGTAAGGTTACGTTTCATCCCCTTTCCCTAAAGGACCTAACTAAGAAATAGTTGTACAGCTTGGCAACAGATTCAGTCACGACCTGGGATGATTTCGTAAAGGCCTTCCTGAATAAATTCTACCCAATTCACAAAACTGTCCTCATTAGGAAGAACATCATGCAGTTTAAGCAAGACCCGAGCGAACCATTTGGAGATACTTTGAGCGATTCAAAGATCTCCTCGCTCAGTGCCCTCATCATGGCGTGGAGAAATGGCGTCAGTGCCAGATTCTCTACGATGGTCTAGATTATCAGACTAAGACCCTGTTAGAAACGATATGTCAGGGAGGGTTCTTGCAGAAGGATGAGAATCAAGGTTGGGATTTATTTGAGGATTTAGCGGAGAAAACCCTGCAATGGGAGCCAGCCTCAGAAAAACCTAAGAATTCACAATCATAGCTTCAAGAGGAGGGCTCCTATCTCTATAATCATCCATAGCTGTCGAGGCCAAGATTGCTACCCTAATGAGAAGGATAGAGGCTCTGGAAACAAAAGAGCCTACCAGTGTCAACCAGATCAACCCACCACCAATTCACAATCTGGATTGTTCATATTGTCAGGCACCAAACCATATTTTGAAGAGTGCCCTGTTTTCCATGCCCAGCAAGTGCCACCGGAACACATGAACGCGGCTTACTCACGGCCGCCTCACAACCCTACTCACAAACCTACAATCCTGGCTGGAGAAATCACCCCAATTTCTCCTGGGCCCAAAACAATCCTCCTAGCCTAATTTTTCCAAACAACTTTCACCATCCTACTCCTCCACCAACTTTTCCCAGTCAAGCCCCAACTTCCTCCTCCCAAGGCTCACCAATGGAAAAGAAAATCAGTAAATTGGAGGAGAGCATAGAGGCTTCATAAAGTCCCAAACCGCTTTTATCACAACTAGGGACAAACTCTGAACAGTCATTCACAAGCCATATCAAGATTAGAAATGCAGATGAGCCAGTTAGCTAGCTCCCTAAGTGAAAGACTAAGGGTACTTTGCCTAGTCAGCCGCTAGTTAACCCAAAAACCTCCAACCAAGCATATGAAATTCAGGATCCATCGATTAACCAGTGTAATGATGTTCACACACTGCGATCTGGAAAGAAGGTGGACAGCCAAGTTTACCAACAGAAAAGTCCAGTCCATCCCGATCCCACTCCTGCCTCCACCTCTGCTAGTTCCTCCCAATCCACTCCACAAACATCTGACGAGGACAAAGCTGCTGAACAAGTTCATAAGCTTGTAGCACCCTTTCTCAATAGGCTTAGGAACAATAATAAAAATATGCACATGGAGAAAATGCTAGAGATGTTCAACCAGGTCAAATTGAATGTGCCACTTCTTGACGCTATCCAATAAGTCCGGCTTATGCCAAATTTCTTAAGGATATGTGTACAAAGAAGAGAAAGACCAATGTGCCCAAGAAAGTCTTCTTGGCCACTAATATAAGCGAAATTCTGTCTGGTCCCATTCCGGTGAAATACAAGAATCCCGGATGTCCCACCATTTCCTGCACCATAGGACAGACCGAAATCAGTAAAGCGCTTCTTGACCTGGGAGCAAGTATCAACTTGCTACCTATCTCAGTATACCAGCAACTTGGGTTGGGCGAGCTAAGCCCAACTCGAGTCACATTCAGCTAGCCGATCGATCTGTGAAGAACCCTAAGGGGAAAATCACAGACGTCCTCATCCGGGTCGGGGATTTCATTTACCACATTGACTTCATTGTGCTTGAGACCCAACCTGTCTCCAATCTTAGGTCTCAAACTTCCGTCATCTTAGGGCGCCCATTCCTTGCTACAGCCACTGCCATAATCAACTGTAGGAACGGGTCCATGCGATTGACTTTTGGAGACATGACGAAGGAAGTCAATGTCTTCAATCTTGGAAGACAACCTAGGGATGTCAATGATCAGACGTTTGAGGTCAATTCTATTGAAAACCTGACCAGTGAGCATGAGGAAAGTATGAAGACAGAAACTGAGGCAGAGTTTGATCTGGAGGCTGAGGATTTTAATCTAGATCAGATCGTAGATTCAGCAGTTGATTGGGCGTCAAACCCAAGTGTACCCCTCCTAGGATTGAAAGCCCAGAGATTGCCTCCAATGAACACATTCCCTAGAGCTTAAAGCCTTGCCTGAACATCTCAAGTACGCCTACCTGGGCGGAAAGGACACCTTGCCAGTCATCATAGCATCACACCTGACTAAGTAACAAGAGGACAGCTTAATGTCTATTCTGAAAAGACATAGGGAAGCCATTGGATGGACGATGATGAAGGACATTAAGGGAATAAGTCCAGCCATAGCACAACACAGAATCCATTTAGTCGATGAAGCAACCCCTAGGAGGGACCCACAACGCAGGCTTAACCCTCTCATGCAAGAGGCAGTTAAGGCTGAAATTCTGAAACTATTAGATAATGGGATAATTTATCTCATTTCTGATAGTCAATGGGTTAGTCCTGTTCATGCGGTCCCAAAGAAAGCTGGCTTTACGGTAGTAGAAAATGAGGAAAAAGAGTTGGTACAAACAAGACTGCCTACCAAGGTTCGTGTTGTATCGATTACAGGAAGTTGAATGCAGCTACCGTAAAGACCACTTCCCACTACCCTTCATCGACCAAATGCTTGAGCGTTTGGCTGGACATGAGTACTACTGCTTCCTAGATGGGTACTCGGGATACAATCAAATCCCCATTGCTGCAGAAGACCAGGAAAAGACGACGTTCACCTGCCCGTTCGGAACCTTTGCTTATCGGCGCATGCCTTTGGATTGTGCAATGCTCTCGCAATGTTCCAACGGTGCATGCCTAGTTTGTTCTCTGACATGGTGGAACGTTTTCTTGAGATTTTCATGGATGACTTCTCCATCTACGGAGATTCATTTGATCAATGTCTTCATCACTTAGAGTTAGTGCTACAAAGATGCATTGAGAAGAACCTAACTCTAAACTGGGAAAATGTCACTTTATGGTAAGACAGGGGATTGTCTTGGGCCATGAGATTTCGAGGAGAGGCATAGAAGTGGATAAGGCTAAGGTAGAAGTTATTGCTAAGCTTCCACCACCCAAAAGCATCAAGGATATTAGATCCTTTTTAGGGCATGCTGGGTTCTACCGACGGTTCATTAAGGACTTTAGCAAAATCGCTAGGCCCTTAACCAACCTGCTCGCTAAGGACGTGCCTTTGATTTCAACGATGAGTGTTTTAAATCATGGGGGAAGCTAAGTAAGAACTTATCTCTGCGCCTATCATTTCTGCTCCTAATTGGACCCAGCCATTTGAAATCATGTGTGATGCATCTGATTTTGCTATTGGCGCTGTTCTAGGACAGCGCATCGATAATAGGCAGCACGTGATTTATTACTCGAGTAGGACTTTGAATGACGCCCAACAGAACTATACAATGACTGAGAAGGAATTCTTGGCCGTTGTCTTTGCGTTAGAAAAGTTCCGGCCTACTTGTTAGGTTCAAAGACGGTGATTTTTACGGATCACTCGGCTCTGAAATACCTCATGACCAAGAAGAGAAGCAAAGCCCGACTGATTCGGTGGATCCTTTTGCTTCAAGAATTTGACTTAGAAATCCGGGATAAACGTGGTATAGAAAATGTGGTCGCTGATCATCTCTCACGAATTCCAAATGCACCAAACATCCAAGCTCTGATCAACGAGGATTTCCAGACGAGCACTAGCCATCTTAAGGAACCTTGGTATGCGGACATTGTTAATTACCTGGCTACGAGACAATTATCCGCTGACTAGACAAAGCAAGACCAAGACCGCTTCTTTGCCAAGTACGGTACTTCTTCTGGGAAACCGTATCTTTTTAAGTATTGTCCCGACCAAATTATTAGACGATGCATACCAGAGAGGAACAGAGGAGTGTGCTCAGCTTTTGCCATGACCTTGCATGCGGAGGACGTTTCGGTCCCCGCAAGACTGCAGAGAAGGTTCTACAAAGTGGGTTCTACTGGCCCACTTTGTTCAAAGACTCATATCATTTTTGCAAGTCATGCGCAAATGTCAGAAAATTGGGGAGATTTCAAGAAGAGACATGATGCCCTGAACCCGATCCTTGAAGTTGAAATTTTTGATGTTTGGGGTATTGATTTCATGGGGCCATTCCCCAATTCCTTCGGCAACCAGTTCATCTTGGTTGCTATAGATTATGTCTCTAAATGGGTAGAAGCTGTGCCAACTGAGACGAATGACAACAAAGTGGTTGTCAAATTTCTTAAAGATAACATTTCTCCCGATTTGGCACCCCCAGAGCGATAATTATTGATAATGGATCACATTTCTGCAACAGAGTTTTTGAAGCTCTGATGCGAAAATATTCCATCAATCACAAGTTATCGACTCTGTATCATCCCCAGACAAATGGGCAGGTCGAAGTCACCAACCGACAAATCAAGCTCATTCTGGAAAAGACTGTCGGACAAAACCGAAAGGATTGATCGGTTAAGCTCAATGATGCATTGTGGGCTTACCGCACTGCTTTTAAGACAGTTCTGGGGATGTCTCCTTATAGAATCGTGTTTGGAAAAACCTGTCATCTACCAGTAGAGTTAGAACACCAGGCCCTCTGGGCAATTAAGCAACTCAACTTTGATCTGACCAAGGCCGGTGAACTTAGGAAACTGCAGATTTCAGAATTAGAGGAGATACGGAATGAAGCCTATGAGAATGCCCGAATCACCAAGAGCAGAACTAAACTTTTTCATAACAAATCATAACCCGGAAAAACTTTGCACCGGAGATAGGGTTCTGCTGTATAACTCTAGGCTTCATATTTTCGCGGGGAAGCTGAAAACTCGTTGGTCGGGGCCGTTCATTGTGCGCACTGTTTTCCCATACGGTGCTGTGCTTATTGCAGACCCTAAGAACAACATGAAATTCAAAGTAAATGGGCAAAGATTGAAGCCCTTCTTGACCACTGAGCCTATGACTCCAGATGATAGTGTGCTGACTCTTTTTGCCCGTCATACATCTAACCACAACAAACAAATAAAAAAAATTTTAAAAAAATAAAAAAATTTAAAAAAAATTAAAAAAAAACAATTTTTTTTTATGCTTACCCCGTGTACATTCTTTTTGACATTTCTTTAGCCTATTCGCACTTGGTCGGCCCGAGTCCACGAAGACGGTGACATCATTTTCTTCCCCCTATCTACTGCATCTGCATTTACATCACCTTCATTGAGGACAATGCATTAGATAGGTGTGGGGGGTGCTAGCACTTTTCTTTCTTTTTCTTTTATTCTTCTTTCTTCTTTCAAAAAAAATCTAGATTGAAAAGAAATTTCATACTCTTTGTAAACATACCAAAAGATTGTAGGAATTACGGGAACCTTATTAATGAATCTTTATTTTTGCCTAAGTAAGCAAGAAAGAATGGTTTGACTAAAAAGATAGGAGGGATAAGGAAAATAACTCATACCTTATATTTAGCTTAGTAGAATATGCATAATTCACACACACATGCTTGGGATTTAGAGACACAACTCTGGAAAAAAAAAGCTGGATAATTGTGCCTCAAGAAGCATGATTACTCATGCCAAAAAAATTAATATATAAATAAATCTTGATTTCGTGGCCTACTCCACTTGCATATTTGACCTGAAGGGTGTTTTTCACCTGGTGCCCTAAGACCATCTGGTTTGGGAGTCATCGGTTTGATATGTGTTACATAAGTTAAGTATAAAGGCTAATGGAACCAAGAATAATAAGTTAATATTAATAAAATTAAAAGATATTCAAAGTTGAGTGAAATATCCCAAGCACATCACACTTACACAGTATGCATATCTATCTAAAGCAAAATAAAAGAATGAGTTAGAAGTACAAGATCCTTTCTAAATTTAAAGAAAAACCATAGTTTCTTTTTTTATGAAGGCTAAAGTATAAGAGGACTTATGAGGGTTAAACCTAATTCTTACATCATTCGGTCATTTTACTTAGATGATTGAAAGTTCTTTTTCATGAAAAAAAAATTTTAACAACTAACTTCTTTTCTTTACTTACTGGATTTTGTGGGTGCAATCCGCTGAAAACCCTCAGGAGACAACACTCCTCCTCTAGGGGAAACCTAGAGGTTTAACGGCTTGTTGCACATGCTCAGTGCAATCGCGTCACCTGCGAAAGTGGTGTAATAATGTTCTCATTTTGTTTTGTTCAGGACGAGCAAAAAGATAAGTATGTGGGTGTGATTAGTCTCTAAATTTGCATAATTTCATCACATTCTCATATTTATTTCATGTAAAATTTGCTAATAAAACCTTGCTTGCTTGATCCTAAGTCCATAGTGTGCAAATGAAGAAGAAGACCTAAATCACCATTTAATTGGTGATTAAAATCCTACCAAGTAGCCATTGACTTTAGGGTGAAGATTTTGTCAGGCCAGGATATCAAATCGCAAATCCAGAAGATCAAGACATCAGAAGACAGTCTGGGCGACGCGCTGCCCGAAGCCAGGCACGCGCCACACCTGGCAAGGCCGCGGAAACGCGGCCCAGGCCGCGTTTCTGCGGCCCTTTGGGCGCGCGCGCGCCTGCGCTTTGGGCCACTTGCTTCCCACGTGGCGCCCTTTCCCCTGGTGTCTATAAATATCCCCCTGGGGTCTTCAGTTTGAGCAGATCCAGAATTAGAGCAAGTGTGTAATTTTATTTTTAGTTTGTAGTTGTTGTTGTTCTTCTTCTAGTTCTAGCTTAGCCATAGAGTGAAAGAGAGAGTGTGTACAAGTTGTATTGAAAGGTGACAAGATAATACAAGTAATTACTTCTCTTTCTTCTTTCCATTTACTAGTTGTTTTCATTTGCTTTCATTTGCTTTTACATTCTCGCTTTAGTGTAACTCCTTCTCTTTATCTCTTTTCTTTTGTTGTTCTTTTCTTCACCATGTGTAACTAACTCCTCCATTGCATGGCTAACTAACTATTAACCCACTAATCTTTAACTACTTGATTGATAACCCGCATGAGTCAATAGTGTCAAACAAGCCTTGTGCAAACGAGAGCTATGGCATCTTAAGACGAGGGTTCTAACTCTAACTTACCTATAAGTATTTACCTTCTTATATTTCATACTTAAATGGTTTTTTTTGATGATCTATGGGTTTTGTACTCTACTTGTTGTTGTAAACTAGAGACTTTCCTTTTAACTTTGCTGATACCATTAGTGCACTCGCGTCTTCCCGTATTCTCGCCTTCTAATGGATCTTGATATGGGAATGTCCGAGTTTTTGCCGTGTAAAGCAAAGTTATAGGAAAAAATTTCACTCGATTTCCACGTGAATAGTTCCATTGCATAAGGGGTAAGCTGCTATGATCCATCGTGAGGCACATCTTCAAGAAGTTAGGGATTAGTGGGAGCAATTAGTGAAAACACCTAGAGGGGGTGAATAGGTGTAAAAGCTAATCTAACAATCTTTTTAAAATAATTATGAATGAATGATGCAACGATCACTCAAAACAAGACTAAGAGCCGAATACCCGGTGAAGGGCTCTGAACTCCTTCCTCGTGATTCCTCTAGATATGAGTTTGAGGTGCGTATTGCAATCTTGTTGTAAGAGTAATGATCGACAATGTAGCAAGAAATGAATTTGAAGCAATAATGAAATGCACACAAGATATATCACAAGGTATGAAAGAATAGCAATATCACAAGCAAGAAAGTAAGAGCAATAGAGAGCAAAGAGAAAATCAATCGCAAACACAAAGTATTTGTTTCGAGGTTCGAGCCACTGCTCTACTCCCCGCCTTCACCGCCGTGAAGGGTTTCCACTATCCACCGAGGACTTTACAAGGTCTACCGAAGACCGGAGTACCGAACTCCACCACTTACAAACCTCTACCGAAGAGGTATCTCAAAAAGAATAAGAAGAAGGAACAAGTAGCCAAGTGATCACCAAAAGGATCACAAACTTCTTACAAACTTTCTCTTTACAACTTCCTTATAGAATGAGGATGGGATTTTTGGCTCTAGAAGTGTAGTGAGAAAAACAAACTCAGTTGTAAATGAAACTTGCTTGAGAACACAACTGAAAAACAATAGCCAAGAATGTAAGAGAGAATTGAGAGCTTTGAAACTTTTTCTTTCTTTTGAAAACTTGTAAACTAGGGATTTTTCTTGGTAATTTTGCAAGAGACTAATCCCCTCTATTTATAGGGAGAGGAAGGGATTAAAACTCATTTAATTTAAGCTTATTTGATCAGAAAATAATCCACAATACTCAGAAAAAGTCTGCCACAAAAACAGTGTAAAAACAGATTACAGATTTTCACCAAAGAGGAAAGAGCCGTTGGCAGCTGGCAGGCTTGGCGGTCGACCGGGCCCGGTCGGCCGTCAGCCCTGCTGGCATATAGCCGTTGAGCTCGGGTCGACCGACCGGTCGACCGGCATAAAGAAGGGAACACAGTTTTGTATAGGCGGTCGACGGTCGGCCGACCGACAAAAAAACAGAGAGCAGAAGTTTTCGGTCGGTCGACCGGTCGGCCGACCGACAGACGTGCACGAGCGTGCACGTCCTGGACACAGGATCTGGTCGACCGGTCCGGTCGGCCGGTCCAGCCTGACACAGAAAAACTGAGAGGAAATTTGGACTTTGGAAAAATTTGTAAAATATTTTTGTAAGTATATGTAGCTAAGTATCATGCTGAAAAGATAGTTATACATGGAGTAAACAAGATATAAAATTTGTAAGGATTTGAATCATGTATAAAAATCAAGGCATGAACTTAAAAACAAATACCAAGAACAAAAACTTGTATTTTAAAAATGTGTGTGTGTCCTAGAGCCAATATTGTACAATCTCAAACTTTAACAAACTATATCTTACATTGGTTCAAAATGACTACAAGATCTTCAAGTGGGCTTCTCTATATGATTTTGCAAGCTTGATACTTGAGCCCGAAATGAGGTGACTTGAGTCAAAACCACCTTCCTTTAGGGAAGAATGCTCCTAGAATCATTAGAACCCTGAAACACACTTAAACATAAAACATGATTAGTACAAATAACTATATATGTTTTGTAATCATCAAAACTCAATAAAACGGGTGATTGTAACTTGGGCCAACAATCTCCCCCTTTTTGATGATGACAAAACATATAGTTATTCTAAACATGGGAAAGGAGCTTGGAAGCTCCCCCTCAAATTATGCTATGTATAAAAGAATGACTAAAAATGAATGGCTATATACATAAAGCATAAAACACAATGCACAAAACAAAATCCAAAATGCATAAAAGCTAAAAAACTCTAAAGTTAAAATAAACTAAACCAATAAACTAAACTTTTTCTCCCCCTTTTTGTCATACATCAAAAAGGGTAAACAAGTAAGAAAATTTTCTTTCAAGAATCTATAATACAAACATTCAACTCACCACAAATAAATGAAAATCTAGCATAGTCTAGAGGTTTTGTAAAATATCGGCAAGTTGAAAATGGTAGAAACATAATCAATATCAATATCACCTTTCTCATAATGATCTCTAAGAAAGTGATATCTAATGTCAATGTGCTTAGTTTTACTATGTTGATTTGCATTTTTAGTCATATGAATAGTACTAGTATTATCACAAAATATTTTAATATGATCAAAATGCAAATCATAGTCAAGGAGAGTATGTTTCATCCAAAGAACTTGTGCACAACAAGCTACGGCTGCAACATACTCCGCCTCGGCGGTTGAAAGGGCTACCGAATTTTGCTTTTTGGAAGACCAAGAAACAAGACAATTACCAAGAAATTGACATGTTCCACTTGTACTCTTCTATCTACCCCACAACCCGCATAGTTGGCATCCGAAAAAACTCTCATTTCAAATAGTCCGATTTTCGTATACCACAAAACCCATTTCAATTGTGCCCTTAAGGTATCTAATAATGCGTTTTACCGCTACTAAATGAGACTTCTTAGGACATGATTGAAAACGAGCACAAAGACATACACAAAACATAATATCCGGCCTACTAGCCGTCAAATACAATAAACTACCAATCATGCTACGATAAAGCTTAATGTCTACACTTTTACCTTGTTCATCCTTGTCAAGCTTGGTGGTTGTTGCCATGGGAGTTTTGCTAGTTCTACCTCCTTCAAGCCCGAATCTCTTGATAAGTTCCTTTGTGTACTTGGCTTGATTGATGAAGATCTCATCCTTTCTTTGCTTGATTTGGAGACCAAGAAAATAGTTGAGCTCACCCATCATAGACATTTCAAATTCTTCCTTCATGCATGATTCAAAAGCTTGGCAAAGGGTTTCATTAGTAGAACAAAAAATTATCATTCACATAAATTTACACAATAAGAATATCATTTTCAACATGTTTTGTAAATAAAGTAGTATCAATTTTTCCTTTCTTAAAACCATTTGAAATTAGAAATGAAGAAAGCCTTTCATACCAAGCCCTAGGGGCTTGTTTTAAACCATAAAGAGCTTTGTCAAGTTTGAAAACAAAATCCAGATGTGTAGGATCAACAAACCCGGGGGTTGTTCAACATACACCTCCTCTTCAATAAATCCATTTAAGAAAGCACTTTTAACATCCATTTGAAAAAGCTTAAAATCTTTATATGAAGCAAAAGCAAGTGTCATCCGTATGGCTTCAAGCCGTGCTACGGTGCAAAGGTTTCATCAAAATCGATACCTTCGATTTGAGTGTAACCTTGGGCAACTAACCTAGATTTATTCCTAATAACGTTACCCGACTCATCCAACTTGTTCTTAAAGATCCGCTTCGTACCAATTGTTGGTCTATCGTGGGCCTAGGAACAAGATGCCAAACTTGGTTGCGCTCAAATTGATTGAGTTCCTCTTGCATGGCTAGCAAGCAATATGAGTCGGCCTCGGCTTCGAGGATGCTTTTGGGTTCAAAGTGAGAAATAAAAGTATAGTGTCCACAAAAATTATGAAGTTGAGAACGAGTAGTTACCCTTTGAGATACTTCACCTAAAACAAGGTCCTTGGGATGATGTGGATTGTATCTCCAATCCTTTGGAAGTTGTTGAGTAGGCTCCACTTCAATTCCTTGAATTTCATTTCCTTGAGCTTCCTTTTCTTTAGCTTCATTTCCTTCATCATCCTTTGGCTTGTCTGCAATAATAGGTGAGTCCTCCAAAGTGACTTTCTCCATGCCTTCATGAAAAGAATCTATTTCTCTACAATTCTTAACAAACATATTAGATTCCTCAAATTTTACATGTATAGATTCTTCAATAGTCATGTTTTCCATTATGTTTGCAAAGGGGGAAAACTTACAAATAAAAGTTTGAGGAGTTAAATTACAAGTATTCTCAAAAGATTTCAAGTAGATCTCCTCAGAGATTCTGGGAAAATGTGCCGATAGGAGTCTGGTCAGCGCGCGACCACTTTGTCCCTTTGACGATGCGAGCGATGAGATTCCCTTCTCGCCTGGTTCAGGGAATCAGAGAACAGAAGGTTGGTAGAACCCTCTTGCTGCTTCTCAAAATCGCCTTCGATAAGGAATTCCTTCTCGCCTGGTTCCGGAGATTCCTTGAGAGGAAGGACGACGTTAGGGTATCAACACCCTGGTTAGAGAAAGCAATTCTCTAAAAGGTCTCTGAATTCGGGAGCGCGCGGTGCGTCGTGAAAAAGCCTCTGCTTGTGGAGTCTTCTCTCTTTTTTTATCGATCGATCTCCCTATGCCTTCATCCCTCTCTCTCCTTGTACCCCTGGCGGGCTATTTATAAGGAAAGCAAGGGTATAATCATCTCCTTTGAAGATATAGAAACAGATTGAACCGAATCTGTTTGAATCTGGAAAGTAGCCTTACTGCGAGGCTAGGATAGCTTCTGCGGAGCTAGAAAATGGCAAGTCGGTTGATCTGTTTTGATCCTTTCCATATTGTTGGGGGATTCTCCTTGATCCTCTTACTCGTTTCAAGAGAGTCAAGAGATTGCGGCAATCACCTGCCATATTTGAATCCTGATTGGATTTGATTAGATTGAATCCGATCTCATCAGGAGATTTTAATTGGTCAAAGGTTGACCATAGCAGGCTGATAGCGGAGCTGCCCGCTTTAAAGCTCATAGCGGAGCTAGAGGCAATCTTTGGCGAGGTCCGAAAAGAGGCTTTTCGGCGAAGCTGTCAGTTAGCTTCCTGGCGATGCTCTGGATGATGCTAGCCTCTCAAACGAGGCTATCCCTTGGGCTAATGTAATGCTAAATGCTAGCATTTTAGACCTGCTGAGGTCTGTTTAGAAACAATCCGGGTTCACTGTTCTGCTTGCTGGATCAGTGGAGTCCAAACCGCTTCTTTGTCCCTTGGAGGTGGGCGAAAACTGGTCTTCAGCTCGTCTGTCCCTTGTCTTTTGTAAATGTCAACAAGTTTAGACATCGTTCGGACCAATGAGAATCTTGTCTTTTTTAAGTGTCAACAAGACCCCCTTCAAAGTTTTCGAGAGTCTGCAATAGCTCAGACTCCGAAATACTTTGAACTGCTGTGATGATGGTGTGGAGTATGAACGTCGCCATGATGGTTGAGTTCAGCTTCGCCTTCAATCCTGCTTTGGGGTGAATTTGCCGAAGAATTGCACTGGTTCGCGAGTAGCTTCGCGTCGGGGTGGCTCCGTATCTGGGCTTCCAAGAAATAAGTTCGCTTTGGAACTCCTGTTGCCTTTTCAAAGCCAACTGCCGTGGGGCGGTTACGAGGAGGATCATTCCTTCTTTCGCACCAATCGAGAGAGATGTTCTCCGATTTGCACGTTTCCAAGGGAGGATATTCCCTTTATTCAAGGCGCCATAAGTGCCTTTTATGAGGGAGACGTTTTCTCCCTTTGCACGGTTCCAAGGGGAAACCGTCCCTTCCATCAAGGCGCAATAAATGCCTTGAATGCGCTCGTGCTTCCACGCTTGGGGTGATCGCACTCAGGCCATGGGGCCTATAAATAGGACACTTGAGGTCCTCTGAAGAGAAATGTTTTGCCTTTCTTCTTATCTTCTCTTGGTTGAGAGAGATACTCAGATCTCTGAATTAGTGGGAAAACCCACTCTGGTTGTCTAACCGGCCAAGGACCAGTAAGTCTTGATCATTCAAAGACTTCACTGCTTTTAGGGAACTCATTTCCCTTGATTTAGCTTTGGCAGCTCGCTTCAGGGATTAGCTTCCCTTGTTCTTCATCTTGCAATTGGCTGCTGCAGAGAAGGATCTCATCATAGCTTTCTGTGAAGCTATCATCTTGGCTTGATCAGTGAAAGATCGTTGCTTGTTAGTCCGCTGCGCAGGCAGGACTTGGGACTTGGCTTCTTCAATAGTTGAGCCAGTCTTGCCATATTGGTGAGGTTGAGACTGTTCTTCACAAGATCAGTCTGACTTTGCCGTATAGGCGAGGCTAGGACTTGGGTTTGCTGAACCAGCCCATGGTTGCCGTGCAGGCGAGGCTTATCCTCTGCTTTGACTAAAGTCGGATTACTTTGCCGCCGAAGAATCTGACTTAGTATTTTTGCAGCTCTTTTTGTGCTTGACTGCTAACCTGCTCCAATTTGCCTTGCAGTAAGCTATGCTTGCCAGTCTGGTAACTTGATGGAAGAAACCATGAAATCGCCTTATGCTTCCCCAGTTGAAGCTTTACTTTTAAGCAGGAGGAACAATTCGGGGCAGCGAATGCGCGTCCCAGGGGCTGTTGGCAGCCTCTTACCCGAGATGATTCGTTCTGAGGTGAGGCTGGCCGCCGCTTCGTCGGAGGTGATCAGTGAGATCACTGACATCGTTGCCGACTTTCAACTCTGGTGGCCTTCGTCGGGGACGATCCACTTCAGGGGAGTGGGCCTCACACCCGTCAGATCCGTGGCATCAAAACCAGTTCCCATTATAGGTGATCTGACGTGTTGGCGGCGATAAGCTTTATTGCCAGGCTTCAACAAAAATGGCCTGGCAAGATCTGCCATTTTTGTGGAGAAAAATGACCGTGTCTTGTGGCACCACTGATTACAGCCTTATGCAGGAGGAAGGCCCTTCCTGTCCCGTTGGTCTGGCCTGGGAGCAGATAAAACCGCTTGTATGCACATGACCTTGTTAGGTAACTTGGTGTGTTATATAAAACACAACTTTGATGTAATGTCAAATGTACCCTTGCTTTTGAATCAATGAAAGTTCACCGTCTGATCATCTGATTTTTGCTTGCTTTCACTGAGAGTTTGGCCATTGCTGGGCTAAACTGTGTGCGGAGCTAAGGACATAGTCTTTCCTTTGAATGATCTTCGCGAGACTGGTGCGTACCGCGAGCAGCACGCTTTTTAGAGGGCTAAGGTAGGCCTTCCAGCGAAGCCCTTGAAGGATTGTGCGAAGTCCGCACTTTTGCACTAGTGCGAAGTTAACTCTCAGTAGAGTTGAACCGGCGCTTCTCGGGAAGGCGCTTCGGGCGCTGTTTCGAATTAATTCGAAACGGCGGCATGGGCCTTTTTTCGAGGCCTCGTTTCAGGCGCTGATTGGCCTATAAAAGCCCGATTGGGCTGAATATGGAAAGGTCTCCCTTTTTTCAGAGAAATTTCTGTCTTTTCCTCTCCTTCTTCTCCTTTGCTTCAGAGTACTTCGAGAAATTTTGCAGTTCTTAATGGCGCCCAAAAGACGAGTGGGAAAAGAAGTGGCGACTTCTGCGGCGGAGGGCGTTCCTCCTCCGGTCATCGAGCGACCTGTCGCTGGTAAGGAACTTTCCGATCTGATTAGAGAGTGGTCTCCATCTTTTGAAGCCGATACTCGGCTATTAGGACGATCAAATATGATCTGTCCTTATCAGGGAACTCGTTTCCCTTCAACTTCCCTATTTTGCTTGCACCAGGGAAATAAGAACTGGACAGTTCTTCTCTGGGCTTTCGCACGAAGCCATAACTTGGGCCATCTCCGTACAGTTTGAGGAAAAGGACTTGAATAAGTCCTCTCAGTCATGATGACTTTTGACCATAATGCCCCTTTGATGACGTCAGCCCTTAGGGCTATGTCACTTCCTGCTTTAAGCGAAGCTGGCGCTTTGGATATTTTCTGCAAAGATGCAGTCTTATCCATGAAGTGAAGCTTTTTCAAAGCTATCGCCTTGCAGGCCCTGCTTGCTGGGCGAGGCTATGCCTTAGTGAATTTTTATGCTTTCGCATCCACTTGATTGGTGAACTAATCATAGCTCATTTCTGTTTTACAGTACATTACGCCTCCGGCCTCCAGAACAGTCTGTTCGGTGTAGCCAGTCGAGCAGGCAGAAGCATCAGCTTGCAGTTCTATGGGCAGGCTTCATTGTTCAGCGAGCCGAGCTCCCTTGTACGGGATACGCTCATTCAGGGCGGTGGTCCGCAGGCCATGCGGAGCATCTTGACTACGGCTCCATTTGAAGATATCGACCGTCAGGCTTACAGAAAGCCTGACTTCATGTTCGGGATGCTGCACCAGATCCCGATCGCCAGCTGCAGGCCGGTGAAGGCCAGTGGATCTTTCAGTTGGACGGCGAGAGATTCTATCTCCCGTCCTCTAAGCGGCATTTTGCTTTGTCTTCCTTCGCGAGCGCGACTCAGGCTCGGAAGATGGCGTGGGGGCGTGAGCCTAAACGCCGAGTCTGTAAGTGTCAGGAGGTTGACATTCCAGTCCGGCTACTCGAGGGCGGGCCATCCTCGTAGCATAATGGACTATACCCTGGGAAGGTATCGCGGGACCTTCCAGTAGGAGAGAACCCAGCTGCGGCGCCGACCTTTGGCACTCAGTTCTGCGAAGTTGACGGGAACTACCCCGCCACCGATTTCAGGACTCCCGGTTGGGTCCACCCTCCTAGATCGTGGTGGGCGGAGTTGACCAACTATATCCTCACCCATTTTGAGGGGGACTTAGAGAGGTTAAACCTCCATGAGGCCGTCAGGGCGACCTGCTACGGCATCGAAATGAAGGTGGCGTGCTTCTACGCCATCCTTGAGTTGTATTGCCCGGCCTCGGGGACTTTCTTCACCCCAGTTGGTGAGTTGGGCATGGCCCTACATGAGATGCGGGAGATCTCTGCTTTGCCCTTCGGGTCTCTTCCATACGAAGAGTACTTTCCCTGTGAGGCGGAGTTGGCTATTCTGGAGAAGCAGGAGCCTGCTCTGCTCGAGACATATCAGGAATTGATGTGCCACTTGCACATTTGCTCCAGCATCCACACTGGTGGCAAAGGTAGCTCGAAGAGCTTGAAGAGCTGGGGGAACTACTTGTTCCCGGATATGACTAGTGTGCCTGAGGCAGCTCATTGCGGAGTTGCTGAAGAAGACATCTTGGCACGGATGGAGGTGCATGCTGAAAAGGACATCGTCGTGGCAGAAGATGATGGTCCTTCGAGAAGGGTGATGTTCTTCGGAGCTTTCACCATCAGGCCCGTCGGCCTATGTCTCGCAAGGCGTTGCTGGCCGGCTTCTTAACCATCTGGTTAAAGAAATGTGTCGTGCCTTCTTCTTCAGGTGACATCGTCCACCCGACTGTGCTGCTGCCTGCCGTCCGCTTGGTTCATGGCCACCGTCTGGGTCTTCTCCCGGCCATGGTGTGTTGTATTCAGAGGGGCCTTCGTGCACTGACGGAGGCTTTCTGCAGGCCAATGGCGTCAAGGCGAGGGAAGGGTGTCGTCCTGCCTTGTGACGGACCCAATCCTAGGGTAGGTTTACCGTACACCTACTTGATGGCGTGGTTCGCCTTGCACTGTCCCAGTTTGATTGGAGCTGGGGAAGACCCTCCGCAGGGTGTTCAAACGGCGCTTCTCCGTCGCTTTGAAGGTTGTTCGTGGCAGAAAACTTATGTGGCCGAGGCCCGTAAGTTAGTGCGTCGTTATGACGCTTATAGCCTGTTCCGTTGTTTTCCTCGCCTGCGGGGTGCAGGATACAACGAGGAATTCCATGATGCGGAGTCAGGTCGGTCTCCCATGAGTCGGGGTGTTTTCGAGTGGCTGGTCTGCATCCGGCCCTCGCATTTGCTGTACAGGAGTGGGGATACCTGCTACCTGGAGCCCTACGTCCCGAGCCGTTTGCCCGCCAATTTGGGTATGACCAGTTGTATGTGGGCAACCCCAATCCGGACCTGGCTTTCATGGGGAGCCTCATTGATGGGGCTCGTGCTTGGCGGTTCTTTACCGCGGATGACACTGGAGCGTGGCTACGCACGCCGCCGAGGGATCCCGGCCTTTGGACGACCCTGTGTTTCTGCCAATGGTATGCGGCTTCGAACTCCACACTTGCTAGGTTTAATGCCAACCGTTCGGGTGTGAAGTTAATTTCTCATCGGATGAGGCAGAAGGCTTCCGATAAGATGGAGGGCAAACGAGTCCGTGTTCCTGGCATAGAGGAGTTCATCGCTGTAGATGACAGCGGGGCTTCTGATGCGGGGAGCCCTTATTTCGAGGCAGAGACAAGGGCTGATGCCCACGAAGCTGATGCTCGTGAAGCCGGGTCTGGTGTAGTGGGGACAGCTCCCTCACAACATGTGGAGAAGTGGAAGAAGAGGACTCTGATGTCCACTTCAAAAGGAAGCGTGGGAGTGGATCCCGTAAGAAGTCGTCGGCGAAGAGGCCCCGTCGCCAGACTCCTACCATCGTGGTAGAGGGTGAGCTCTCTGCTGCGCCTCCTTCTGCTGCTCCATTAGTGGCTGAGCCGTCGGTTGCTGAACCGACTATTGGTAAGATTGGCCCCCATCTAATATGCCTTCAGCGCACTTTAAATAACTCATCATTTGCTTTTTGTTGCAGGAGCTGAGGAGCAAGGGAGCAAGGGGACCAGTATGATCCTCTATTCGCTTATGGAGCTGCTGCTGGTTCCTTTACTCGCTTGAAGGAATCTGGAGGTGATGCGGCCGACTTTGGCCCGTCGGGCACTGGGACTTCTAAAAGAAGTCCTATGGCATCCAGCTCTACCGGGTGGTCTGCGGAGGAATCGGCGAGCAGCCGGCTATCCGCGTTGATTCTGGCAAGAACTTCGCGATGGAACCCCTAGAGACTGATGAGGCTGTCGAAGTAACATCAGCCTTTGGTAAAATGACGACCTTTTGATCTCCTCTTGTTTGCTGCATCCGCTTTTTTTGACCATGGCTTTATTGCAGGTGTTCGGCCTCAAGATACGTCGGCTTTGAAGGAAGCGGAGGGCCCTCCTAAGAGGTTAGAGGGCGAGTCGAGTGCTTCGACCGCGGCGGATGCTGCTGTGTTGGACGCGCTGTATGGCGACTTGCCTTCTTATCAGCCCACGTCAGCTGAAAGGCCAGAGGCTGAAGGGGCGGCAGTCCCGGAGGTATCCTCACTCCCAATCACATCACCGAGTGAGGTGCCGGCAATTTTGCCCAATGGGGGCTGAGGGTGATCGCGGACCCTAGTTCCCCGACTTTGATTGTCGAGCCTGCTGTTCAGGAGGTGGTTGCCAGTCCTTCCTCCAAGGTGGCTGGCGTGCTGGTGTCGCTGAGGACTCCGCCGAGGTCACCTTTGGCTTGCCCTGCTGCTGTCGATGTTCCCGCTTCTTCTTCTGCGGCGGGTGTCGACTAGGATGGTAGATTGCTCCGAGGTTGTCTCAAGGGTTGATGAAGCTGAGAATGACTTCATCGGTAATCTGGTCGACAGCTTCTATAACAGTTTGGAGCAGACTATCGGTCTAGTCTTGAAGGGCTCGCCTGTGCCATTCTCGAAGCTGAAGATAGTCCTCTCCCGTGGCATTGAGTGTATCCGGGACTTTGAGGGGTACCATCAAGCTGCTGCTCTAGAGCTCCTGGTAGATGACCTTGAGAAGGACGTGGAGGAATGGCGCCATTTCCATCGTTCAGACGCAGCGTCTTTGGCTGATGAACGGCTCACACGTCTTGTCGCCCAAAGGCGCGAGGCTCAGCTTGCCGCTCAAGAGGCTGCTGAGGCTATCTCCTCTGACTTGAGGTCCTTGGAGACAGAGGAGGCAGAGGTTGGGAGTGCAATTGACGCTTCCAACAGTGCTCTTCTTGATGCTGAAGATAAGGTTAAGAGGGCTGAAGAGATGATCCGGAAGGCAAATCTCCTCTTATCCAAGGCTACACAGATGCGTCATGAAGAGGCTGCGCGGCTTGAGCAGCTCAGGGCTCGGAGTGAGGAACTGGCGCGGCAGAAGTCGTCACAGAGGGCGACTTTAGCGGAGGTCGAGGCTCGTCTGGCTCAGGCGGTGGACTTCGATGAGGCTGAGCTAAGATCACAGGCGCTGGCCCAGGCTGCTGATGACAGGAGAACGAGGCTAGCTTCGCTCGGGGATTGGATTCAATCTTACCATATACGCCTGTAGGCCATTGTATATGCTCCTCCATGTATCCCATCTTTTGGCTTTAATATAAGATTTTCCTTTTGACTTCTGCTGTTTGGATAATGAGACATGACTGTCTGTTGGTTCAGAGGTCGCAATGACATAACCGAATGGGACGTCGCCAGTCTCGAGGTCAGCCCTTTGCGGGGCTAAAAGGGGAGATACTTGCCTTTTGTAAATGTCAGCAAGCATCGAGATTGAGACTTAGCTGTCTGCTGGTTCAGAGGTCGCAATGACATAACCAATTGAGACGCCGCTAAGTTCAATGATAGATGAAACTTGGCTATCTGCCAGTTCAGAGGTCGCAATGACATAACTGGTTGAGAAGCCACCAAGCTCAACAATGAGTGATACTCGTCTTTTGTAAATGTCAACGAGTATCGAGACCTGTCTTTTGTAAATGTCAATAGGACTCGGGATTGAGACTTAGCTGTCTGCTGGTTCAGAGGTCGCGATGACGTAACCAATTGAGACGCCACTAAGCTCAATGATAGATGAAACTTGGCTATCTGCCAGTTCAGAGGTCGCAATGACGTAACTGGTTGGGAAGCCACCAAGCCTCAAAATAGGTGATACTCGTCTTTTGTAAATGTCAACGAGTATCGGGACCTGTCTTTTGTAAATGTCAACAGGACTCGGGATTGAGACTTAGCTGTCTGCTGGTTCAGAGGTCGCGATGACGTAACCAATTGAGACGCCACTAAGCTCAATGATAGATGAAACTTGGCTATCTGCCAGTTCAGAGGTCGCGATGACGTAACTGGTTGAGAAGCCACCAAGCCTCAAAATAGGTGATACTCGTCTTTTGTAAATGTCAACGAGTATCGGGACCTGTCTTTTGTAAATGTCAACAGGACTCGGGATTGAGACTTAGCTGTCTGCTGGTTCAGAGGTCGCGATGACGTAACCAATTGAGACGCCACTAAGCTCAATGATAGATGAAACTTGGCTATCTGCCAGTTCAGAGGTCGCAATGACGTAACTGGTTGAGAAGCCACCAAGCCTCAAAATAGGTGATACTCGTCTTTTGTAAATGTCAACGAGTATCGGGACCTGTCTTTTGTAAATGTCAACAGGACTCGGGATTGAGACTTAGCTGTCTGCTGGTTCAGAGGTCGCGATGACGTAACCAATTGAGACGCCACTAAGCTCAATATTGCAATGGAGTTTGGGAAGAGTCTCGTTTTCACGGGGAGAAACGAGGGAATCACTGTCATAGGTTTAATGTTAACGTAACAGCGGAATATGTATGGTCCTACCATTCTATGGATGAGAATTGGTAAGTGACTTTGGAGGTCTCGCTCTCATGAGGAGAAATGAGGGGACTGCTGTCATAGGTTTAATGTTAACGTAACAGCGGAATATGTATGGTCCTACCATTCTATGGATGAGAATTGGTAGGTGATTCTGGAGAGGGAATCAAGTGGGAGCAGGTCCCTTGGGATTTTAAGCAAACCCCCAGCTATCAACAGGTTTGATATGCTTGGAGAAAGAGAGAGGCTCTCTTTGTGCGCATTCCGGACGCGCGGATCTCGATCAGAGGTGTAATGTTAACTTGATTGAGAGCAGGATCCTTGATTAAGGATAGTACTTTTTTAAGAACTTGCCATTGATCGGCATCATGAGGAGGTCGCCATCTGCAGTTGTAAGGCGGTATGCTCCGTTTGAATAGACTGTCTCTATCACAAACGGTCCTTCCCATTTAGGCTGAAATTTGCCTTTGGTCTTGTGCGTCATAATCATCGGTCGTCTGACGGCTAAGACTAGGTCTCCTTTGTGGAAGACTCTCTGCTTGACCTTCTTATTGAAGGCTTTTGACATCCGAGCCTGATATAGCTCGATGTGTTGCTGAGCTTGCAGCCGCTTCTCGTCCAGGGCTTCGAGCTCTTGAAGACGCAAGCAATCATTATCTTCTGATGTCATTTTAGTAGTCAGGGCTACTCGCAATGATGGCACCTGGATTTCCAATGGGATGACCGCTTCGCACCCATATACCAGGGAGAAAGGCGTATTGCCTGTCGGTGTCCGAACCGTAGTCCGGTAGGCCCAAAGGCATTCACCGAGCTTTTCGTCCCAATCTCGCTTGTTTGAGGAGACAAACTTCTTGAGCAGCTTGATGATTGTCTTGTTAAATGCCTCTGCCAAGCCATTGGTGGCAGGATTGTAGGCGGTTGAAGCCACATTCTGAATTCGGTATTTATCGCAGAACCGATAGAACCCTTGGCTTACGAACTGGGGACCATTGTCATGGATGATCCGTCTGGGTACACCAAATCGATGGATGACATGGTGTTTGATGAAGCTAACCAGATTGGAGGTTTTAACTTCGGCCAACGGTGTGGCCTCCGTCCATTTTGAGAAGTAATCGGTTATTGCCAGGATAAACCGGTGACCTCTTGCCGAAGAGGGACTGATTGGCCCTACGACATCGATTCCCCATGCTTCAAATGGCCATGAAGCAACAGTAGGGTGGAGCAACTTCGAAGGTTGGTGTATGAAGTCTGCATGGACCTGGCACTCCTTACACCTTCGTGCATATTGGGTGGCATCGGCCATCATGGTCGGCCAGTAGTACCCAAGTCTGTGCAGCCTGTCTTTAAACTTTGGACCCGGCTGGTGAGCTCCGCAAATGCCATCATGTGCTTCTTTAAGCACTTCCTGTGCCTCTGAATGAGAGAGACAACGGAGGAGGACACCGTCATATGAACGACGGTAGAGTGTCTTCAAAGTGGGATCATAGTAGAAACGGAGCGACCTTCGTCTGATGGACGCCGCTTCTTTGGGATCGTCTGGAAGCAGACCGTGCAGAGCGTAGTCAATGAGGGGGAAGCGCCAATCCCTCGGCTCAAGATCCACGGAGATATTATGGACCTCTTGGATCCTTAGCATATGCTTGGAGCATACGAGATGCGGGTTGCGACTGTGAGATGATACTCGGTATCTGCCGGTAAGGCTAGCGTCGTCGCTAATGCAGCGAGAGCATCCGCCTTGGTATTTTGAGATCGGGACACATGCCCGATGTAGAAGTCTTCAAATAAGCTAGCCAATTCGATGGCTGTATGATAATAAGGCACCAAGTTTTCATGGCGGACTTCATATTCGCCTTTGACTTGACTGATGACCAGCTTTGAATCGCCGTAAGCTTCGAGGTAACGTACCCCCATTCCCTGGGCGAGCTGGAGACCGATGAGCAGAGCATTGTATTCCGCTACATTATTAGAGCATGATTCTGTCAAGGAGAATGCTCTGGGAAGGATATGATCCTGTGGGGAGATGAACACAACCCCCACCCCGGCAATAATTTTCCCTTTGGGGCCCATCCGCGACGCTCCGTCGAAGAACATCTGCCACACTTCCTCTGCTGAGGTTGCATTAGACTCGAAGACTCATCAGGGATGTCTTCGTGAAGTTTTGAATGTTCTGGAACTGGGTGAGCAGCTAAGAACTCTGCAAGGGCCTGGCCTTTAACTGCCTTCTGAGGAGTAAAGGTCATGTCGTATTGAGACAACAGAAGTGCCCATTTAGCCAACCTTGAATTCAGCGACCCTGGCTTCGTCATGAGAAGACGTAAAGGGTTCACCCTGGAGATGACATGTATGGTTTGGCCAACCAAATAATGTCGTGTCTTCTGGACAGCGAAGACGAGAGCTAAACACTCTTTCTCCGATAGGATTGTAGCGAGATTCCGCTCCTATGAGAGTCCTGCTCAGATAATAAATGGCCTGCTCGTGGCCATTGTCGTCCTTTGAGCGAGGAGGGCACCGAGGGAATAGTCCAGAGCTTTTACATAAAGCAAGAATGGTTTCCCTGATGTAGGGGCCACTAAGACCGGAGGTTTTGTGAGATACCTCTTAATGTCTTCATAAGCTTCTTGACAGGCTTGGTCCCATATGAAGGCAGTACCCTTTTTCATGAGACGGGTAAAGGGCTGGCAACGGCCCGAAAGATTTGCTATGAATCTTCTGATGTAGGCTAATCTGCCTTGCAAGCCTCGGAGCTCTTTGAGGTTCCTCGGTGGATGCATGTCCTGTATGGCTTTGACTTTGTCTGGGTCCAGATGGATCCCTTTTGATGTGACAATGAACCCAAGGAATTTGCCGCTGGACACTCCCAAGAAGGATTTTGTCGGGTTCATTTTCAGCTGATGAGCCCGCATTATGTCGAACATCGTTCTCAGATCGCGAAGATGTTCATTTTTGCTGCGGCTTTTGACGGCAATGTCGTCAACATAGCATTCCACCGTCTTTCGGAGATGGTCGCGGAAGATCATGCTCATCGCCCGCTGGTAGGTTGCTCCGGCGTTCTTCAGTCCGAAGGGCATTACAGTGTAGCAGTATACCCCCAATGGCGTTCGGAAAGAAGTATGCTTCTCGTCATCAGGATACATCTTGATCTGGTTATACCCTGAGAAGCCGTCCATGAAAGACATCCTCTCGAATCCGCATGTGTTGTCGATCATGACATCGGTGATCGGCAGTGGGAATTCATCTTTGGGACAGGCCGTATTGAGATCACGGTAGTCGATGCAGATTCGTATTTTCCCATTCTTCTTGAGGACGGGGACTATGTTAGCCACCCAATCTGGATGTTGTTCCTCCCGGATGAAGCCACAAGCAATGAGCTTATGAACTTCGGCTTCAATAGCCTCCATGATGTTTGGGCGGAACCGACGTTGTTGCTGCTTGACTGGCTTAACGTCGGGCTTGATGTTTAGACGGTGCATAGCGACCTGTGGATCAAGTCCAGGCATGTCTTCATAGCTCCAGGCGAAGACATCTATATACTCTTTACGAGCATTATCAATTCTTCCTTTTCGATAAGTGATAGGCTTTCACTTATGAAAATCGGTTTGGGATGATCTTGACTACCCAAGTTAACCTGGATCACCTTGTCTTCGGTAGGTGGCTCGCACAGCTCAAACCGCTTTTCCCATTGAAGGCTCAATTGCTGGGCCCATGATTCCTCATCGGCAACCTCTGCGGGTTCCAACTGACTGCTTGAAGTCATGAGGCTTTCGAATATCCCTCCTATGCTGACATCAGAATCCCATTCGGAGGATGAGGCCGACTGTGATGGGATCGATCCATCGCCTTTGACCTGAACTGTTGTTGATGATGTGGGTGTGACATACCCTAACCCCCTGCGTGTACTATCATAGTAATTTGCAGGTTTCCCTCTTGGGACGGAGTTACGCATCAAGCCGCGTCTTCCTTTTTCGAAGTTTAGGCCCGCTCCCTGCTTCAGGTTGTAACCCATCTTCTTCATAATATGGCGCGCTGATGGCGCGTAATGAAAGAACTGTGGAGCATCCGACTCTGAGCTTGAGTCTGTGGTTGAGAATCTCCCTGGCCGGGCTCTGCCGAAGATTATCGGCGCCTGACCTTGCTTGGACGGAGGGACTACCAGCGTGGCCCCTTCTACGGCTTCCACAGATGTGCTAGCCACACTCGGCTCATGTACGGGCATATGAAGAGAGCCATCCATCATGGATTTAATCGACTCGATGCTCGCAGGATAATCGAAAGAAATATTATCATTAATTATCCATTCGCCTTCCTCCTCAGGAGGGATCCTACATCGGGGATCATTAAAGCATGCTACAATTGGCTCGCCAATCAGAATGGCTGGCATGCCCGTTTCGGATTCCGAATCCGCCTCATTGCCACTTTCATCATCGTCTGGCAATGGTTCTCCCGGCGTTCCACTAGCCTCTTGATATAGGAGAGCATCAGTGAAGTAGTTTTCACCCCCTTGAAGGGTTGCTTCTCAGCGAAGACAGTTCGTACTGTCGCATCATCCTCAACATACTTGAAGCATTGGTGGAGGGTGGAAGGAACGATCCAGTTGGCATGGATCCAAGGTCTTCCTAGCAGCAAGTTATATGATGTGTCAGCATCAATGACATAGCATGTCACTTCTGACTTCAAGCTTCCGATTCTGCAGCGGAGCCGAATCTTTCCAAGCGGATGGCTGCTCCCGGCGTTGAAACCATATATTGTAGTGGTGGTTGCGGACAACCTGTACAATGGTATGCCGAGGAAATAGAGGAGCCTTTTGGGGATGATGCTGAGTGCAGACCCCGGATCTACTTGTACTCTTTCAATGCATGTTGAACCGATATATCCGGTATAGTACAGAGGTCGATCATGCTTGTTGTCTTTGAGAAGCATATCTTCCGCCGTAAAGGTAATAGCAGGCACCTTGGATTGTGCGTGATGGCACTCTGAGCAGGAAGGCCGCATCTCATCACCAGGAACCTCAGGCATGCATGTCAGAAAGGACTCCGAGTTGGCCAGCGCATCTCTGAGTGCCTCTCTTGTCTCTTTAGAGAGACGAAGGAGCTCGTGTATTGTGATACGAGCCGGGATATTGGCTAAGTGGGCCAATATATCAAAGCGAAAGGGCGTGGCTAACCCTTGGCCTGGCGGTTTCTTCAACACATGGTCGAACCGCACTTCCTTAGGCTTCTCTTCCCTTTGGTCAGAACTGGAGCGGATGTCGGCATTGGTACTGACGTCGTTTGCTGTTGTATCTCGTCAGTAGACTTGTCATACTGCCTTTGATATGACTTTCCAGACCGGGTGCCCGTCTGTTGAGGTGCATCTGCCTGCGCTGTACAGGCATGCTTCTCTTCTTCTGAATCGCTGAGGGAAGCCGAAGTAAGATTACCATCATCTGGCAGGACAGAGATGACATTGCAGGACTTGCCCTTTTTGCTGGAGTCCTTCGACGTCCGCTGTACGTCTTGGACGAGGTCAGGGTGTATCCACATAACTTCTCCTGTCTCCAATGTCAAGGGGACGAGACCCTTGCCATCTTTAGCTATGGTTGAAGAATGCTTGACTTCCAACCGCGGTGTGGGGGCTGGATAGGTCCCGTCGGGAACTGTGACCTTCTGAGCAGTGCCGAACTCAAGAGTCACCATATTGGCAGTGACTTTCTTCTGTTCCGTCTTCAATGTGAGGACTCCGGCGTCGACCAAAGCTTGAATTCTATCCTTGAGAACATAGCACTTGTCAGTAGGATGGTGGATCATCCTGTGGTAGAGGCAGTATTTAGGGTCGTTTGTACGCCCTATCTCATTGGGACGCCGAGCATCCGGTAGCTTCATTTTGTTCCCTTTGTGGAGCAGATGGAATATCGTGACCACCTGGTCATCTCTGAAGGAGTACTGCTTCGGAGGAAACTTGGGCTCTTGGCTGTTGACGCCGCTCTTCTTGGCCTTTGACTGCATGTCCCCGGTCAGCTCGACGGACATAATCTCCTTCCCTTTAGCTTGGGAAGACTGCGGGAGATCGCTACGCCCTTTGTTGTTTGTGCCCCATTTGCTTCTAGGGGCGGATGGCTCGAACTTCTTAGCCGATTTCTCGGCTATCTCAGCTTGTTCGACCAATTCCTTCCAAGTATGGGCTTTGACAGCCCCCATGCGGACTTCTACTTGATCCAAGAAGTTGTGCCTGCATGTCTGTAAGAGCATGGGTAATGGCATCCCTGCTGGGCACATCAGAGATAGATTTCTGAACCGCTCAATGTATTCACGGACAGATTCGCCTTTCCTCTGTACAGTGGAAAGGAGCTTGTCCATGGTCACTTCGGTGTCATCCTCATAGAAGCGAGAGAGGAACCGAGTTTCCAGGTCAACCCAGGAATTGATAGAGTCCTGAGGAAGGCTTCGGAACCAGTCGAATGCCACCCCTTTCAAGGTGCCGATGAACAACCTAGCCATGATGGCGTCGTTGTTTAGAACATTACCGGTCTGGGACCGGAAATAGTAGATGTGCTGATTGGGCGAGCTCTTACCATCATACGTATGCAACGTTGGTGGTTTGAACTTTGGCGGATATGGCACCGAATCCCACTCCAGCGGATAAGGACGGACTGCCCCTACCTTCTTTAATTCATCCCTCTGAGCTAGGGATGCGATTTGAGCTTGAAGGCCTTTAAGGACTTCGGCATCCAGGGAAGAGCCTCCCTTAGATTTCTCCGTCTTGGGCGGATCATTGCTGAGATGCCCCTCCTCGTCATGATTACTCCCGGTATCATCATTCCGATTGCTGAGGAGCTGAGCGAGCATCTGTTGAATATTGTCCAGGGCCTCTTGCTGAGTTCTAGAGGTCTGCTCCTGAGCTTCCAAACGCTGACGAAGATCGTCATTGGCGTTATCGGCCATATTAACCGATGCTTTGTCCGTTCGCACAGAACTGACTGTTGCTGAAGAGGCATACCCGCTGTCTTCATCTTCTCCATCAGATGATTGGGGTGATCGTCTGGACTGTGGCGAGATTAGGGCCTTTGAGGAAGAAGGCTGCTCATAATTATAGGGTATCGCTACCCTGGATCTGGTGTTTCGGAAAACACCTTCTTCGCGCACCAAGACTTCACCTAAGCCCGGGCTATAATCTGGATCTGGGGAGCCGAAAGGGGTATCATCAGATGTATGACCTTCCCTGTGTCGCTCTCGTCCTCTTCCGGTCATGTTGACGGACGCGAAGGCTGGGCCTCGCGAAGCACTCCTTTCATGATGTTTCTTTATGGCACGTGCGGACAACCGGTCAAACACCGATTGACGGTGTGGAGGTGCCATCTTGATTGGATATTGCCGACAATGGGCTGAATGGATTGTCACAAGTCGGCATCCTCTTTGACAACAAGGGGAAGTGGTTTGGAGAGACTCCAATTCCCGCTTGTTTGCCAAGAATTGTCGCAGGTTAGGCTCAACAGAGCCTGAACAACCCCGTGGAGAGGCCTTTCTGGAGCGTACAAGGGATGATGCTCCGTTCTTCTTATCCCTGCAGAAGGGATTAGTACTGAATAGTACTTTGGCGCTAGCTTTGCCGACAGGTGCGAGCTTAGTGCCTGATGAATCGGGGAGCGGAGCACGCTGTGGTGCTTTGCCCGCTATTCTGCTGCGAAGGGGATCAACCTCAGATAACACTGCGGTTTTAGCCTTGCGGCCGCGAACCCAGTGAATTTGTTGTGATACAATAGCTTCGCTTGTGCGAGCGAGGCTAACAGGAGGCTTTGCTGCCCTTGATTCAGGTGACGGTATGATTGCCGTCGTGACTTCATGGCTGGCAGCATCGTCAGGGCAGATGGGCATCTTACCCTTTTCTTCGCGGGAGAGGCGCAGTCTCGGCATGACTACTCCGGGAGCTTTGGTTGAAGACTCCTGTTTAGGCTTCCATATCAGCCTTGACAGGGGACGCCTAGGTTCGCAAGGAACCTGAATAGCCACAAGCGGGGCTGTGGGGTGCTGGCAAGATTCTGCCTCTGGTTTCTGATTTGAAACCTTGGTCATGAAGACCTTCCTGTGCTTCCGTGCTCGAAGCGTCAGGCCACCCCCAGAGAGGACTTCTTCAAATCTTCCTTGATCGATCTGGATAACCAGGTTCTCAAAAGTGCAGGATCTGGGCTGCGGGCATGTTTCCTTGTTGCGCCAGAGAACTGCGGCAGATTCGCAGAGGACCTTTTCCGTCTCCGCAGAGACTTTGCTTGAAGATTTAGCCAGAGAAGATCTGGCTGCACCGGCTTTTCTGAATTCAGAGATAGACCCGAAGGTCTGTTCGTCGCATTGCGACACTTGATTCTCAGCAGAGGAGAATACAATCCCCAGCGGAGTCGCCATCTTGTTTTCCATTATGTTTGCAAAGGGGGAAAACTTACAAATAAAAGTTTGAGGAGCTAAATTACAAGTATTCTCAAAAGATTACAAGTAGATCTCCTCAGAGATTCTGGGAAAATGTGCCGATAGGAGTCTGGTCAGCGCGCGACCACTTTGTCCCTTTGACGATGCGAGCGATGAGATTCCCTTCTCGCCTGGTTCGGGGAATCAGAGAACAGAAGGTTGGTAGAACCCTCTTGCTGCTTCTCAAAATCGCCTTCGATAAGGAATTCCTTCTCGCCTGGTTCCGGAGATTCCTTGAGAGGAAGGACGACGTTAGGGTATCAACACCCTGGTTAGAGAAAGCAATTCTCTAAAAGGTCTCTGAATTCGGGAGCGCGCGGTGCGTCGTGAAAAAGCCTCTGCTTGTGGAGTCTTCTCTCGATCGATCTCCCTATGCCTTCATCCCTCTCTCTCCTTGTACCCCTGGTGGGCTATTTATAAGGAAAGCAAGGGTATAATCGTCCCCTTTGAAGATATAGAAACAGATTGAACCGAATCTGTTTGAATCTGGAAAGTAGCCTTACTGCGAGGCTAGGATAGCTTCTGCGGAGCTAGAAAATGGCAAGTCGGTTGATCTGTTTTGATCCTTTCCATATTGTTGGGGGATTCTCCTTGATCCTCTTACTCGTTTCAAGAGAGTCAAGAGATTGCGGCAATCACCTGCCATATTTGAATCCTGATTGGATTTGATTAGATTGAATCCGATCTCATCAGGAGATTTTGATTGGTCAAAGGTTGACCATAGTAGGCTGATAGCGGAGCTGCCCGCTTTGAAGCTCATAGCGGAGCTAGAGGCAATCTTTGGCGAGGTCCGAAAAGAGGCTTTTCGGCGAAGCTGTCAGTTAGCTTCCTGGCGATGCTCTGGATGATGCTAGCCTCTCAAACGAGGCTATCCCCTTGGGCTAATGTAATGCTAAATGCTAGCATTTTAGACCTGCTGAGGTCTGTTTAGAAACAATCCGGGTTCACTGTTCTGCTTGCTGGATCAGTGGAGTCCAAACCGCTTCTTTGTCCCTTGGAGGTGGGCGAAAACTGGTCTTCAGCTCGTCTGTCCCTTGTCTTTTGTAAATGTCAACAAGTTTAGACATCGTTCGGACCAATGAGAATCTTGTCTTTTTTAAGTGTCAACAAGTCAAAGATGACTTGTTGAAGACTCTATACGCTTTACTAGTATTTGAGTAACCTACAAAAATTGCTTCATAAGATCTAGCATCAAATTTACCTAAGTTATCTTTTGTATTCAAAACAAAAATTTGCATCCAAAAACCTTAAAGTAGAAACATTTGGTTTCTAGAAAAATAGATCTCAAAAGATGTTTTTGAAGTATTTTGCATAAGAAAACACGATTTGATATATAGCATGATGTATTAACGGCCTCGGCCCACAAATAATGTGGGAGACCGTATTCACTAATCATTGTCCTAGCCATCTCTTGTAATGTCCGATTTTCCGTTCAACTACTCCATTTTGTTGTGGAGTCTAGGACAAGATAGTTCATACTTAATTCCATGTTCTTCACAAAAAGTGATAAAGGGTAGGTTAATGAATTCACCACCTCTATCACTTCTTATTCTTAAAATTGAAGAATTATTTTCCTTTTCAACTCTTTTCTTAAAGGCTTGAAAATGTGAAAAGGCTTGATTTTTATGCTCTAAAAAGAAAATCCATGTAAAACGCGAAAAATCATCAACCAAAATAAATGCAAAACGATTCCCACTTAGACTTTTGGTTTTAGTAGGACCGAACAAATCCATATGGATCAACTCTAAGGGACGTGATGTCATGATATCCTTGATTGACTTGAAAGAGGACTTGGTTTGTTTCCCAAGTTGGCACGCGTCGCAAACGCGGTCCTTTTCAAAGTTCAAGCAAGGAATACCCTTCACCATTTCCTTGTTGTTTAACCTAGATAGATGGTCAAAAGAAATGTGGCCTAATCTTCTATGCCACAACCAAGAGTCATCATCGAGGGCTTTCAAACAAGTAATATTGCAAGACATATTAGACAAGTCAATCATGTACATATTTCTTTCACGAAAACTGGAAAATATACATGTGTTAGATTGTCTATCAAAAACTCTACAAGCTATGTTATCAAAAACAACATCAAAACCTTATCACAAAGTTGACTAATACTCAAGAGATTATGCTTGAGTCCATCAACTAAAACAACATTTTCTATTAAAGGGGATGTACCAAGTTTAATATTACCAATACCGATGATTTTACCCTTGGCATCATCTCCGAAGGTGACGGTGCCACCTTCATGGTATCTTGATAGGGTTGCAAAGTTGTTGATATCCCAAGTCATGTGTCTTGAGCAACCACTATCAAGATACCACAACCCTTTACGTCGTTGCGCCTTGGAAAGTACCTACATCATTTAGCAAATTCATTGACTTTGGTACCCAAATTTCTTGGTCCTTGAAAGTTAGTGTTTCGAACACCAAACATTATGATGAGATGCATTAAGTCTATCATAGCAAAACTTAACTAAGTGACCTTTACGGCCACAATATGAACATGAAAACACTTTACCATACATGAATGCATGATGTGTGTGTGAAGTGTGAGCATGTTGGGGGGTTTGGCATGATGTAAAGGTTGTGAGGTATGAACATGAGCATGAGCATGAGATTGTTTCTAGAGGCTTGTTTCTTAGGAAACATAGCCTCAAGTCTATTCTTATCAAATTCACACTTTTTCAAAACTACTCCTAATGAGTCAATTTTCTTTAAGCATGGAAATCTTATTTTCATTAACTTGTGAAAAACTTGCCTTTACAAGAAATCTTATATTTATCAAAATCTTTTGTGTAGAAACTAGTGTGGAAAGTAATTCATCTTTTTCTTTAGTAAGAGTAAAAACTTGGTGATTAAGAGATTCATTTTCCTTTTTCATTTTTAAATACTTTTTCTTAAGAAAATCATAGTTATGTGAGAGTTCTACAAATGTTTCTCCTAGTTCATCCATGGAAAGCTCACAATCAAAAGAAGTGTCGGGGGTTACCTTGCTTGTGCCTTCATTAGCCATGAAGCACATGTTGGCGGTGTCAACTTCCTCCTCGGATTCACTCTCGGAATCCCATGTAGCCTTCAATGCTTTCTTCTTATAAGGCTTCTTGGAGGTGGATGGGCTTCACTTTATCCGGACATTCCGCCACAATATGGCCGGGTCTTTGGCAATTGAAGCAAATAATCTTCTTTTCTTCTTTACCTCCTTGCCATCTCCTTCTTCCTTGGAACTTTGCCTTATTATACATCCTCCGAACGTTCTTAACAAGAAGTGAGAGCTCTTCGTCATCTTCTTCTTCATCGTCTTCGTCGGAGTATGAGGATTGACTCTTGAAGGCAATAGCTTTCTTCTTGGAGGGAGCCATTTCCTCCCTTGCTTTTCTCTCCATCTCATGGGTTTGAGGTTCCCAATGAGACCTATAAGCTCCATCTCCTCCTTGTCATTGAATTCCTTCAAGGTAGTTGCTTTGACTTCCCATGAAGGAGGAAGAGCCCGGATGATCTTCCTTACTCTTTGGTCGTTGTCAATAGCATCACCTAGAGAAGAAAGTCCATTAGTAATCTTGGTAAATCTTGTAACCATATCATCTATGGTTTCATTTTCTTGCATGCAAAATTCTCATATTGGGACCGAAGAAGGTCTATTTTAGCCCTCTTCACTTGTGAAGTCCCCTCATGTGTTACAAGCAAGTGTGTCCAAATTTCAAATGCGAATTTGCAATAAATTACTCTAGCAATATCATCATCATTAAGTGCTTGGAGTAATGCATAGTGTGCCCTAGAGTTAGCATCAAATTCATCAAATTCTTTGACCTAACCGAAAAAACTGAAAAATCGAAACGAATTGAGTCGGTTCGGTTCGGTTACTAAGTCTAATCGGTTCGGTTCGATTTTACAAAAATTAGGAAAAATCAAACCGAACCGACCGATATTCGCCCCTAGATGGAAGGGGTTTTCAAAAATAGGATTTGAAGATAATTTTAACAAGTTTGAAAACTCTTCCAAAATGAAGAAATACGCAACTAGTTTTATGATAAACTTGAAAACTAGTACGAAATCCTTCAAGTAAGGAATAAAATAAGAATATATTCATGAAAATATGAAAATCACACAATCAACACTCAAAGTCTATATAGCACATATAATACTCATGAAAACAAAGTCATGAGAAAACATCAAGTAATGTGAGTGTACAAGAATGATGTGAAAAGCATAATCATGGGAATAGGCAATAAGGCTCAATATGAAATTCCTTTATAAAACATGAAAATTTAATTTTCATCAAAATAAGACAAACTTCAAAGCATATGTATGTTTTGTCAAAAACTAAAGGTATACATACATATCCTAAACACAATTGAGTCCATAAAGAAATTTTGCATGAAACGCAAATGACTCAAGGGTATACATGTATATCTTAAAGTTTTAACAAAATTATCATATACATGAAGCTAAATACATATTCATACAAAACATGTCCAAAAATAGGGAATACAAGTTAGAATGCACTAATCATCAAAACTAGGCTATACTAGTACATCTAATGGGTACAAATGAGCAATTAAATAGAAATATATAATAATCAATTTGTGGTTCACTAGTTGTACAAGTATATAAACAAGTTTTAATGAAGGTTACATTTAAACATGTAATCAAAACATGAAGTGCAAAAATTATAAACCAAAACCAATGTGATCATTATGGTGTTTTCCATTATGTTTGCAAAAGGGGGAAAACTTACAAAAAAGAGTTGAGGAGCTAAATTACAAGTATTCTTAAAAAGATTACAAGTAGATCTCCTCAGATATTCTGGAGAAGTGTGCCGATAGGAGTCTGGTCAGCGCGCGACCACTTTGTCCCTTTGACGATGCGAGCAATGAGATTCCCTTCTCGCCTGGCTCCGAGAATCAGAGAATAGAAGGTTGGTAGAACCTCTTGCTGCTTCTCAAAATCGCCTTCAATAAGGAATTCCTTCTCGCCTGGTTCCGGAGATTCCTTGAGAAGAAGGACGATGTTAGGGTATCAACACCCTGGATAGAGAAAGCAATTCTCTAAAAGGTCTGAATTCGAGAGCGCACGGTGCTTTTTGAAGAAGCCTCTGCTTGTGGAGTCCTCTTGCGTGTGTCTCCGATCGATCTCTCTCTTGTGTCTTCTTTCCTTTTTTTTTTATTTTGTACCTTGTACCCCTGGCGGGTTATTATAGGGAGAGCAAGGGTATAATCGTCCCTTGAAGATATGGAAACAGATTGAATCAAATCTGTTTAAATCTGGAAAGTAGCCTTGCTGCGAGGCTAGAATTGGCAGGTCAGTGGACCTTCTCGATCTGTTTTGATCCTTTTCGTATCGTTGGAGGATTCTCCTGATCTTCTTACTCGTTTTAGAAGAGTCAAGAGATTGTGGCAATCAACTGCCAAATTTGATCTCTGATTTGATCTTAATTAGATTTGATCTGATTGAATCCGATCTCATCCGGAGATTTGATTAGTCAAAGGTTGACCGTGGCAGATTCATAGCGGAGCCGTCCGCATTGAGCTCGTAGCGGAGCTAGAGGCAGCTTCTGGCGAAGTCCGAAAGAAACCCTTTGGCGGAGCTGGAAGTCCTCTGTGGCGAAGTTGCGAGTTAGCTTCTTGGCGAGGATTTGAATGGCTTCAAGGCGAAGTCGAGTGATATTAGCCTCTCAAGCGAGGCTATCCCTTTGGGCTCATGTAATGCTAAGTGCTAGCACCTTAGACCTGCTGAGATCTGTTTAGAAACAATCCGGGTTCACTGTCTGCTTGCTGGATCAGTGGAATCCAAGTTGCTTCCTTGTCCCTCGGAGATGGGTGAAAACTGGTCTTCAGCTCGTCTGTCACTTGTCTTTTGTAAATGTCAACAAGTTTAGATATTGTTCGGACCAATAAGAATCTTGTCTTTTTTAAGTGTCAACAAGACCCCCTTCAAAGTTTTCGAAAGTCTGAATGGGTCAGACTTCGAAACACTTTGAACTGCTCTGATCGGTGGTGTGTGGAGTAAGAACGTCGCCATGATGGTTGAGTTCAGCTTCGCTTTGAATCCTACTTTGGGATGTAGATTCGCCGAGGAATCATGTAGACTCGCGTCTGGGTAGCTTCGCAGCTAGGTAGGTTCGCTCTGGAACATCTGTGCTTTCCTGAGACCAACTGTCGTGAGCCAATTACGAGGAGGATTACTCCTTTCTTCGTGCTGATCGAGGGAGATATTCTCCGATTTGCACGTTTCCAAGGGAGGATATTCCCTTTCTTCAAGGCGCCATAAGTGCCTTTTATGAGGGAGACGTTTCTTCCTTCGTACGGTTCTAAGGGAAGCCGTCCCTGTTCTCAAGTCGCAGTAAATACCTTAAATGCGCTCGTGCTTCCACGCTTGAGGCGGCAGCGCTCAGGCCATGGGGCCTATAAATAGGACACTTGAGGTCCTCTGAAGAGAAGTGCTCTTCCTCTCTTCTCTTCTCTTGGTTTGAAAGAGATACTCAGATCTCTGAACTAGTGGGAATGCCCACTCTGGTCATTATCTGGCCAAGGACCAGTAAGTCTTGATCATTCAACGACTTCACTGATTTTAGGGAATTCATCTCCCTTAATTTAGCTTTAACAGTTGCTTCAGGGATTAGTTTCCTTACTCTTTATCTTGCAATTGACTGATCTGTAGAGAAGGATTTTGGCATAGCTTCCCAGAAAGATCACTGCATGTTAAGTCCGCTGCCCAGGCAGAACTTGGGACTTGGTCTCTTCAATAGTTGAGCCAGTCTTGCCATATAGGCGGAGCTAAGACTATCCCACGGGGTCAGTCTGGCTAGCCATATAGGCGAGGCTTGGACTTGGCGTTTGCTGAGCCAGCCCATCAGTGCTGTGCAGGCGAGGCTTGTCCTCTGCTTTTACTGAAATTGGATTGCTTTGACCCAAAAAAATTCTGATTTGCAGTTTTTCTGTGCTTAACTGCTAATCTGTTCTGATTTGCCTTGCAGTGGGCTATGCTCGCCGATCTTGTATCTTGATGAAAGAGACCAAAAAGTTGCCTTATGCTTCCCTAGTTGAAGCTTTACTTTTAAGCAGGAGGAACAACTTGGGGCGACGGGTGCGTGTCCCAGAGGCTGTTGGCAGCCTTTTATCCGAGATGATTCGTTCTGAGGTGAGGCTGGTAGCCGCTTTGTCGGAGATGATCCGCTTCGAGATAGTGGGCGTTGCCTATGGGGTCGCCGGCATCATTGCCAACTTTCAACTTTGGTAGCCTTTAGGGGCGATCCACTTTGGGAAAGCGGGCATCACACCCGTTAGATCACTGGTATCACTGCCGATTCCCATTATACGTGATCTATCGTGTTGGCGGCGATAGGTTTCTATTGCCAGGCTTCAACAAAAATGGCCTGGCAAGATCTGCCATTTTTGTGGAGAATAATGACCGTGTCCTTTCGGCACCACTGATTACGGCCTTATGCAGGAGGAAGGCCTTCTTTGTCCAGTCGGCTTGACTTAGAAGCGGATAAAACCACTTGTATGCCTTTTGCGCGGATGACCTTGTTAAGCAACTGGGTGTGTTGTATGAAACACAACTTTGATGTAATATCAATGTACCCTTCCTTTTAAATCAATGAAAGTTCATCTCTTAATCATCTGATTTTGCTTGCTTTCATTGAGAGTTTGGCCATAGCGGGGCAAAACTGTATGCGGAGTTAAGGACATAGTCCTTTCTTTGAGTGATCTTCGCGAGATTGGCATGTCAGCGCCTTTTTAGAGGGCTAAGGTAAGCCTCTCGACGAAGTCCTTGAAGGATTGTGCGAAGTCCGCACTTTGCTCCAGTGCGAAGTTAACCCTTAGTGGAGTTGAACCAGCGCTTCTCGGGAAGGCGCATTGGGCGGCGTTTCAAATTAATTCGAAATGGCGGCATACGCCCTTTTCGAGGCCTCGTTTCAGGCGCTGATTGGCCTATAAAAGCCTGATCGGGCTGAGCAGGAAAAGATCTCCTTTTTCAGAGAGATTTCTTGACTTTCCCTCTTCCTCTTCCTTCTTCGTTCAGAGAACTCTGAGAACTCTTGCAGCTCTTCAATGGCGCCTAAAAGACGAGCGGGAAAAGAAGTGGCGACTTCTGCAGCGGAGGGTCCTCCTCCTCCGGTCATCGAGCGACCAGTCACCGGTAAGGGATTTTCCTATCTGATTAGAGACCATGGTCTCTCTCCTTGGAGCCGACATTTGGCGATTAGGACGATCGAATATGATCTGTCCTCATTAGGGAACTCGTTTCCTTGAACCTCTCTATTTTCCTTGCACAAGGGAATTAAGAACCGAACAGTTCTTCCTTAGGCTTCCATGCGAAGCCATTACTCGGGCAGTCTCTATCCTGTTGAGGAACAGGATATAGGTCTGTTCCTTCAGTCATGGCCACGAAGAGTGACTTTTGACCATGATGCCCTCTTGGTGACGTCAGCCCTTAGGGCTATACCACTTCCTGCTTAAGCGAAGTTGGTACTTTGGACGCTTTTTGCAAAAATGCAGTTTTTATCCGCGAGGTCAAGCTTCATCGAAGCTATCGCCTTGCTGGCCTTGCTCGCTGAGCGAGGCTATGCCTTAGTGAATTTTTATGTCTTCGTATCCACTTGATTGTTGAACTAATCATAGTTCATTTCTGTCTTTGCAGTGCATTACACTTCCGGTCTCCTGAACAGTCTGTTTGGGCTAACCAGTCGAGCAGATGGTAACCTCAGCATGCAATTCCATGGACAGGCTTCTTTGTTCAGTGAGCGGAGCTCTCTCGTCTGGGATACACTCATCTAAGGCGGTCATCCGCAGACCACGCGGAGTATCTTGACCACGGCCCCTCTTGAGGATGTTGACCGTCGGACTTACAGAAAGCCCGACTTTATGTTCGGGGATGCCGCACCAGATCCCGATCGCCAGTTGCAGGCAGGCGAAGGACAATGGATCTTTCAACTGGATGGCGAGAAGTTTTACCTTCCGTCGACTAAGCGGCACTTTCCTTTATCTTCTTTCGTGAATGTGACTCAGGCTCGGAAGATGGCGTGGGGCGTAAGCCGAAGCGTCGAATCCGTCCATGTTGGGAGATTGACCTTTCAGTCCGGCTATTCGAGGGCGGGCCCTCCCCACAGCATAATGGGGCTATACCCTGGGAAGGTATCGCGGGAACTTCCAGTAGGAGAGAACCCGGTTGTGGCGCAGACCTTTGGCACTCAGTTCTGCGCAGTTAACGGGAACTACCCTACCACTGACTTCAGAGCTCCCGGTTGGGTTCATCCTCCTAAGACATGGTGGGCGGAGTTGACCAACTATATTCTCGCTCACTTCGAGGAGGACTTGGAGGGGTTGAACCTCTATGAGGCCGTCAGGGCGACCTGCTACGGCATTGAGATGAAGGTGGCGTGCTTCTACGCCATCCTTGAGTTGTACTGCCCGGCTTCGGGGACCTTCTTCACCCCGGTTGGCGAGTTGGGCATGGCTTTGCATGAGATGTGGGAAATCTCTGCTCTGCCTTTCGGGTCTCTTCCATACGAAGAGTACTTTCCTTGTGAGGCGGAGTTGGCTATTCTGGAGAAACAGGAGCCTGCTTTGCTCGAGACTTATCGGGAGTTGATGTGCCACTTGCATATTTGTTCCAGCATCCACGGTGGTGGCAAGGGTAGCTCGAAGAGCTTGAAGAGCTGGGGAAGTTACCTGTTCCCAGACATGAAGAATGCTCCTGAAGCAGCTCATCGCGGAGTTGCTGATGGCGATATTGTTGAACGGATGGAGATGTGTCTCCAAAGGGATATCGTCGTAACAGAAGACGCTAGTCCCTATAAGAAGGGTGATACCCTTTGAGCTTTCACCATCAGGCCCGTCAGCCTATGTCTCGAAAGGCGTTGCTGGCCGGTTTCTTAACCGTCTGGTTAAAGAAGTGTGTTGTGCCTTCTTCCTCGGGTGACATCGTCCACCCGAATGTTCTGCTACCTGCCGTTCGCCTGGCCCATGGCCACCGTCTGGGTCTTCTCCCGGCCATGGTGTGCTGTATTCAAAGAGGCCTTCGCGCATTAACGGAGGCTTTCTGCAGGCCACCGGCGACGAGGCGTGGGAAGAGTGCTATCCTGCCTTGTGATGGACCCAATCTTAGGGTGGGTCTGCCATACACCTACTTGATGGCGTGGTTCGCCTTACACTGCCCTACTATGATTGGAGCTGGGGAGGACCCTCCGCAGGGTGTTCGAACGGCGCTTCTCCGCCGATTCGAAGGCTGTTCTTGGATGAAAAACCTACGTGGCCGAGGCCCGTAAGTTAGTGCGTCGTCATGACGCCTATAGCCTGTTCCGCTGTTTTCCTCGTATTCGGGGTGCAGGATACAACGAGGAATTCTGAGATACGGAGTCGGCGCGGTCTCCCATGAGTCGGGGCGTTTTCGAGTGGCTGGTCAGCATCCGGCCCTCGCACTTGCTGTACAGGAGTGGGGATACCTGCTACCTGGAACCCTACGTCCCAAGTCGATTTGCCCGCCAATTCGGATACGACCAGCTGTACGTGGGCAACCCCAATTCGGACCTGGCTTTCATGGGGAGTCTTATTGATAGGGCCCGTGCCTGGCGGTTCTTCACTGCGGATGGCACTGGGGCGTGGCTACGCACGCCGCTGCAGGATCCGGCCTCTCAACGACCCTGTGCTTTTGCCAGTGGTACGCGGCTTCCAACTCCACACCTCCTGGATTTAACGCCAACAGTTCGGGTGTGAAGTTAATCTTTCAGCGAATGAAGCGGAAGGCCTCTGAGAAAAAGGAAGGCAAACGGGTTGTGTCCCTGGTTTAGAGGAGTTCATCGCTGTGGATGACAGCGAGGCTTCTGATGCAGGGAGTCCTCGCTTCGAGTCGGGGGCTGGAGCTGATACTCATACGGCTGGCTCTGGTGTGGTGGGGACATCTTCCCCACGACGCGCGGGAGAAGTGGAAGAAGAGGATTCTGACGTCCACTTCAAGAGAAAGCGGGGGGGTAGCTCTCGTAGGAAATCATTGGCGAAGAAGCCCCGTCGCCAAGCTCCTACGATTGTCGTAGAGGGTTATCCCTCTACAGCGATTCCTCCTGCTGCCCCACTAGCAGCTGAACCGTCGGTTGCTGAACCGACTAGTGGTGAATTCGCTCCAGGTTTGGGTAAGGTTAACCATGTTCATATAATACGCCTTTTTGTGCGTTCCCATTGACTTATTATCAATCCTTTTTGATTGTAGGAGCTGAGGCAGCTGGAGAACAAAGGGAACATTATGATCCCCTAGTCACTTATGGGGCTGCAACCGGTTCCCCTGCTCACTCGGAAGAGTCTGGGAGTGGCGCGGCTGGTGTTGGTCCTTCAGGCGTTGGAACTTCTAAAGGAAGTCCTGAGGCATCGAGCTCTATCGGGTGGTCCACAGGATACTCGGCGAGTGAAAGCGAGCCGGCTATTCGTGTTGATTCTGCCAAAAATTTTCCGATGGAGCCTCTGGAGACTGGTGCGGCCGACGAGATGTTCGAGGCAACATCATCCTTTGGTATTGTCGTAACCTCTTGGCTTCTTCTGCATGTAGTGTCCCGACTAACCGCAGTCTTGTTATAGGTGTTCGGCCTCAAGATGCATCAGCTTCAAGGGAGCCGGTAAATCTCCCCGAAGGATCAAGGGGTGACATGAACGCTTCGGCCACAGCCGATGCTGCTGTGCTGGACGCGCTGTATGGTGACCTGCCTTCTTATCAGCCCAAATCAGCTGAAGGACCAGAGGTTGAAGGGGCGGCAGTGCCGGAGGTATCCTCACTCCCAATCACATCAACGAGTGAGGTGCGGACTGTTTTGCCGAGTGCGGCACTGAGGGTGATCGCAAGCCCTACTTCTCCAATCCTGGTGGTTGAGCCTGCTGCTCAAGAGGTGGTTGCCAGTCCTACCTCCGCGGTGGCTGGCGTGCTGGTTTCGATGAGGACTCCGCCGAGATCGCCTTCGGCTAGTCCTGCTACTGTCAGTGTTCCCGCTGCTTCTTTTGCGACGGCGTCGACCAGGTTGGTGGACTATTCTGAGGTTGCCTCCCTGCCAGAAATGGCTGAGGCCGAGAATGATTACATAGGTGACCTGGTCGATAGCTTTTATAGAAGCTTGGAGCGAACTATCGACCTAGTTTTGAAGGGCTCGCCTGTACTATTCTCAAAGCTGAAGGTGGTCCTCTCCCGTGACATTGAGAGCATTCGGGACTTTGAGGGGTATCATCAGGCTGCTGCTTTAGAACTCCTGGTGGATGAACTTGAGAAGGCTGTAGAGGAGTGGCGCCGTCTCTATCGCTCAGACCAGGCGTCCTTAGCTGATGAGCAGCTCGCCTGTCTTGTTGCCCGAAAGCACGAGGCCCGGCTTGCTGCTCAAGAGGCTGCTAAGGCCGTCTCTTCTGATTTGAAATCCTTGGAAACAAGGAAAGTGGAGGTTGGAAGTGCAATTGACGCCTCCACTAGTGCTCTTCTTGGCGCTGAGGATAAGATTGCGAAGGCTGAGGAAATGATCAGGAAAGCAAATCTCCTCTTATCCAAGGCCATACCGGTGCGTCTTGAGGAAACTGCGCGGCTTGAAGAGCTCAAAGCTCAGAGTGAGGAGTTTGCGCGGCAGGAGTTGTCACAGAGGGCAACTTTGGCGGAAGTTGAAGCTCATCTGGCCCAGGCGGTGGACTTTGATGAGGCTGAGCTGAGGTCACAGGCGCTTGCCCAGGCTGCTGATGACAGGAAGACGAGGCTAGACGCCCTCGGAGAGCGGCTCAGATCGTACAGTGTACGCTTGTAGGTCATTGTATACGTGCCTCCATGTGTCCCCATCTTTTAGAATTAATGGAAATTCTTTCTTTTGTTTTGGCTTCTGTCGAATCTCCAATCTTGTTCTTGCTTGAGGACGTAATCTTTGAGATGTGGCTATCCGTTGGTTCAGAGGTCGCAATGACATAACCGATTAAGACATCAGCAATCTTGAGGTTAGCCCTTTGCGGGGCTGAAGGGAGATACTTGCCTTTTGTAAATGTCAGCAAGCATCGATGAGTCCTGTCTTTTGTAAGTGTCAACAGGCTCAAAGTTGAGACTTAGCTGTCTGCTGGTTCGCAATGACATAACCGGTTGAGACGCTACTAAGCTCAATGTTAGATGAAACTTGGCTATCTGTCAGTTCAGAGGTCGCGATGACATAACTGGTTGAGAAGCCACCAAGCTTCAAAATAGGTGATACTCGTCTTTTGTAAATGTCAACGAGCATCGAGACCTGTCTTTTGTAAATGTCAACAGGGCTTGGAATTGAGACTTAGCTGTCTGCTGGTTCAGAGGTCGCAATGACATAACCGGATGAGACGCCACCAAGCTTCAAAAATTGGTGATACTTATCTTTTGTAAATGTCAATAAGTATCGAGACCTGTCTTTTGTAAATGTCAACAGGGCTCGGAATTGAGACTTAGCTGTCTGCTGGTTCAGAGGTCGCAATGACATAACGGATGAGACGCCACCAAGCTTCAAAATAGGTGATACTTATCTTTTGTAAATGTCAATAAGTATCGAGACCTGTCTTTTGTAAATGTCAACAGGGCTCGAATTGAGACTTAGCTGTCTGCTGGTTCAGAGGTCGCAATGACATAACCGGATGAGACGCCACCAGCTTCAAAAATTGGTGATACTCGTCTTTTGTAAATGTCAACGAGTATCGGACCTGTCTTTTGTAAATGTCAACAGGGCTCAAGTTGAGACTTAGCTGTCTGCTGGTTCAGAGGTCGCAATGACATAACCGATTGAGACACCACCAAGCTTCAAAAATTGGTGATACTCGTCTTTTGTAAATGTCAACGAGTATCGAGACCTGTCTTTTGTAAATGTCAACAGGGCTCAAGGTTGAGACTTAGCTGTCTGCTGGTTCAGAGGTCGCAATGACATAACGATTGAGACGCCACCAAGCTTCAAAAATTGGTGATACTCGTCTTTTATAAATGTCAACGATTATCGAGACCTGTCTTTTGTAAATGTCCAACAGGGCTCGGAATTGAGACTTAGCCGTCTGCTGGTTCAGAGGTCGCAATGACATAAACGATTGAGACACCACCAAGCTTCAAAAATTGGTGATACTCGTCTTTTGTAAATGTCAACGAGTATCGAGACCTGTCTTTTGTAAATGTCAACAGGGCTTGGGGTTGAGACTTGTCTTTTGTAAATGTCAACAAGCTCAAAGTTGAGACTTAGCTGTCTGCTGGTTCAGAGGTCACAATGACATACCGGATGAGACGCCACCAAGCTTCAAAATTGGTGATACTCGTCTTTTGTAAATGTCAACGAGCATCGAGACCTGTCTTTTATAAATGTCAACAGGGCTCGAAATTGAGACTTAGCTGTCTGTTGGTTTCAGAGGTCGCAATGACATAACCGGATGAGACGCCACCAAGCTTCAAAAATTGGTGATACTTATCTTTTGTAAATGTCAATAAGTATCGAGACCTGTCTTTTGTAAATGTCAACAGGCTCGGGGTTGAGACTTAGCTGTCTGCTGGTTCAGAGGTCGCAATGACATAACCAATGAGACGCACCAAGCTCAAAAATGGTGATACTTATCTTTGTAAATGTCAATAAGTATCGAGTTTTTTAGTGGAATTTGGGAGAAGCTCGTTTTCTCGAGGAGAAACGAGGGAATTGCTGTCATAGGTTTAATGTTAACGTAACAGCGAAATGTATATGTGGTTCTTACCATTCTATGGATGAGAATTGGTAAGTGACTTTGGAGGTCTCGTTCTCACGAGGAGAAATGAGGGAACTGCTGTCATAGGTTTAATGTTAACATAACAGCGGAATATATGTGGCCTTACCATCCTATGGATGAATTGGTAAGTGATTTTGGAGAAGGAATCAAATGGGAACTGGTCCCTTAGGATTTTTAGCAAATCCCCAGCTGTCAACGGGTTTGATATGCCTTTACCACTACCGTTTGAATTGGGCTAGCCATGCTATTCCCCTCAGCATGATGAGTTGTCGAGGACTTATGTTGGGCTTACAGGCCAACATTTTCCTCTATCCTTAATCGTTAAGGATATTGGATTATCGGGTTAATGTCTGCATAACCCTAACTCTCCTTTAGGATAACTGGTGCACGGCCAGGTTCCTGTTGGTTTATGGCTGTATGACCTCACTGGAGGAAGAGAAAGGCTCTCTTTGTGTGTGCTTCGGGCACGGAGATCTTGATCAGAGGAGTAGTGTTAACTTGATCAAGAGAAGGATCCTTGATTAAGGATAATACTTCTTTAAGAACTTGCCATTGATCGGCATCATGAGTAGGTCGCCATCTGAAGTCATAAGGCGGTATGCTCCGTTTGAATAGACTGTTTCTATCACAAACGGTCCTTCCCATTTAGGCTGAAATTTGCCTTTGTCTTGTGCGTCATAATCATCGGTCGTCTGACGGCTAAGACCAGGTCTCCTTTCTGGAAGACTCTTTGTTGACCTTCTTATTGAAGGCTTTTGAGGTTCGAGCTTGATATAGCTCAATATGCTGCTGAGCTGTAGTCGCTTCTCGTCCAAAGCATCGAGCTCTTGAAGGCGTAGGCGATCATTGTCCTCTGATGTGGTTTTAGTAATCAGAGCTACACGCAATGATGGCATCTGGATTTCCAATGGGAGGACTGCTTCGCACCCATATACCAGGGAAAAGGCGTATTGCCTGTCGGTGTCCGAACCGTGGTTCGGTAGGCCCAAAGACATTCACCAAGCTTTTCGTCCCAATCTCGCTTATTCGAGGAGACGAATTTCTTGAGCAACTTGATGATTGTTTTGTTGAATGCTTCCGCCAAGCCATTGGCAGCAGGATTATAGGCCAGTTGAAGCCACATTCTGAATTCGGTATTTATCGCAGAACCGATAGATATTTGGCTTATGAATTGGGACCGTTGTCGTGGATGATCCGCCTAGGACACCAAATCGATGGATGACATGGTGTTTGATGAAATTAACCACATTAGAGGTTTTGACTTCAACCAGGGTATAGCCTCCGCCCATTTTGAAAGTAGTCGGTTATTGTTAGGATAAACCGGTGACCTCTTGTCGAAGAAGGACTGATTGGCCCTACGACGTCTATTCCCCATGCTTCAAATGGCCATGAAGCAACAGTCGGGTGGAGCAGCTCTGAAGGCTGGTGTATGAAGTCCGCATGAATCTGACATGCTTTACACCTTCGTGCATATTGGATGGCGTCGGCTATCATAGTTGGCCAATAATATCCCAGCCTATGCAACCTGTCTTTAAGCTTTGGACCTGGCTGATGAGCTCCACAAGTGCCATCGTGCGCTTCTTGGAGCGCTTCCTGTGCCTCTGAATTGGAAAGGCAACGGAGGAGGGACACCATCATATGAACGACGGTAAAGTGTCTTCAGAGTCGGATCGTAATAGAACCGGAGAGACCTTCGTCTGATGGACGCCGCTTCCTTAGGATCGTCTAGCAGCAGACCGTGCAAAGTATAGTCAATGAGAGGAAAGCGCCAATCTCTCGGCTCAAGGTCCGTGGAGACATTATAGACTTCTCGAGTTCTTAGCATGTGCTTGGAGCATACAAGATGTCGAGTCGCGACTGTGAGGTGATACTCGGTGTCGGCTGCAAGGCTAGCGTCGTCGCTAATACAGCGAGAGCGTCCGCCTTGGTATTCTGAGATCGAGACACATGCCCGATGTAGAAGCCTTCAAATAGGTTAGCCAATTCGATGGCTGTATGGTAATAAAGCACCAAGTCCTCATGGCGGACTTCGTATTCGCCTTTAACCTGATTGATGATTAGTTTTGAATCGTCATAAGCTTCGAGGTAGCGTACCCCCATTCCATGGGCGAGTTGAAGACCGATGAGCAGAGCATTATATTCTGCAACATTGTTGGAGCATGATTCTGTCAGAGAAAATGCTCTGGGCAGGACATGATTCTGTGGGGAGTAAAAACAAACCCACACTCGGCAATAATCTTGCCTTTAGGGCCCATTCGCGATGCTCCATCAAAGAACATCTGCCACACTTCCTCTTCTGAGGTTGCATTAAGACTCGAAGACCTCATCGGGGATGTCTTCGTGAAGTTTTGAATGCTCCGGAACTGGATGAGCAGCCAAGAATTCTGCAAGGGCCTGGCCTTTAAACGCCTTCTGGGGGGTGAAGATCATGTCGTATTGAGACAATAAAAGTGCCCACTTAGCCAATCTTGATTCAATGATCCTGGCTTCGTCATAAGAAGACGCAATGGGTTTATTCTGGAGATGACATGTATGGTCTGGCCGACCAAATAATGTCGGGTCTTCTGAACAGCAAAGACGAGAGCTAAACACTCTTTCTCGATAGGGTTTGTAGCGAGATTCCGCTCCTATGAGAGGTTCTGCTCAGATAATAAATGGCCTGCTCGTGGCTATTGTCGTCCTTTTGAGCGAGGAGGGTACCGAGGGAGTAATCCATAGCCTTTACATAAGCAAGAATGGCTTCCCTGATGTAGGGGCCACTAAGACTGGAGGTTTCGTGAGGTACCTCTTGATGTCTTCATAAGCTTCCTGGCAAGCTTGATCCCATACGAAGGAAGCACCCTTTTTCATGAGTCGGGTGAACGGCTGACAGCGGCCTAAGAGATTTGCGATGAATCTTCTGATATAGGCAGCCTGCCTTGCAAGCCTCTGAGCTCTTGAGATTCTCGGTGGATGCATGCTTGTACTGACGTCGTTTACTGTTGTGTCTCGTCAGTAGACTTTTCATACTGCCTCAAGTATGATTTCCGGATCGGGTGCCCGTCTGTTGAGGCGTATCGGCTTGCGCCGTGCAAGCAAGCTTTTCTCCTTCTGAATCACTGAGGGAAGCCGATGTAAGATTGCCGTCGTCTGGCAGGATGGAGATGACATTGCAAGACTTGCCCTTTGAATTGGGCTGCTTTGGATCCCGCTGTACGTCTTGGACGAGGTCCGGATGTATCCACATGATTTTTCCTGTCTCCAATGTTAAGGGACAAGACCCTTTTATTTTGAGCTGTAGCTGGAAGATGCTTGACCTTCCAATCGTAGCGCAGGGACTGCATAAGTCCCGTCAGGAACTGTGACCTTCGAGCTTTGCCGAACTCAAGAGTCACCATATTTGCGGTGACTTTCTTTTGCTCCGTCTTCAACGTCAGAACTCCGGTCGACCAAGGCTTGAATTCTATCCTTGAGGACATAGCACTTGTCAGTAGGATGGTGGACCATCCTGTGGGTAGAGGCAGTATTTAGGGTCGTTTGTGCGCCCTATCTCATTGGGACGCCGCGCATCTGGCAGCTTCATTTTGTTCCCTTTGTGGAGCGATGGAATATGGTGACCACCTGATCGTCTTTGAACGAGTACTGCTTTGGAGGGAACTTAGGCTCCTGATTGTTGAAGCCGCTCTTCTTGGCCTTCGACTGCACATCTCCGGATAACTCCACAGACATAGTCTCTTTACCTTTAGCTTGAGAAGATTGCGGTAGGTTCGCTACGTCCTTTGTTGTTCATCCCCCCCCACTTGCCTCTAGGGGGATGGTTCGAACTTTTTAGCCGACTTCTCGCTATCTCAGCTGTTCGACCAATTCTTTCCAAGTGTGGGCTTTGACAGCCCCATGCGAACTTCTACTTGGTCTAGGAAGTTGTGTCTGCATGTCTGCAAGAGCATGGGTAATGGCATCCCCGCTGGGCACATCAAGGATAAGTTTCTGAACCGTTCAATGTAGTCACGGACAGATTCGCCCTTCCTCTGCACAGTGGAGAGGCTTGTCCAGGTCACTTCAGTATCGTCCTCATAGAAACGAGAGAGGAACCGAGTTTCCAGTCGATCCAGGGTTGATAGAGCCCGGGAAAGACTGCGAAACCAGTCAAATGCCACCCCCTTTAAGGTGCCAATGAAAAGCCTAGCCATGATGGCGTCATCGCTTATGACATTACCAGTCTGAGACCGGAAATAGTAGATGTGCTGATTTGGCGAGCTCTTTCCATCATAGGTATGCAGCGTTGGCGGTTTGAACTTCGGTGGATATGGCACCGAATCCCACTCCAGCGGATAAGGACGGACTGCCCCTACCTTCTTTAATTCATCCCTCTGAGCTAGGGATGCGATCTGAGTTTGGAGGCCCTTAAGGATTTCGGCGTCTAAGGAAGAACCCTCCTTGGATTTCTCCAGCTTTGGTTGCTCATTACTGAAGTGTTCCTCCTCATCGTGATTGCTCCCGGCATCATTGTTTTCCGGTTATTGAGGAGTGAAGCGAGCATCTGTTTGAATATTGTCCAGAGCCTCTTGCTGAGTCTTAGAAGTTGCTCCTGGGCTTCCAGGCGTCGACGAAGATCGTCGTTGACGTTATCAGCCATATTGACTGATGCTCTGTGTTCACACCGAACTGACTGTCGCCGAAGAGGCGTACCACTATCTTCATCTTCTCCGTCCGATGATTGGAGTGATCTCCTGGGATCTGACGAGGCTAGGGCCGTCGAGGAGGAAGGCTGTTCATAAGTGTAGGGTATCGCCACCCTGGATCTGGTGTTTCGGAAAACACCTTCCTCATGCACCAAGACTTCGCCTAAGCCTAGGCTGTAGTCTAGATCTGGGGACTCTCGTCCTCTTCCGGTCATGTTGACGGATGCAGAGGGTAGATCTCGCGAGATGCTCCTTTTGCGATGTTTCACCGGGCTTGTACCGATAGTCGATCAAAAACTGACCGTTGTCTTGGAGGCATGGCGGAGATTGGTCCCAGCCGGCAAGGACCGAGTGGAGTGTCAGCAGTTGACATCCCTTTGTTGGCAATAGGGGGAAGAGGTTGTCTATCTGTCAACAATTTCCTCAAATCGAACCCGGTTGGGTCCCTGCAATCGAGCGCAAAGGCTCTTTTGGATCGCACATAGGGCGATGTCCTGCTTCTTTTATCCCTGCAGACGGGATTAGCACTGAATAGTGCTTTGGTTCTAGCTTCGCCATTAGACGCGAACTTAGTGCTTGACGCACTGGAAAGCGGAGCACGCTGCGGTGCTTTACCCGCTATGCTGCGCGAAGGCAATTAGCCTTAGATGGTACTTTGGCTTCAGCCCCGCGGTCACGGGCCTGCGCGTACGCTGTGGTACAGTAGCTTCGCTCATGAGAACGAGGCCCGCGCAAGGCATTGCTGCTCTTAAATTGGGTGACGGTATGGTTGCCGTTGTAACTTTATATTGGAGCAGACAGGCATCTTGCCTTTCTTCGCGAGAGAGGCGCGGTTTAGGCGTAGCTACGCCTGAAGCTTCGGTTGAAGACTTCTGTTTAGGCCTCCATATCTGCTTGGCAGAGGAGACTTAGGTTCGCAAGGAACCTGATTAGCACAAGCGAGGCTGAGGGGTGGTGTTGGCAGAATTCTGCTTCCGGTTTCTGATTTGAAACCTTGGCCGTGAAACCCTCCTATGCTTCCGTGCTCGAAGCATTGGGCACCCCCAGAGAGGACCTCTTCAAATCTTCCTTGATCGAACTGAACTACCAAGTTCTCACAAGTAAAGGAATCAGACTGCAGACGTGCTTCCTTGTTGCGCCAAATAACCGCAGTAGGTTGGTAGAGAACCTTTTCAGTCTCCGCAGAGACTTTCCTTGAAGATTTAGCCAAGAAGCTCTGGCTGCACCGGCTTTTCTAAATTCAGAGTTAGACCCGAAGGTCTGTTCGTCGCATTGCGACACTTGATTCTCGGCAGTGGAGAATACAATCCCCAGCGGAGTCGCCATCTTGTTTTCCATTATGTTTGCAAAAGGGGAAAAACTTACAAAAAAGAGTTGAGGAGCTAAATTATAAGTATTCTTAAAAAGATTACAAGTAGATCTCCTCAGAGATTCTGGAGAAGTGTGCCGATAGGAGTCTGGTCAGCGCGACCACTTTGTCCCTTGACGATGCGAGCGATGAGATTCCCTTCTCGCCTGGTTTCGGGAATCAGAGAATAGAAGGTTGGTAGAACCCTCTTGCTGCTTCTCAAAATCGCCTTCAATAAGGAATTCCTTCTCGCCTGGTTCCGGAGATTCCTTGAGAAGAAGGACGATATTAGGGTATCAACACCCTGGATAGAGAAAGCAATCTCTAAAAGGTCTCTGAATTCGAGAGCGCACGGTGCTTTTTGAAGAAGCCTCTGCTTGTGGAGTCCTCTTGCGTGTGTCTCCGATCGATCTCTCTCTTGCGTCTTCTTTCCTTTTTTTTTTATTTTGTACCTTGTACCCCTGGCGGGTTATTTATAAGGAGAGCAAGGGTATAATCGTCCCTTGAAGATATGGAAACAGATTGAATCAAATCTATTTAAATCTGGAAAGTAGCCTTGCTGCGAGGCTAGAATTGGCAGGTCGGTGGACCTTCTCGATCTGTTTTGATCCTTTCCGTATTGTTGGAGGATTTCTCCTGATCTTCTTACTCGTTTTAGAAGAGTCAAGAGATTGTGGCAATCAACTGCCAAATTTGATCTCTGATTTGATCTAATTAGATTTGATCTGATTGAATCCGATCTCATTCGGAGATTTGATTGGTCAAGGTTGACCGTGGCAGTTCATAGCGGAGCCGTCCGCATTGAGCTCGTAGCGGAGCTAGAGGCAGCTTCTGGCGAAGTTCGAAAGAAACCCTTTGGCGGAGCTGGAAGTCCTCTGTGGCGAAGTTGCGAGTTAGCTTCTTGGCGAGGCTTTGAATGGCTTCAAGGCGAAGTCGAGTGATATTAGCCTCTCAAGCGAGGCTATCCCTTTGGGCTCATGCAATGCTAAGTGCTAGCACCTTAGACCTGCTGAGGTCTGTTTAGAAACAATCCGGATTCACTGTCTGCTTGCTGGATCAGTGGAATCCAAGTTGCTTCCTTGTCCCTCGGAGATGGGTGAAAACTGGTCTTCAGCTCGTCTGTCACTTGTCTTTTGTAAATTGTCAACAAGTTTAGACATTGTTTGGACCAATAAGAATCTTGTCTTTTTTAAGTGTCAACATATGGGAAATGCACTTGTTTTAGAGTTATGATATACAACATAGCTAAATTAAGGTGAGAACACAAAAAATATAAGTCCATATAAACATGGGTGTATCTCAATTACTATGCATGTATGTCATAAGTCTAATCATCATGGCATTTAATGTAATAATCATGAAAAATTAAAACATGCTAAAAACTATCAATAAGAAGCATGTAAATTAAATGGAGTTAGAGATCGTTACCAAAACCATTAGGGCACATCTCTATATCTCCAAACCATGGTGGTCCTCCTATCAACTCTCCTTGAAAGTGATGCATCCAAAATTGTCACCGTTTAGCTCAGAACGCATTCACTTCAAAGCACAACACCTCTCACGTCATGTGAGAGCCCACAGCTCGGAACGCATTCACCTCTGGGCCAAACAATTACTTATGTTTTGTGTATCAGATCTGGATCTCAGACCTAGAGTAAGCCCTGACCCAGACCGGGAACCCGATGCCAGCCTGTAACCCGATTTGACCTTTCTGATAATCCGATTTGACTGATTTTAGTTTAAGACACTTTTTTCTAATATTTTAGATTTTTCATGATTTTCTGAAATTTTTCAGAATTTTTCTACAAAATCTCCAAAACCGATGTCGGTCGGCATCGCTGACTGATTCCCAGATTTTTAGTTTTCAAACGGGATTGAATTTTAAAAATGACTTTCACATTACTTCTTGAAATTTTATTTTCTAACTAAATATATTTTTTTGGGATTTTTCTAAATTTATCAAAATTTGACCGATTCTGGTGTCGGCTGGTGTCGCCAAAAGATTCCAGGATTTTTAATTTAAAAAATAAGTTGAATTTCTCAAATCTGATTTCACTAAGCACCTTAAAATAATATTTTCTATTTTTGAAAATTTTTAAGAATGTTTCTGAAACAGTCAAATTTCGCCATATTAAAATAATAATATTATCTACCGACATTTCTTTTTTTGCTTTTTCTTTCTCTACTCTCCTACTTTATACTCTCAGATAATTTAATAAATTAATTATTTAATAATAAATTTTTTTACTATTTCTTTTCTTTTTCCTTATTTTTTCCTTTTCCTTTAATTTCCTTTCTTTTTCTTTCTTTTTCTTTCTTTTCTTTTCTTTCCCTTTGACCTTCCCATGCGCTGCTCCCCACCGCCCGCAGTTCTTGATGGGCTGCAAAAGTAGCCCACCCTTCCCCTATCCCTACTCATTCCCCCCTCACTTCTTTCCCTATAAATTTCTTTCTCTTCTCCCTTCTCATTTATCATCTCTCCATTTTCATTTCCTACCAAAAACTAACATTCCCTCTCCATGGCTGCCGCATACACCACTGGAGCCGCCGCCGCCACCCTCCCTAGCCGCTGGCGCAACTCCCCCACACCTCCTCTCTACTCCTCACCTCCTTCAACCTCCACAACCACCCACCACTTCCAATTTCATCCAAACCCATCACCACCACCTCCAACAACCACCACAACCCCACCAATCACCACCACGAAACAAACAAACCACAACCAACATCAAACACCCCCACCTCCCACTCCTCCCCGGGCCAGGCGCCGCCCCCCACCACCCGGCGCCGCCGCCGCCGCCCCAGGGCCGCTAGCAGGCGGCCGGCCGGCCGACCACCCCCCCCACCCCTCCATTTCCTTCTTTCTTTCTTTCTTCTTTCCTTCTTTATTTCTTTCTTTCTTTTCTTTTCTCTTTCTTTTCCATAAAAAACCAACTTTTCTCACATCCCTAAAATACCCATCTCCTCATTCCCAAATTACTTTCCCATAATTACAATCAATATCCCTCCCCTTTTAATTCCTATTCCTTTTCTAAAAATACCCTATTTTCTCTCTCTCTCCTTCCTAAACTTTCTCTCTCCTCTCTCATTCCCTCTCTAATAATATATAAATATTTATATTTATATATTTTAATATATTTTTATGGGCTAGTAGCTTGCTCGCACGGGTTCGCGGACTTCTCGGATTTTAACGGTATTCCATTCCGGTTTCAGGCGAGTGCTTTATATTAAACTTAAAAATAACTACCCTTAATTTATTGCATGATATTGATATGTGAACATCGTATTGCTACCATAACATGCCTAACACTTACTACTATAATTTTTAGTATCTGACTCCTTGCTATACGAGTTAATATATGATATTGCACTAGGTATTTACCCGACACTTGACATGTTATACGTGACACGTGACATCTGACACCAACACTTGTCATGTTATACTTGATATATGATTTTTTATGCCGGTACTCGGTATTTACACCGGCACTCGGTATTTAACACCGGCACTTGATATGTTGTACTTGATACCTGATCCACAGCACTTGATATTTACACCGCACTTGATATGTTATACTTGACACCTGATCCTGACACCCCGTATATGACATGTTTTCATGTGGTACAAGTACATTGATCTGACATTGTGACCCTTGACCGGACACTATCACCCCTGATACATGCATTGTATGACATATTCATGACTATCACTTTTACGGGACTTGGCATGATTATTATATTATTACCAGAATTTGATACTCCTGAACTTCTGTACTCCTAAACTCCTGTATACTTGAACCCTGAAATAGGGAGGCTCCTGACATTACTCCGATATTATACTCCTGTTGACCCCGTAATAGGATAACCATGGATATTGGACTTTGTGAATACCCTGTGGACTTTATTATTTGACACTCTGTTATATTTAAACAACTTACACGGGACGGGGGAAATTGATGGGTATCGATATAGCTCATGTGTTTATGGTGGCCATACATATGTTGTACAACTAATTCCTGTTGGATTCGACCTGGAGGCCACCAGGCGCTTTCGAGGGGTGTACTGGCACCCCTACCCCCTGCCTGCCTGCCGGGTGTGCTATAATCCCTTGGATATATCCCTGTGGGGAACGGTGACACTCTATTCCTGTTCGGGCGTATACTAAGACCTTTGGGCATATAGTAAGTCCGGTACCTAGCGGTACGTTCCGGCTCAGTTCGGATTCTCCTGGACCGTTATTCCGGGCATGCACGGGACCCATTCTAAACATGGTTCGTCGTTTCCCATTAGTTTCCAAACCAACCTCGCTTGACTTGTATGCGGAAGTATATGGTACGGGCCATATACCGAAACATACAAATTGAACGAGTCTTAATAATAACTTGATAATTGACTTCAGGAATTTTATTGTCATCTCCATATTTACCATTTATTGTTATTATTCCATGCTTGCTGATTTAATTACATGACATTTGACCTGCTACACTTGCTTTTATTTCATGCCACACAAATTCTAATGTTATTTCCATATTTCACTATTTATTGTGGTTATTTCATGCTTAGAGATTTGGGTACATAATACTTGACCTGATGCACTTGTTTTTATTTATACTTACCATTTGGGTTCTTGCACTCTCTGGGTTGCCCACTGACAACTCTGAATTTGCATGTCTAGATTTAGCAGTTTGGACTGAGGTGGACCCATCAGCTGAGGACTAGGCTTTCTTCGAGGAGCAGGCGGATTAGCCGTAGCTTCATCACGTCTTCCTCGCTCACGAGATTCTCTCTTTCAGCTCGTGAGTTCTTGTCTTTTGTACCCTCCAGTCTACTTTTATACTATCTGGTGATGTAATATTTATGTAATATTATGTCACAATCTGTGATGACTGAGTACTTGCACTATTTTGTGTTGGAATGTATAACACCACGTATTTCTGCACTCTGATCCATGTATTGTGTTATTTTGATGCTTAGCGTATATACGTGATGGTACTATCGCCCTGTGTATGTACGTCGCAGTGGTCCCCGTATCCGTAGGACCGGGGCGCCACACTTGTTATTTGGTCACTCTCGTTCGGATCATGGTATGTCATGTTCAGATTGGTTCATCCAGAGTGCGGGCTTCGGTATGAACTGCCAATGTCATGGGACACTAAAAGAGATTGATTAAAATACCATGCGGTACTGATTGCTATTATTGTATAAATAACATGATTTTCTTAATACATGATATTACTGTTCAGTTGTACTTGTTACTATTCCTGAAATTTTATCCACTATCATGTCACATGTATATCTTGTTACACTTCTTGATACTTGTTACACTTAATGTAGTGACACACTATTCATGTACATGTATACTCTATATTTCATGTATTCTGTTTCATGTATACCTTGTAACTGTTACTGTATAATCATAACCTCGTAGTATAATTATTCTTCATACTTCATAATTATATGTTCATATTCATCACGGTACCATTATACTATTGTTATTATTAGATTAAACAAGAAATATAAAGTAATTAAAACTTGCTACATGTTACTTATACACTGATGTAATTAGAAAATACTGTATCATATTACGCACATTGAGAATAATATATAAATGGTATAACTTTATTGATTGTAGTAACATAATTCTCCAAAGTGACTTACCTATTATTTTGGTAGCACAACCCGAACACATAAAACTGATAGTAATGATATAAAATTGGATACTATTGTGATAATGACACTGTTATAATATTCTGGGTATTAATGATGTTAAAATATGACACTTGTATATTTCTCCCGTTTGTTATTATCATAGTATATTATCACTGATATTTAATCATATATTATATATTATTATCTTGATTGTATTACTATAGTACATTACTGCTTCCTTCATTTTTTCACTCACTAGATTGCTTTCTGACGATCTTGTGTTTGCGTGCCCAGATTGGAGATATGAGATATCGTTGTACTAGATTTTCACGAGATACACATAAGAGACTCGTCACTTATACATTCATAGATATTTTTATTATTCTATCTTTATCTTCTTATTTTTTTATGTTTTTATATCTATCATGGTCACTGACCCGATATTCTTGCATTTATTTAATGCTGGAATTATTGTGTATAGAGTGTTTATTCCCTGTAGTGAGGCTTAGCGCACATATGTGAGGGCATATTCACCATGCTTATCTACGTCGCCTTAGTGTCACCGTATCTGTGGGATCGAGGCATTACAACCATGATCTTGATTAAAATCTAAAATTTAAACATCATTAGTAACTATAATTACACGAGTTAATCATCATCAAAACTAAAGTGGCGAGCCTTTGGGCCAATAGTTTTGTCATTAAACAAATGAAAAATGTAAATACAAATCCATTTTACTTTCATTATTGGTGCATTACACGTGCAGTTAATTCAGGAGAAGGGGGCACGACTATATGCTCATTTTAATAAATAAAATACAAATAGTATATAAATAGCTAAATTTTAACATTATTTCTTTATAGAAACAATAGATCTATTTTAATTTGTTACTTGAAACGCAACTCAATTTAGGTTTTATGTAGAAGTGTGACATTTTTCTCGACAATCGTCTAAACGAAAAAGCATCATTGACTTTGTGTTAGACTTATAGGTACAACCATTAAGTTTGAAAATTTCTCCAAAATGTAAATTCTTTAAAAAGAAGGAAGTAAAGGAAAAGGTCATTCTTATCAACATTGCAATTTAAGATACAAGTAGAAAAAGAGTACTATTGAGTGGCCCTTCCGAGATAAATAATGTTATTGGTATATCCTACTAAGTGACTCTTACGGTCTTACCACACAAAGAATGTTCTTTTCTATTCAAAATTTCATATATATTACAAGGCAGAGAGAAATTAGTGTGATTACTCTTTTGTTGTTGTGATATTATTATTTACTATGAAAACTTTTATATATATAACAAGGATTTGTTGTGAGAAACTACACTATATGCATCTTGTTATTTACAATTAAGAAAGAAATCCATATAACACATACGATATTATTCTTATTAATTGAGGTATGAGTTGTCATGTGCATGTAAAAAGTAGAGTAAAAGAGGAGTGAATAGAGAGAAAGTGGTGCTAAGAGTCTAAGGCCTTGCTTGGTATATGGAGTTACGAAAATAAGGATAGAGCCATCTCATAATTAAGAGTTAGTAAGAGTTAGAAGCCTAACTCTTACCCACTCTTGTTACCAAATAAGGCCTAAGACCCTAGTTGGGTACCATTCCTTATTTTGCTCATATTTTTCCTCTAAAGATTTTAATATAGATTTTCTCTTAATTCCAGCGGCATGGGCTTGGGTTAGCCCTCATCTGGATCCACTCTTGACAATAATCCTATATAATAACACAAGAAATATGTGAGCTCAATCTGCACAAACTGATCATATGAGTTACAACCAAAGTCCACTCCGATTGCATCTAAGATATTCTTCCAAAGTACAAAAGCAACATAAATGAAGAAATAAACAAAACAAAATGGACCCTCGTTTTAACATAGATTTATTTTAGTGCCCAACCCAAGACCTACATCTATACGCTTTTACATCCAAAGTTTCAAATCAAAATTTTCTTCTACCCAATGTTATTATACAACTCATTAAAATTATGTAATTAATTTCTAATGAAATCAGTTATTCAATGTATAAGCTAAGATGTAATACTAATATATAACTACTCTTAAAAGCAAATAAAAAACACGTGCAAACTTTATTACTCACCCCTTTTGTCCCCCTCTATTTTCCTATCTTTTTTTTTTTTCATAATTAAATTTTAATTTTTATTGTCTTGCTATAATTAGTACACTGGTCATAGAAACTCTCCTTCTCTGTAATTTTTTATTTTTTTCAAATTGGAGCTCTTACATTATGGAAACTCTCTTTTCACATTCTTTTCTAGAATCCAAACAACGAAAGAACCTATTTCTTAAAAGGAAAAAAAGAAAAAAAACATGAAGAAACTTCCCTCTCCCTTACACATCCACACGAAAGAAAAGGGAAAAGTAAAAAGAAATAAGTATAAGAAAAAGAAAAAAAAAGTAAAACAAAATCTATCTCTTTTCTTTTCACCTAGTGTAACGCCCCGATCCCACGGATACGGGGACGTCACTGCGACGTATATACGTAGGTCAGAAAATGCCCCACACGTATATACGCTAAGCAAATAAGTACATCAAGAAACAGAGTACACGACAAAGCGTGGTATCCATACATATGCCAACTAAAAAGTACACATACAAAGTTATACAAGATATGATAAAGTATTACACAATACATGTGTATTACATCACAACCAAGTCCAAAAGTAAAATACACAATATGTGTACAAAAGCTCACGAAGTGGATGAAGATCTCGCGAGTCAAAAGAGAGAATCTAGCACGAAGGGACTGGAACTATTCGGCCTGCTCACTAAAATAAGCTTGATCCTCCGTGGATGGCTCCACTTCGTTCCAAGCTTCGAGATCTGAATATGCAAATCCAAGAGAGTCAAGACATGTTAACAATAAACAACTATAGCCAAGTGGCTAAGAGACATGAATAAGGAAGTTGGAACAGTACAAGAATATAAATCGACAAGTAATGGATAGCATGAGGAGATACAGTCATAATGCAATAGATCTACAGTTAACGTCTTATTATTATTACTTGTCTTACTGTGATATCTAGCTATGTGACCCAGCGTCCCAGAGCACATAGATCCATATCCTAGCAAAGCAAGGTTGTTATTGGAAACCAGCGGTTTATCGACGAACTATGTTTACAGTGGGTCCCGTGCATGCCCGGGACCACGGTCCAGGGTGTTCCGTTGCTTGGTAACGGAACCAGCCGCAAGGCCTAACAGGAGGGACTTATGTATGCCCTTTGTCATGACAGTATTCAGGAAGAGGGAGCAAGCACTCCCCTCGGTCCCCTGGAGGCCCTCAGGTTAGACCGGAATATGATTGTACAATATACCTAATGCCACTGTAAACACGAACACATATCGATATCCGTATGTTTCCCCCCGACCCATATGTAAGTTGGTCCATTTTATACGAAAGTCAAGTGTATCATGCTTGGTTCAAGTGATGGCATGATAAGTGGTGATATTCATATTTTAACAAGTTATGAAGCGATGATATGTAATAACAAGTCATGAAGTAATATGAGGTAATGTCCATCAAGTACATGTCATGTAGTACCAGTTATGAAGCATGAACAGGAATAATATGTCACACATGTATCAAAGGTAAAATCCAAATTCAGATAGGAAATCAACTAAGTCAGACATTCAGAATTAGTCGACTAGGTGGAAGGATTAGTCGACTAATAGGGGTCTTAAGTCGACTAACAGTCTAGATGAGTCGACTAAAACTGGGTTCCAGAGAGTTGTAATTTTGTTTCAGGAAAAGTTAGTCGACTAGGGTTGTAAGGGTAGTCGACTAACAGGGAACTACTAGTCGACTAACGGATACTTAAGTCGACTAAGTCTGTGATACAGAGAATTGATGTTTTATTTCAGGAAAACAGGAGTCGACTAGGGAGGAATGGGTAGTCGACTAGGGGTCCTAAGTCGACTAATATTTTGGATGAGTCGACTGGAACCGAGAGTTGGGTTTTCTGGTTCAGGAAAGATTAGTCGACTATTAATAAGGATAAGTCGACTAAAACTGTGTTTCCAGAGAAGTTATGTTTCAGAACAGATGGGTTAGTCAACTAATTCCTAGGTTAAGTCGACTAATCGTGGGAAAAACTGGGTACGAATTAGGGTTTTGTTGGTTGTGTTTGATGGTCTAAAAATACGATTTTTATGGCACAAGTGTACATGAATTGACAACACAAGTATATAAAGAAGTTGTCTAGTCTTGGTGAGTAAAAGTACTCACAAGGATTGGTTATGTGAAGCTTGATCCAAGGTGATAATCCGACGAAGAGAGAGATGATCCCCATCCAAAAGAAGTGGCTTGATTGAGGTTGAAGATGAAGATCTTGTTGATGCTTGAGATGGAGATGAAGAAGACCTAGGTGCTTTTGGAGTTAGGGTTTGAGTTTGAGATGGAGAAGGAAGAGGTGAGGGCTACTTCTTTGGTGGAATGAAGAAAAAAGGAAAGAAATGTAAGGGATATGTTTATATAGGTTTTAGATTTTGTAAAGGAGTTGCAAATAAGGGAAATGAGAGGGGGTTTTGTGCAATTAGGGGAGGATGAGGTGTCTCCTCTAGCCACACACTTGGCAAGCCATGGAAGAGAGAGAAGAAGAGGGGCATTAATGAGGCATGGTGGAAGAGTGTGGGATTTGTTGGAAATTGGAAGGAATTAGGAATTTTGGAAAATAGGAATCCTTTTGGCTTGTGAAAGAAGGAAAGGAAAATAAGAGGAAGGAAAAAGGGAAGTACTTATAAATGAAGATATTTTCTCTAACTTGAAAAATGAAAATATTGAAAACACGGATTCCCGGGTTAAAGTCAAGTATGCGGAAAACATTTCAGAAAATACCGAAATCGTCCGAAATTCAAGTATTTCGGATCGACTCGTAAATTTTACCAAAAATCAAGAATAATATTTTAAGACTCATAGTGAAATCCGTTTGAAGAAATACTTTATGGTTTTAAAACTAAAAATCCCGGAATCAGTTATCTACCGACTCCGTTGGAATTTTCATAAATTCATAAAATCATCAGAAAAAGTATTTAGGTAAGAAATATGATTCTAAGAAATATTGTCTAAAGACTCTTCTAGAAATTCCAACCGTTTGCAAATTAAAAATCTGAGAATCGATCAGCGACACTGGTCGACACCGGTTTTGAAGAAATTTATTTAAATTCAAGAAAATTCCAGAAAATCATATAAAATCCAAAGCATTAGAAAATAATATTTGAAATTGAAATCGGTCAAATACAGGAAGTAAATCGAAAAATACGATCAGAAAACTGAATACGCAACTAAGTACGTATTCCGGGAACGGGGTATTACAATCCACCCACCTTACAAAAATTTCGTCCTCGAAATTTCAGAAAGTGGAAGGTAACAGGAAAGAAAGATAACAGGAAGTGAAAGATAACAGGAAAGAAGGATAAGAGGGAAGAATTTTACCAGTTAGGAAGTGAAAAGTTGAGGATAACGCTCTCGGATAACGTCCTCTCTCGTTCCCATGTGGCCTCTCCTGGCGCATGTCTGTCCAAGACACCAACACCAATGGTATTACCTTGTTCTTCAGTGTCTTGACACTTCTATCCAGTATGGCCATCGGCTGCTCCTGATAAGACAAATCCGGTTGTAGTTCCAGTTCGGAGTGATCCAGGATATGACTATCATCCCTGACATACTTCCGCAACTGTGACACGTGGAAAACATTGTGAACTCCATCCAAAGATGGCGGTAACGCCAATCTATAAGACACCTCTCCCACTCGGTCCAAAATCTCGAATGGGCCGATATATCTCGGACTAAGCTTTCCACGAACACCGAACCGGATTACCCCTCTGGTGGGTGATATCTTCAAAAACACATGATCTCCTGCCTGGAATTCCAATGGTCTTCTCTGTGTGTCAGCCCAACTCTTCTGCCGACTCTGTGCTGCTCTGAGATGGTCTCTGATGATCCTGACTTTCTCTGTTGTCTGAATCAGGATTTCTGGCCCCAAAAGTGTCCTCTCACCGACTTCATCCCAACAGATCGGTGATCTACACTTTCTTCCATACAATGCTTCAAAGGGTGCCATCTTGATACTTGCCTGGTAGCTGTTATTATAAGAAAATTCCGCCAAGTGAAGATGATCTTCCCATGATCCCTTGAACTCAATCATGCAAGCCCTTAGCATATCTTCAAGAATCTGGATGGTCCTCTCTGATTGTCCGTCTGTCTGAGGATGATATGAAGTACTGAACTTCAGACGAGTTCCCAGACTCTCTTGGAGACTTTCCCAGAAATGAGATCTGAATCTGGTGTCTCTGTCTGAAACAATACTAACTGGAACTCCATGTAGACGAACTATCTCCTTCATGTACTTGTCTGCCAAAACTTCTGTTGACTGACCCACCCTGAATGGTATGAAGTGGGCTGACTTGGTGAGGCGATCAATGATTACCCACACGGCATTATTACCTTAGGACTTCGAGGTAATGCCGTAACAAAATCCATAGTGATGTGCTCCCACTTCCATTCGGGTATCGGCAAAGGTTGAAGAAGTCCAGCTGATCTCTGATGCTCTATCTTTATCTGCTGGCACACCAAGCACTTGGCTACAAACTGAGCTATCTCCCTTTTCATAGCATTCCACCAAAACTGCTTCTTCAAGTCCTGATACATCTTGGTTCCCCTGGGTGTATAGAATAAGCTGAACTGTGTGCCTCTGCTAGAACCTTCTGTCTAATTCTCCTTGGGGAACACAAATCTGCTACCATAATACAAAGCACCATCTGGATGAATACAGATATCAGTCCTCAATCCAGCCTCTACCTGAGCTCGGAATTTCTGCAATCTGGGATCTTCCTTTTGAGTTTCCTTGATCTCATCTATCAATGTTGACTGAATCTGCAAAGTCATGAACTGTCCTGCCTTATCACCTCCTTGTACCAACATCAAGTCCAATCTGATGATGTCTTGAATCAACTCCTTCTGCTGAGTAAGCTGGACAAGCACTCTATTATTCTCTGGCTTCCTGCTCAGTGCATCCGGTACGGTATTGACCTTGCCCGGATGATATTGCAAGTCAATATCATAGTCCGCCATCAATTCAAGCCACCTCCTCTGCCTCATGTTCAACTCTTTCTGTGAGAAAATATACTTGAGGCTCTTGTGATCCGTGTAGATCAACACTTTATCTCCCAGAAGATAATGCCTCCAGATCTTCAAGGCAAATATAACAGCCGCTAGCTCCAAGTCATGAGTGGGTAATTCCGCTCATGAGTCTTCAGTTGCCTGGATGCATAAGCTATGACATGATCATGTTGCATAAGTACACACCCCAGGCCTTTTCCTGATGCATCACTGAAGATGACCATCCCTCCTCTTCCTGAGGGAGTCTTCAAGATTGGAGCTGAAATGAGCCTCTGCTTCAATTGCTCAAAAGCTGCAGTACATTCTTCTGTCCATATGTACCTTTCCCCTTTCCGGGTGAGCTTGGTCAACGGAGCTGCAATCCTAGAGAAATCTTGGACAAAGCGTCTGTAATATCCGGCTAGTCCAAGAAAACTCTTAATCTCAGTCACCGTCCTTGGAATTGACCAGTCTCTCACTGCCTGGACTTTGCTGGGATCAACTGAAATTCCTTCCGCTGAAACAATGTGTCCAAGGAAGGCTATACGGTCCAACCAGAAATCACACTTGCTCTTCTTAGCATGAAGCTGCTCCTGCTGAAGAGTCTGCAATACAATCCTCAAGTGTTCTGCATGCTCCCTGTTGTTCTTGAATAGATTAAGATGTCATCTATAAAAACAACAACAAAGATCCAAGTAAGGTGAGAACACTCGGTTCATCAAATCCATGAAAAACTGCAGGGGCATGGTGACTCCGAAAGGCATAACTAGAAATTCATAGTGGCCATAACGGGTCTTGAATGCAGTCTTCGGGATATCCTCTTTCTTCACCCTCAGCTGATGGTAACCCGATTGTAAATCCAATTTAGAGAATACACGGGCTCCATGAAGCTGATCAAACAGGTCATCAATCCTGGGTAAGGGATACTTGTTCTTGATGGTAACTTTGTTCAATTCCCTATAATCAATAACTGCATGGTACTGACTGAGCCAGGTCATGCCTAAGATTACGTCGTACCCTTTGGTGTCTAGTACGAGCATATCTATGGCCAAGGTCTTATCACAAAGTTCTACTGGACAATCAGTACAAACTCTAGAAGATACGACTACTCCATTCCCAGTAATAATATCCTATTTGTGGTCTAAAGATCTAACAGGTATAGAATGCAATGCCACAAAATGGTCTGAGATAAAACAATGGGAAGCACCGGAATCAAAGAGAGCGAGGACAGGTTTAGAATGAACTCTGATGGTACCTGTTATCACCTCCTCAGATGTCTCAGCCTCTGCTGCTGACAAATTATATGCTTGCCCCCTTCCACGCCCTGCTGCAGTCCTAGCTCCTCTCTGAACCGGGCGAATAGCTTGCTGTGAAGGAGGGGGAGGAGCTCTCCTCATCACTGGTCCCTGGTTCCTCTGTCCAAGTGGCCCTGGAAGTGATCTCTGTCCATATGGTCCCTGAAGTGCCGTAGAGCTTGATTGGTAATCCCCATTCTCCTGTGTGGACAGGCTTCAATGGAATGGTCTCGGGAACCACACACCAAGCATAATCCATTTGCCCTTCGGCAATTCTGCTGAGAATGACCCGGTTTCTAGCAAAAGTTGCAGATAGGACCTGATTGAGCCATCTGGTAAGGAGCTGGTCTGAATGGTTACCTGGCCTGAACCTTAGCTGCTCTGTATGGGCCTCCTCTTCCCATTGGTGGAAACGGCCTCTTCATGGCCTGATTCTTCATCTGGTTCACTTGCTTCTTCTCTAGCCCACGCTCCACTTCCCGAGCTATGGTAAGGACTTCTGAATAGGTCTTCAGCTGCTGGGGCATTAAGAAAACTTGTATATCCATCTGCAAGCCCTGCTGGAATCTGCTTGCCCGCTTCTCCTCATCCGTCACCATATACGGAGCAAAGCGGCTAAGCCTGAGAAACTCTGCTGCATACTCATCCACTGACTTGTTCCATTGCTGCAATCTGATGAACTGCTCCTCCATGTCTTTCTGAGCAGTAGCAGGGAAGAATCTGCTGTAGAAACTCTTGGAGAACGTGTCCCAGGTGACAGGCTTCTCCAGTCTGGCCTCCTCAGCTAGCTACCAAGTCCTAGCTATATCTTTTAACTGAATCTTGGCGACCTCAACTTGGTTCTCCATTGGTACTCTGGCTGCATTCAGCAGATCTGATGTATCCGTCAGCCATTGCTCGGCATCCAGGGGTTTCTCTTCACCCGTGAATATGGCCGGTTGCAGCCGTCTGAAATCTGAAATATTCCCCGGCCTCTGTTCCTTAGGGGCTGCCAACTCCTGCCGAAGAAGTTCGGTCTGTTGATGCTGGTTCTCCATCATGGTTTGAATCACCCTCAGAATGTCTGCGTTTTCCCCCGCAGGTCCATTCGACGATTGCCCCGAGTGGTTACGTCCCGTTCTTCTCTCCATACCGAGTTAGAAAAAGATAACTGGAATTGAGAAAATGGAAGGAGTTTAGGATACAAAATGGAATCAAGGAGGAATCAAGAAGGACTAGATAACTTTGTACATTGTAGTTGGCAATAGCAAATTACTAGGATTTGCCGCTTGATTGTACTTTAGGTGTGAGAGCCTAGGCTCTGATACCAACCTGTAACGCCCCGATCCCACGGATACGGGGACGTCACTGCGACGTATATACGTAGGTCAGAAAATGCCCCACACGTATATACGCTAAGCAAATAAGTACATCAAGAAACAGAGTACACGACAAAGCGTGGTATCCATACATATGCCAACTAAAAAGTACACATACAAAGTTATACAAGATATGATAAAGTATTACACAATACATGTGTATTACATCACAACCAAGTCCAAAAGTAAAATACACAATATGTGTACAAAAGCTCACGAAGTGGATGAAGATCTCGCGAGTCAAAAGAGAGAATCTAGCACGAAGGGACTGGAACTATTCGGCCTGCTCACTAAAATAAGCTTGATCCTCCGTGGATGGCTCCACTTCGTTCCAAGCTTCGAGATCTGAATATGCAAATCCAAGGGAGTCAAGACATGTTAACAATAAACAACTATAGCCAAGTGGCTAAGAGACATGAATAAGGAAGTTGGAACAGTACAAGGAATATAAATCGACAAGTAATGGATAGCATGAGGAGATACAGTCATAATGCAATAGATCTACAGTTAACGTCTTATCATTATTACTTGTCATACTGTGATATCTAGCTATGTGACCCAGCGTCCCAGAGCACATAGATCCATATCCTAGCAAAGCAAGGTTGTTATTGGAAACCAGCGGTTTATCGACGAACTATGTTTACAGTGGGTCCCGTGCATGCCCGGGACCACGGTCCAGGGTGTTCCGTTGCTTGGTAACGGAACCAGCCGCAAGGCCTAACAGGAGGGACTTATGTATGCCCTTTGTCATGACAGTATTCAGGAAGAGGGAGCAAGCACTCCCCTCGGTCCCCTGGAGGCCCTCAGGTTAGACCGGAATATGATTGTACAATATACCTAATGCCACTGTAAACACGAACACATATCGATATCCGTATGTTTCCCCCCGACCCATATGTAAGTTGGTCCATTTTATACGAAAGTCAAGTGTATCATGCTTGTTCAAGTGATGGCATGATAAGTGGTGATATTCATATTTTAACAAGTTATGAAGCGATGATATGTAATAACAAGTCATGAAGTAATATGAGGTAATGTCCATCAAGTAACATGTCATGTAGTACCAGTTATGAAGCATGAACAGGAATAATATGTCACACATGTATCAAAGGTAAAATCCAAATTCAGATAGGAAATCAACTAAGTCAGACATTCAGAATTAGTCGACTAGGTGGAAGGATTAGTCGACTAATAGGGGTCTTAAGTCGACTAACAGTCTAGATGAGTCGACTAAAACTGGGTTCCAGAGAGTTGTAATTCTGTTTCAGGAAAAGTTAGTCGACTAGGGTTGTAAGGGTAGTCGACTAACAGGGAACTACTAGTCGACTAACGGATACTTAAGTCGACTAAGTCTGTGATACAGAGAGTTGATGTTTTATTTCAGGAAAACAGGAGTCGACTAGGGAGGAATGGGTAGTCGACTAGGGGTCCTAAGTCGACTAATATTTTGGATGAGTCGACTGGAACCGAGAGTTGGGTTTTCTGGTTCAGGAAAGATTAGTCGACTATTAATAAGGATAAGTCGACTAAAACTGTGTTTCCAGAGAAGTTATGTTTCAGAACAGATGGGTTAGTCGACTAATTCCTAGGTTAAGTCGACTAATCGTGGGAAAAACTGGGTACGAATTAGGGTTTTGTTGGTTGTGTTTGATGGTCTAAAAATACGATTTTTATGGCACAAGTGTACATGAATTGACAACACAAGTATATAAAGAAGTTGTCTAGTCTTGGTGAGTAAAAGTACTCACAAGGATTGGTTATGTGAAGCTTGATCCAAGGTGATAAATCCGACGAAGAGAGAGATGATCCCCAATCCAAAAGAAGTGGCTTGATTGAGGTTGAAGATGAAGATCTTGTTGATGCTTGAGATGGAGATGAAGAAGACCTAGGTGCTTTTGGAGTTAGGGTTTGAGTTTGAGATGGAGAAGGAAGAGGTGAGGGCTACTTCTTTGGTGGAATGAAGAAAAAAGGAAAAGAAATGTAAGGGATATGTTTATATAGGTTTTAGATTTTGTAAAGGAGTTGCAAATAAGGGAAATGAGAGGGGGTTTTGTGCAATTAGGGGAGGATGAGGTGTCTCCTCTAGCCACACACTTGGCAAGCCATGGAAGAGAGAGAAGAAGAGGGGCATTAATGAGGCATGGTGGAAGAGTGTGGGATTTGTTGGAAATTGGAAGGAATTAGGAATTTTGGAAAATAGGAATCCTTTTGGCTTGTGAAAGAAGGAAAGGAAAATAAGAGGAAGGAAAAAGGGAAGTACTTATAAATGAAGATATTTTCTCTAACTTGAAAAATGAAAATATTGAAAACACGGATTCCCGGGTTAAAGTCAAGTATGCGGAAAACATTTCAGAAAATACCGAAATCGTCCGAAATTCAAGTATTTCGGATCGACTCGTAAATTTTACCAAAAATCAAGAATAATATTTTAAGACTCATAGTGAAATCCGTTTGAAGAAATACTTTATGGTTTTAAAACTAAAAATCCCGGAATCAGTTATCTACCGACTCCGTTGGAATTTTCATAAATTCATAAAATCATCAGAAAAAGTATTTAGGTAAGAAATATGATTCTAAGAAATATTGTCTAAAGACTCTTCTAGAAATTCCAAACCGTTTGCAAATTAAAAATCTGAGAATCGATCAGCGACAATGGTCGACACCGGTTTTGAAGAAATTTATTTAAATTCAAGAAAATTCCAGAAAATCATATAAAATCCAAAGCATTAGAAAATAATATTTGAAATTGAAATCGGTCAAATACAGGAAGTAAATCGAAAAATACGATCGGAAAACTGAATACGCAACTAAGTACGTATTCCGGGAACGGGGTATTACACCTAGACTCAAATTAGAACTCTCAAATTACTGAACTTTCACTCTAAAACCCATTCAAGTCCATTGGATGACCAAGTCATCTTCTCTGATTTCGGTCGATGATCATAAAAACGGATAAGATGATTGAGAAGAAGTGTAATCCTATCCGGTGAGAAATATTTACTTTTTTCATACTACTTTTTAGTTAAGATATTATTTGGTGGTTAATTTTTTCTAAGGGTTAATATACTCAATTGTATTTCTTGCCTATTTTTGTCTTTTCATGCATTTTTTGTATCTGGCTCATGTTTGACATTTCACAACATGTTATACTTTTTGTTTGAACATTATTTATGGATCACATATTGTGCGGGACTAAAAAATCATATTGATTAAACAATTATTTTATTAGATTAGCAAAGACTTAATCAATTAATTTTTGTATTGTTAGAAAGGTACATATATTTTTTAATTAATTCTAGAGTCTATATCTTTTGTTAATTTTTCTTTTCCCAATTTTTTCATGACAAAGGTTGTCATAGCTCATTTTTGAAGATGAGATCTTTCGTAACTCAGCATCAAATAGTGAAAAAAAAAATGAATTCCTCTTCTTTAAGTGTGACGTCCCGATCCCGTGGGTACGGAGACGTCATTGCGACATAAATACGCAGGTCAGAACTACCCTCACGTATATACGCTAAGCATCAGTACATGCAAGAATCAGAGTACGAAAGTACAGTGGTAATATACATTCCAATAGAAAAGTACAAGTACATGGTTATCACAGAAAGTGATACAATATTACAGAAATATACATCACCAGAAAATACAAAAGAATACTACATATGAAGAGATATACAAAAGCTTAGAGGTGCTCACAATACAGCAAGAGGGACCTTGTGAGCCAAACAGTAGAGGAACTGGAGACGATGTCCAAGCTTCTGCTGCGCTCTGACCACCACGGAAGGATCCGCTGCGCACTCTAATCAGCTACAGCAAGGCCACCAAGATCTGGTCTCTAGGATCTGGACATGAGAATTCAGGGTTGTCAGACGCAACCCCGCGAGTACAGATAATAAAGCCAAGTGGCGTGCATAATAGGTACATGTGTACAGGAAATTGAAGGTACACCTAGAGGGGGGTGAATAGGTGTACGGCTAATCTAATGAACAAAATGCGGAAATTAAAACTAAATTGCAACAACACTTAATGCAACAAACGAGTGTAGCCGAATTCCCGATGAAGGGCTCTGAACTAACTCCTCTTGATTCCTCTAAATAAGAGTTGAGGCGCTATATAAAGCTCTCATGGTTAAGCACAAGTGAGGCACACAAAAAAAAGCCAAGCATATAATATATGAATGAGTAATATGAATGATGCAAGGCACAAATAAAAGAGAGAGAGTTAGAGTCAATGGATCAAACGCAAACTACGAGATTTGTTTTGAGGTTCGAGCACCCAGCTCTACATCCCCGCCTTCACACAGAAGGACTTCGAATCCACTAACTTGTCCACACAGGACTCCCACATAGGGAACCTCCACTGAGAATTTGGGGCAACTACAACCGGGAGTACACAACTCCTCTCTTTACAAATACAACCTCTCACTAGAGGCTAGGCACAAAGCCACCACAAATCAATCACCTCACAACTTGAGGGATGGGCACAAAGCCAAACACAAATCAACCTCTTACTAGAGGGATAGGGCACAAAGCCACCACTCTAAAATCAACCTCTACCCAAGAGGGATAACACAAAGTAGGAGGGTTTACAACTTGGTGATCAAAAGACCACAAACCAATTCTTTTCCACAAAAACAAGGATCCTATAGAGAGGATAGAATGATAAGCTCATGTGTGGAAAACAAAGTATTTTTAACAAAGAAAATCACTTGGGAAACTCTCCAAAAAAATATAGAATTTTTAGATCAAAAACAATTCCTAAAAGACTATTTTCTTTAAAATAACAAAACACTTTAAAAAACAAATAGAGAATAGGAATTTGAACTCAAAAACTTTTTGCTGAAAACACTTAGGAAGTAGGAAATTTTAGCTTTGAAAATTCTTGAAGAAAACCTCTCTCAAATGGGGTTTTTATAGTCCCTTTAAAAAACTAGCCGTTGGCTGCAATTATGGTCAGATTTGACCATCCGGTCGACCGACCAACGGTCAAAATTTGACCGTTGCCAACCACCGGTCGACCGCCCTTACCCGAGAGTAAAGGGACTTCAGTCGGTCGACCGCCCGGTCGACCGGCCAAACCAATGGCCTTTGTGCACGTTCGGTCGACCGTTCCGGTCGACCGGCTCCTGGTCCGGTCGACCGGTCGGTCGACCGCCAGAGCCTTGCAGAAACAATTAAGGGACTGAAAAACTGGGTTTTTAATTCTCAAATAAATCACATAAAATCTCTAAAAATTCACAAAAATAAGTTCTTGTATAATACTTTGATATACAAACATGTGTGAAAAAATTCAACACATATTTCAAACAATTTAAACCATTTTTGTGTTATGAAAATTTTGCCGAAAACCAAAATTCGTATTTTCCAAAATTTGGATTTTTGAATTGAAGTTCGTTTTGTCCAAAACTCATCCAAATACAAAAACATGATATTAAAACAACTTTAAGCATGTTGTATATGGATATACTCCAATATACATGAAAGATATATATCATTGTTTTTGACTTTAAATCTGAAAATATGTTTTGTTAAAATACCAAAACTCCAAACTCATGAAATAGGCATATCAAAATAAGTTTGTTTAAATAATTGAAGCATAGATGTATGTAGAACATATCTAATATACATTAAACAATGTAAACTTGCTTTGATACTATCTATTCATGAAAACCAAGATCAGTTAAACCAAAACCGAAAACCAATAAACATGAAACTTGTGTGTGTTGTGAACTTGAGCATACCACACTACCTAATCTTTACACATAGATCTAAAATATAAACTAAACTAAGTACCGAAGTCTTCTTGACGAACTCCGTCTTCAAGCCGACTTGATCCAAACCGTGATCCACCGAGCTTGACTCCAACGAGTGCTATATATGATCTTTGACGCTCAGGCTCTTGAATCACCATGTGAAAGATTTCAAAACTCCTTTATTGAAGCTAATCACCTACTAATATCTTAGTTAAGGATCTGAAACTAAACATCACAAGATTATTAGTAAACATAACTTCATGAGTTAATCATCATCAAAACTAGAGTGGAAGGCCTCTAGGCCAACAATCTCCCCCTTTTTGATGATGACAAAACTCATGGAGTTATATATGCATGGATTAAAGTTAAGCTTCAAGGAAGCTCCCCCTTAACTCATGCATAGCAATAAACACTAAATATATGCAATGAATATTAAACATGAATATGCAAAGACATGCATAAAACACGATACCAAATAAAAGAAATGTTCTTGATATCAAACATGAAATGCATCAACATGCATAAAACAAGTTCTTGATACCAAAATAGCTCTTTATACCAAAATAAATTATTTTTTCTTTTCATAAACATGTTCTTTAAATAATGTTCTTGATACCAATAAAAAAAACAAACTAATCTATGTTTCTAGATACCAGTATTCGGTTCTTGATACCAATATCAACAAAACATAAAACAAATACTTCTTCTTTCCTTTTGTTAATAAACTACCAATATAAAAACATGCATATAAACTTAAATAAACATGCATATAAACTTAAATACTTCTCCCCCTTTTTGTCAATCATCAAGAAAGGGGTCAAAGACAAACCAATAAAAACAAGGTTCTCCCCCTTTTTGTTCGAAACAAAAAAAAATACTCCATGGGGTGAAATCAAAAACCAACATGATACCAATTAAAAAATATATCAATGTAGTGCAATTGAAGGTGAACATATCAATAAAAATTTTAAGAAATGCCTATTGAAAGTAAATGAGGCATTGAAACCAAATTAAAAATTTTGATACCAAAATGAAAGATATATAGATATTCTTGATTACCAATTGAAAGTAAACAAATAAACATCTTGATACCAATTATAAATATTTTTCATTTTGAACAAATGATACCAAATTAAGATCAATATTAATTTTTCAATCATTTTTCATCATAAAGTTTGGGAGTGGAAATCAAAGGTAAACAAAATACCAACTGAAGGATAAAAATACGAATTTTCTCCTCCATTATGAAATACCAAATAAAACGATGCATAAGCTTGTATTAGGACACCAATTGAAACATAATCAATTGAAATAAGATAGTCATTAAAAAAAATCAAGCTTAGCATACCCAAAATTTGTGCTCAAAGATATATAGATATAGTAAGCACAAATAAGACATATATATGTATAGAAATTAGATACCAATCGAAATTGATACTATTTAAAGAGTAAGCATACATATATAAAAACATATATATGAGTATACAAAAAGAATGTCAATATTGATACCAATTGAAACGATCCAATGATACCAATTGAAAACATAATATGATCAAGTGTATAACTCATATTACCTACCACCCATTTCATGCACAAGTTTAAAAAGATTTTCAATAATAAGCATACAAGGCATGATCGCCCAACCAACCACCCTTGAATGCGTAGGGCTTTTCAAAAATAGGTTTGAAAATATAGTATGTTTGAAAAACTCTACCATATGAAGAATACGAACTAGTTATATGAAAAATTTGTAAACTAGTACGAAATCCTTCAAGCAAAGAATAAAACAAAAATATATTTCATGAAAAACATGTAAATCACATGGTCACTAAACACTCAAAATCTATATAGCCCATATCATACTCATGAAAATAAAATCATGAGAAACCATCAAATAAGGTGAGTGTACAAGTGTTATGTGAAAGATATTATCATGAAAATAGGCAATCGAGCTCAAGGTGAAATTCCTTAAAACATGAAACACAAGAAAAATCATCAAAACTAGAATTCCTTCAAGGTATATGTATGTCATGTACAAACTAAAGAATACATACATATCCAAAAAATAAACGAGTCCACAAAAGTATATGCAGGAAGGCAAGTGGCTCAAAGGATGTATATGTATAGCTAATAGTTTAGACACAATAGACATATACATGAAGCTAAACATATAAACATAAAAAACATGTAGAAAATGAGAATACAAGTCAAATGCATGAATCATCAAAACTAGATTATACTAGTACATCTAATGGGTACAAATGAGCGTTCAAGCACAAAACATATAATGATCTATTTGTGGCTTACTATATGTACAAATATATATCCTAGTCTTAATAAAAACTAACATTTAAACAAGTAATCAAAACATGAAGAATCAAAACAAAACTCATAAACATACATATGATCATGATGTATATGCACATGTATAGATCTAGAACATACATATTAGTTAAAACAAATGTGAGATCACAAAGATATAAATCCATATTAAGATGGGTGTCTCAAATAACTAAACATGTATATCACTAATCTAAATATCATGGCGTATAACATATTAATCATGAAACATCAAAACATGCAAAAATTAATGATATGAAAAACATGTAAACAATAATGAGGAGTTAGAGATCGTTACTAAAACCTAGAAAGCAACTCTCCATGTCTCCAAAACAAGGTGGTCCTCCCACCAAACTCCCCTTGAAAGTGATGCATCCAAATAGTCCTCTTTAAGCTTGGAACACATCCACCTCAAGGTACCATCGCTCTCACGTCATGCGAGAGCCCACACCTACATCAAATAGCATAGGGGTGGTCTTTGGTACCCAAACTCTTTTGGGTCCAAGGGGGTTAGTTTCTTTCCTAACCCAACAAATTTAGTTGCTAAATTTACATCATGTATCTTATCATAGCAAAATTTAGCAAGGTGGCCCTTACGTCCATAATGTGTACAAGTGTACACATGAACATACATAGTGTTATGAGTATGTACGTGAGGAGCATGTGTATTCTGTGTATGGTGTACATGCATAGATGGAATTTGTTTCTTGCGAAACATGAATTCCAAGCGTGTATGGTTCTTGGCACAATGGCGCAAAGTGGAGCCCAAACAATCCATATTCTTCTTTAACAAGTTTATATCATTTTCAATGTTAGAAGAAGTGGAGCATGCAATAGGTGAGCTAGAAAGTGAAGCTACACTAGTATGGCAAACATGTGAATCTATATCATTTTTCAAAGAAATATTTTTCTTTAAACAATCTTTTAATTCTTGTGAAATCAAATTTATTTTTATTTTTCAAAGAATTATTTACTTTTAATACAAAATCAAATTTTGAAGTTAAATCCTCATTTTTCTTCAAAATATATTCACAATCATTTTTTCTTTTCAAAATTTTGTTTTCATTAAGTGCAAGATCAAGTTGGGATTTAAGCGAGTCACTTTCACTTGAAATCTCATCCCTTTCTTGCAAAACAATCTCAAGTCTAGAAGATAAATTTTTATTTTCTTCTTTTAAATCAAGACTATCCTTTTTCAAAAGTTTGTATTTTGAAATCAAATTTTCACAATTTTTAGCAAGTTCATCATTCATGGCTTGTGCTTCTGAACACTCATTGCAATATGAACTAGAACTAGCATCTAGTTGAGTGTCCGAGTGTACCTCAAGGGAGTGATTCCCTTGGACCATGAAGCAACATTTATCGGACTCGTCTCTTCTAGATCTCCTCATCTTATCGATAATCTTTGGTAGCTCGGGAGAAGTCAAAATGCTCCATACTGCAAAAGCGGACTCATAGTGAGAAAACACATGTAAATATTCTTTATGAAGAGATGCTCTAAGTGCCTTTAGGGCTATTGCATTGGCCTCTATATGCTTGCTATCATTAGGGTAGGATTCCTTGGTAATGGCAAGGTAAACATGCAAGCCTAGGGTTTTTAAATGACAACTCATCATAACCTTCCATATATCTAGTCTAGAGAAATCAAACATGGGAGGGCTATCCATGAGTGCAAACTATATATGTGCGAGTGCAAATGCAAATGTAGATTAGCAAAACCAAGATCACACTCCTAGGTGGTTAAACCTAATATCAGGAGCGTAGGCTCTGATACCAATTGAAGGTACACCTAGAGGGGGTGAATAGGTGTACGGCTAATCTAATGGACAAAATGCGGAAATTAAAACAACACTTAATGCAACCAACGAGTGTAGCCGAATTCCCGATGAAGGGCTCTGGACTAGCTCCTCTTGATCCTCTGAATAAGAGTTGAGGCGCTATATAAAACTCTCGTGGTTAAGCACAAGTGAGGCACAAACAAACAATCCAAGCATATAACATATGAATGAGCAATATGAATGATGCAAGGCACAAATAAAAGAGAGAGGAGTTAGAGTCAATGGATCAAATGCAAACAACGAGATTTGTTTCGAGCTTCGAGCACCCAGCTCTACATCCCCGCCTTCACACAGAAGGATTTCGAATCCACTAACTTGTCCACACAGGACTCCCACACAGGGAACCTCCACTGAGGATTTGGAGCAACTACAATCGGGAGTATACAACTCCTCTCTTTACAACACAACCTCTCACTAGAGGCTAGGCACAAAACCACCACAAATCAATCACCTCACAACTTGAGGGATGGGCACAAAGCCAAACACAAATCAACCTCTCACTAAAGGGATAGGGCACAAAGCCACCACTCCAAAATCAACCTCTACCCAAGAGGGATAACACAAAGTAGGAGGGTTTACAACTTCGTGATCAAAAGATCACAAACCAATTCTTTTTCACAAAAATAATGATCCTATAGAGAGGATAGAATGATAAGCTTAAGTGTGGAAAACAAAGTGTTTTTAACAAAGAAAATCACTTGGGAAACTCTCCAAAAAGATATAGAATTTTTAGATCAAAAACAATTCCCAAAAGACTATTTTCTTTGAAATAACAAAACACTTTAAAAAACAAATAGAGAATAGCAATTTGAACTCAAAAACTTTTTGCTGAAAACACTTAGGAAGTAGGAAATTTTAGCTTTGAAAATTCTTGAAGAAATCCTCTCTCAAATGGGGTTTTTATTGCCCCTTTAAAAAACTAGCCGTTGGCTGCAATTATGGTCAGATTTGACCATCCGGTCGACCGGCGGTCGACCGGCCAACGGTCGAAATGTGACCGTTGCCAACCACCGGTCGACCGCCCTTACCCGAGAGTAAGGGGACTTCAGTCGGTCGACCGCCCGGTCGACCGGCCAAACCCAATGGCCTTTGTGCACGTCTCGTACACGTTCGGTCGACCGTTCCGGTCGACCGGCTCCTGGTCCGGTCGACCGGTCGGTCGACCGCCAGAGCCTGGCAGAAACAATTAAGGGACTGAAAATTTAGGTTTTTAATTCTCAAATAAATCTCATAAAATCTCTAAAAATCTACAAAAATAAGTTCTTGTATAATACTTTGATATACAAACATGTGTGAAAAAATTCAACACATATTTCAAACAATTTAAACCATTTTTGTGTTATGGAAATTTTGCCGAAAACCAAAATCCGTATTTTCCAAAATTTGAATTTTTGAATTGAAAGTTCGTTTTGTCCAAAACTCATCCAAATACAAAAACATGATATTGAAACAACTTTAAGCATGTTGTATATGGATATACTCCAATATACATGAAAGATATATATATCATTGTTTTTGACTTTAAATCTGAAAATATGTTTATTAAAATACCAAAACTCCAAACTCATGAAATAGGCATATCAAAATAAGTTTATTTAAATAATTGAAGCATAGATGTATATAGAACATATCTAATATACATTAAACAATGTAAACTTGCTTTGATACTATCTATTCATGAAAACCAAGATCGGTTAAACCAAAACCGAAAACCAATAAACATGAAAACTTGTGTGTGTTGTGAACTTGAGCATACCACACTATCTAATCTTTACACATGGATCTAAAACATAAACTAAACTAAGTACCGAAGTCTTCTTGACGAACTCCGTCTTCAAGCCGACTCGATCCAAACCGTGATCCACCGAGTTTGACTCCAACGAGTGCTATATATGATCTTTGACGCTCAGGCTCTTGAATCACCATGTGAAAGGCTTCAAAACTCCTTTGTTGAAGCTAATCACCTACTAATATCTTGGTTAAGGATCTAAAATTAAACATCACAAGATTATTAGTAAACATAACTTCATGAGTTAATCATCATCAAAACTAGAGTGGAAGGCCTCTGGGCCAACAGAAATGTGTATCGTGAATATAAGCACATATGAACATGAAATGAGACGGTAAGTAAAGTAACTACAGGGAAATCAGTTATATAATCTCACATTACCGATCGGTGAGATTAGTACATCGAAAGAGTAATCCAAATAAGGAAACACTCATATATATACCCCATACCTCACGTCACTGTAGTCTGAGTTTATATAATCTGACTTTACCTTCACAATAACATAATAATGAAACAGTATGGAAGCAATCAAATAATCCAACAAGATAGCACATGTATAAATGGTGAGCAGTATAGATCAAGAGTATAGCTAGTCAATTATCAGGAGCATGTTATTATTAAATTATTAAAAATCATCTGATTTGTATACGTCGGTATGTATCCCATCCCACATACCTCAGCATACAGACCAGAGAGTAAGTTATTGGAAATTGACGGAGGTCGACGAACTATGCTTAGAACGGGTCCCGCACATGCCCGGACAACTGTCAAGGAGTATCTGGTGCTGAGCCGGAACGTACCGCTAGGTACCGGGACTTATTGTACGCCCGAACAGGAATAGGATGTCACCGCTCCCACAGGAATAGGCCCAGGGGCTTATGGCACAACCGGTAGGCAGGGGAGTAGGGGTGTCAGTGCACCCTACGGAAGTGCCTGGTGGCCTCCAGGTCGAATCCAAGTGTATGGTCGCGTGACACTATAAGACCATCATAAACATGGAGACTATATCGGTACTCATCAGTTTCCCCCATCCCAGTGTAAGTGGTCTAATTATTAGAATTGTCCAGTGATAGTGTCCACAAGGTGTTCATAGTAATCCTATATTCATGGTTATCCTATTATGGGGATCAACAGGAGTATAGTATCAGGAGTCACCCTTTTTCAGGGGTTCAGGAATACAGGAGTTTAGGAGTACCAAATGTCTGGTAATAATATAATATCATGTCAAGTCCCCGTAAAAGTGATAGTCATGAATATGCCATATAATACAAGTATCAGGGGTGGTAGTGTCCCGTCAAGGGTCACGATTAGGTCAATGTACTTGTACCACATGAAAGTATATCAAGTAAGGGTTAGCATGTGTCATATACCGGGGGTCAGGATCAGGTGACAAGTATGACATATATCAAATACCGGTGTCTAATATCAAGTGTCGTGGATCAGGTATCAAATAACATATCAAGTGTCGGTGTCAGATATCAAGTGTCGTGGATCAGGTATCAAATATAATATATCAAGTGTCGGTGCCATAAATCATGCATCAAGTATAACATGTCAAGTGTCGGGTAATACCGAGTACAATACCATCTATAAGTCTGTATAACAAGAAATCATGTACTAAATATCACATCAGCAAGTGTTAGGCATGTTACGGTAATAATAAGATGTCCACATATCAATATCATGCAATAAATTAAGGGTAGTAATTTTTAAGTTTAATATAAACACTCGCATAATGATAAAATAGATGCATGTTCAAAAGAAACTGTACTCGCCTGAAACCGGAATGAAATACTAGGTTAAAATTCGAGAAATCCGCGAATCCGTGCGAGTAAGCCACTAGCACATATATATATTAAAATATATAAATATAAATATTTATATAATTATTAGAGAGGGAATGAGAGAGGAGAGAGAAAGTTGTAGGAAGGGGAGAGAGACGGAGGAGAGAAAGTATAGGGTTATTTTTAGAAAGGAATTAGGAATTAAAAGGGGAGGGGTATGATTATAAATATGGGAAAGTAATTTAGGAATGAGGGGATGGGTATTTTAGGGATGTGAAAATGTGGGTGTATTTTAGGAAAATAAAGAGAAAAGAAAAGAAATAAAGAAATAAAGAAGGAAGAATAGAGAAAGAAAGAAAGAAAGAAATGAAGGGGAGGGGGATGGCCAGCGCCGGCGCCGCCGCCGGGGAAGGGCGGCGCGCGCTGCCCCAGGGAGGAGAGGAGGGGGAGGTTTGGTTGTTTTGTGGTTGATGTTTTGGTAGAGGAGTGGTGGTGGTAGTTGATGGTGGTGGTGGTTGTGGTGGTTGTAGTGGTTGTTGGAGGTGGTGGGGAGTTGAGGAGGAGGAGGAGGTGATGATTGAGGGTTTGGAAGTGGAGGAGGAGGAGGTTTGGTGGGGAATTTTGGGGAAGAAGATGAAGTGATGGTGATGAGTTTGGGTGAAATTAAGGAGGAGGAGTGGTGTTTTGGCGTTGTTGAAAGTGGAGAAGGAAGTGGGGAGGTGGGGCGTTGGCGCGCGCCGGCCTAAGGGCGGCGTCGGCGGCTCAGGCGGTGGAGGTGGCTGGTAGGTGAAGGTGGAAATGGGTTTGATTTTGGTTGAAGTAGTTGGGGTTGAAATGGAGATGGAAAAAAGGAAGAGGAAAGAAGGCTTTTTATTAGAGGAGGAGGAAGAAGAGTGATGATGAATTGGGGGGAAAGGGGTTGTAGCAGCAGCAGCCCTGCAGGCGACGGATGCGGCTGTGGCAGGCGGCGGGAGCAGAGCTTGGGAAAAGTCAAAGGGGAAGAAGAAAAGAAAAGGAAAGAAAATAAAGGAAAAGGAAAAAAATAAGAAAAAAGGAAAAAAATAGTAAAAAAATTTTATTATTAAATAATTAATTTATTAAGATATCTGGGAGTATAAATGTAACCCCCTGATCCCCGGTGTACGTATAACAGTATCGGTACGCGATACGACGTACAAAAATTGATTTGACCTCCGTAGTAGTCTGATTAAGCTGATTTCAGTTTTAAAAATCATTTTCTAATTATTTGAGATTTTTTAGGATTTTCTGACATTTTCTGGATTATTTTGGAAAATCTCCGTAGTCGGTGTCGACCGATACCGATAATAGGCTTTACGATTTTTATCTCACAAACGGAGTTATATTTTGAGAATCCGCTTTCAGCATGCACCTTAGAATCGTGTTATCTACGTTAAGGTATTTTTGGGGATTTTTCTGAATTTATCGAAATTCCGGCCAAACCGGTGTCGTCCGTATCGGCGAGACACTCCGGGATTTTTAATTTGCAAACCAGATTGAGTTTCGACAAACCGTCTTCATATTACGTCTCAGGATAATATTCTTTATTTTTTGTAATTTTGGGCCCCGTTCGGAGCTGGTCAAATTTTGGGCCAATATAAAAATAATAAAATATTATTTTTTTAATCCTTTTCTTTTTCCTTTCTTTTCTCTTCCCTTCTTTCTTTCTCTGGCTTTCTCTGGAAGCGACCGCCACCGCCATCTTCCACTGACTTTCCCCTTCATTAAAATCTCCTCTCTCTAATTAAATTACTAATCTCCCTCTCTCTCTCTAACCTCTCCCCTCTCTCTCTCTAAAACTCTCTCCTAATCCCTCTCCCTCTCTCTACTTTTTTCTCTCTCTCTCTCCCTCTCTCAGGCACGGGCCCGAGGAAGCTGCGGCTAGTGGTGGCCGTGCGCCACCGCGCTGGCCGGCGAGGGCGCCGCCGGCGAGGGCGCCGCCCCCTCTTCTTCTTCTTCCTTTTCTTCTTCTTCTTTTCTTCTTCTTTTTCTTTTTTTTTTTTTTTTTTCTCTTCTTCCCCTGCTGCTTCTTCTTCTTCTCTTTTCCTCTCTCCCCTTTACTCTCTCTCTCTCTCTCACCCTCTGAGCCGCCGCCGGCGGCCGGGACCGCCGCTGGCCGGCCGGCCGCGCAGGAGGAGCAGCAGCAAACTGCTGCTGCTTCTTCTTCTTGTTGTGGGTTTGGGGTGATCCCAAACCCATTAACCCAATTTGGGTTTATTTGCAACCCATACCCGACCCGTTAACCCAGAAACCCTCTACCCATTTAACTTAAGTTAACGGGTTTGGGTTGTGGATCTGGACCCGACCCGTCATGAGCCAAACCCGTATCTGAAACCCAATAAAGGTAAATTTGCAGAAAACCCCCTTGTCCAATTCAGTATTTGCATTTCTTATTTTTATTTACATAATTAACCCATTTGTATTATTTTTAGTATTCGGGCGATAACGGGAGCATCCGGACTCCGATTCGGGCGATTCTAGATCCGTTACGATCGTGGGAAAGAGAGGTACAGTTCTATGGCCAATTTATGAGTGTTTTCTTTTTATAAATTATATTTTTATCATGTTTAGTAAAAGTGATGCTTACTTCATTATCGATAAATCATTAAAATTATTGTTTATTATAAATGTCCTAAACTTTATAATTATTTTTATAATTATTATTTCCTACAAATGTCATTGTGGGGACACCCCTGTAATTACAACATAGAGATAGAGATTACCTGAGTTAGTATACCATGTATAGGTATATCTGGATGATTGGTTAACGAGATTAACTTGATAATTAAAATAGATCATTAGTTCAATACTTTGATGGTACCCACCCCACCGTAGTCATAAGATAATGACCATTAGTGTAGTTGTATTTGACACTCGAGTAGATGCTATAGCCATAGAACACTGGACACGATAGTTTACATCCCTTGTATGGCATATTCATGTCTATTTGTTACATAGAGACTTGTTAGACGGGATACTGTTATCACATGTCCAGGTATCACAGTTGCACAGATGCTATGACACGTCACACCGTATTCATGTGTACCACTTCACTATACACCGTCATTTCAGATACTGTGATCATCGTTAGATGGATTCTCGGCATATCACTGTTACACATGCATGTATGGTTTCTCTATTCTTGTCATATGGCTTCCCGTTCATATTATATGTATTCTTTTCCATGTTATCGTATTCATGTTATATGATTGTTTCCTGTTACTGATATGGATACTCCCGTTACTGGACATGAGAGCTGTTGATATGCGATATGTGGAATCCCACATATATTGTTCCCGTTATATCGTTTCTCGTTATATTGTTCCCGTTTCCCGTTATATTGTTCCTGTTATATTGTTCCCGTTTCTCGTTATATTGTTATATGCTATCAACAGAGCTCTGGTCCAGTTATCGTGTTACCCGTATCATGTACAGTAGTTGTTCTTGTTACATTGTATACTTGACATATCAGATCATAAAGTTAACTGGGGTATGGGGGAGACTTGACGGTTGATTAGATCTTATCGGGTGATGTACTGGATCCATATTGTTTTCCCACTGCAGGGGACGGTAGTGCTACCTACCAATTGCTCCATGAGCTCTTGTTACTTGATTCATGCTCCCCTCTTAGCAGAGGGCCCTGGTCTTAGCAGCCAGGGGCTTATTTAAGGCCGTGATCCCGGGTATGCACGGGATACATCCACCCGATAAGAACTCCTTGACCATGGGTTTTCAATTAACATAATAAAACAGTATACACAATAGTGACATCGGGAACACTTGTTACTTGGTCACTCTCTCGTTTGGATAATGGTACCCGTATGCCATGTCCGGATGGGTTCGACTGGAGTGCGGGCTCCGGTATGAACTGCCAGTGGTATGGGACACTGGAAGAGATTGATTAAAATACCAGGTGGTACTGATTGCTACTATTGTATAAATAACATGACTTGCCTGATACATGTAAACTATTGTTTCGTTGTACATGTTCCTGTACCTGATCATTTATCCGCTATCATGTTACTTGTATATGTTGTTACTTTACCCGGTACATGTTACACTGTTTGTAGTGGCATACTCCTCATGTACATGTATGCTTTGCATTGCATATATTCTGTTCTCTGTATAGCAGATATCATGACCGTATATCCACAATACAGTATTATGGTTATAGTACATATGCCCATCTACATGTTCACTTCTACCACGTCACCATTTGCATGTTCATTTCTATCACGTCACCATTTACTGGACACTGTTGACACTTAAAAAAGACAAGATTCCTATTGGTCTGAACAAATGTCTAACTTGTTGACATTTACAAAAGACAAGTGGCAGACGAGCTAAAGACCAGTTTTTATCCACCTCCAAGGGACAAGGAAGCAGCTTGGACTCCACTGATCCAGCAAGCAGAACAGTGAGCCCGGGACGTTTCTAAACAGACCTCAGCAGGTCTAAGATGCTAGCATTTAGCATTACATTAGCCCAAGGAGATAGCCTCGATTGAGAGGCTAGCATCATCCAACTTCGCCAGGAAGCTAATTGACAGCTTTGCCGAAAAGCCTCTTTTCGGATTTCGCCAAGGATTGCCTTTAGCTCCGCTATGAGCTTCAAAGCGGGCAGCTCCGCTATTGATCTACTACGGTCAACCTTTAACCAATCAAATCTCCTGATGAGATTGGATTCAAACAAATCAAATCCAATCAGGATTCAAATATGGCAGGTGATTGCCGCTATCTCTTGACTCTCTTGAAACGAGTAAGAGGATCAAGGAGAATCTCCCAACAATATGGAAAGGATCAAAACAGATCAACCGACCTGCCAAATCTAGCTCCGCAGAAGTTATCTTAGCCTCGCAGCAAGGCTACTTTCTAAATTCAAACAGATTCGGTTCAATCTGTTTTCATATCTTCAAAGGGGACGATTATACCCTTACTTTCCCTATAAATAGCCCGCCAGGGGCACAAGGAAAAAGGATCGATTGGATCGGGAGAGACTTCCAAAAAAAAAATAGGACTCCACAAGCAGAGGCTTCTTTACAACGCACCGTGCGTTCTCGAATTCAGAGACTCTTTAGAGAAATACTTCTCTCTTCAGGGTGGCGATACCCTAACAACCCCTTTTCCTCAAGGAATCTCCGGAACCAGGCGAGAAGGAATTCCTCACAGAAGGCGGTCTTTTGAGAAGTAGCAAGAGGGTTCTACCAACCCTCTATTCTCTGATTCCCGGAACCAGGCGAGAAGGGAATCTCATCGCTCGTATCGTCAAAGGGACAAAGTGGTCGCGCGCTGACCAGACTCCTATCGGCACACTTCTCCAGAATCTCTGAGGAGATCTACTTGTAATCTTTTTAAGAATACTTGTAATTTAGCTCCTCAAACTTTTTTTTGTAAGTTTTCCCCTTTGCAAACATAATGGAAAACAAGATGGCGACTCCGCTGGGGATGATATTCTCCTCTGTCGAGAATCAAGTGTCGCAATGCGACGATCAGACCTTCGGGTCTATCTCTGAATTCAACAAAGTCGGTGCAGCCAGAGCTTCTCTGGCTAAATCTTCACGGAAAGTCTCTGCGGAGACTGAAAAGGTTCCCTGCAAACCTGCTGCGGTGCTCTGGCGCAACAAGGAAGCATGCCCGCAGACCGAGCCCTGCACTCTTGAGAACTTGGTCATCCAGATCGACCAAGGAAGATTTGAAGAAGTCCTCTCTGGGGGTGACCTGACGCTTCGAGCACGGAAGCACAGGAAGGTCTTCACGACCAAGGATTCAAATCAGAAACCAGAGGCAAAATTCTGCCAACACCCCACAGCCCCGCGTGTAGCTATTCAGGTTCCTCGTGAACCTAAGCATCTTCCGTCAAGGCGGATATGGAAGCCGAAGCAGAAGTCTCCAACCGAGGTTTCCGGTGTAGTCACGCCGAAACTGCGCCTCTCCCGCGAAGAAAAGGGTAAGATGCCTATCTACCCTAACGATGCTGCCAATCATGAAGTCCCGACGGCGATCATACCGTCGCTCAAATCAATGGCAGCAAAGCCTTCTGACAGCCTCGCTTTCACAAGCGAGGCCACCATACCAAAGCATACTCATTGGATCCATGGCCGCGAGGCTAAGGCCAAAGAGTCATCTAAGGCTAATCCCCTTCGCGGCGGAATAGCGGATAAAGCACCTCGACGTGCTCCGCTCTCTAGTTCATCAAGCACTAAGTTCGCACCTACTGGCGAATCTAGATCTGAAGCACTATTCAGTGCTAATCCCTTTTGCAGGGATAAGAAGAATGGAGTATCGTCTCATGTACACTCCGAAAAAGCTTCTCTGCGAAGTTATCCAGGCTCTGTTGGGCCTGACCTACGAGAATTCCTGGTAAGCAAGCGGAAGCCGGAGCCCCTCCGAACTACTTTCCCCTGTTGTCAAAGAGATGCCGACTTGTGACAATCCATTCAACCCGCTGCCGGCTACATCCAACCATGGCTGTATCTCCGCACCAGCAATCGGTGTTTGATCGGTTGTCCGCACATGTTCCTACGAGGCATCGCGGAAGGGGCGCCTCACCAGATCCAATCTCCGCCTCCGTCAATATGACCGGAAGAGGCCGAGAGCGACGCAAGGGGAGTCAGACATCTGATGGTCCCCCTTACAGTTCTCCAGATCCAGATTATAATCCAGGCCTAGGCGAGGTCTCGGTACAAGAAGAAGGTATTTTCCGAAGCACCAGATCCAGGGTGGCAATACCCTACAATTACGAGCAACCTTCTTCCTCGACGGCCCTGATCCCACCATCACCCGGGCAGTCACCTCAATCTTCAGACGAAGAAAAGGAAGACAGCGGGTATGCCTCGTCAGCGACGGTCAGTTCAGTGCGAACCGCAAAGCATCGGTCAACATGGCCGATAACGCTAACGATGACCTTCGTCGGCGTTTGGAAGCTCAAGAGCAAACCTCCAGGACCCAGCAGGAAGCCCTGGACAATATTCAATAGATTCTTGCCCAACTCCTCAGCAATCGGGGCGGCAATGATACCGGAAGCCACCACGATGAGGAGGAACACTTTAGCAATGATCCGAAATCCAAGGGAGGTTCTTCCCTAGATGCTGAAGTCCTTAAGGGCCTCCAGGCTCAGATTGCATCCCTAACTCAGAGGGATGAATTAAAGAAGGTGGGGACAGTCCGTCCTTATCCACTAGAGTGGGATTCGGTGCCATACCCACCAAAGTTCAAACCGCCAACGTTGCATACGTATGATGGTAAGAGCTCGCCCAATCAGCACATCTACTATTTTCGGTCTCAGACTGGTAATGTCATAAGCAACGACGCCATCATGGCTAGGCTGTTTATTGGCACTCTAAAGGGCGTGGCATTCGACTGGTTCCGAAGCCTCCCTCCAGGCTCTATCAATTCCTGGCTCGACCTGGAAACTCGGTTCCTCTCTCGCTTCTATGAGGACGACACTGAAGTGACCATGGACAAGCTCCTCTCTACCGTACAGAAGAAGGGCGAACCCGTCCGCGACTACATTGAGCGGTTCAGAAACTTATCCTTGATGTGTCCAGCAGGGATGCCGTTACCCATGCTCTTACAGACATGCAGGCACAACTTCTTGGATCAAGTAGAAGTTCGCATGGGGGCTGTCAAAGCCCACACTTGGAAGGAATTAGTCGAACAAGCTGAGATAGCTGAGAAGTCGGCTAAAAAGTTCGAGCCATCCGCCCCCAGAGGCAAATGGGGTACGAACAACAAAGGACGCGGCGACCCGCCTCAGTCTTCCCAAGCTAAGGGGAAAGAGATTATGTCCGTAGAGTTATCCGGAGACGTGCAGTCGAAGGCTAAGAAGAGCGGTTTCAACAATCAGGAGCCCAAGTTCCCTCCAAAACAATACTCCTTCAAAGATGATCAGGTGGTTACAATATTCCATCTGCTCCACAAAGGGAACAAGCTGAAGCTGCCGGATGCTCGACGTCCTGATGAGATAGGGCGCACAAACGACCCCAAATACTGCCTCTATCATAGGATGATTCACCATCATACTGACAAGTGTTATGTCCTCAAGGACAGGATACAAGCCCTGATTGACGCCGGCGTCCTCACACTGAAGACGGAGCAGAAGAAAGTCACTGCCAATATGGTGACTCTCGAGTTCGGCAGCACCCAAAAGGTCACGGTGCCTGATGGGACTTATCCAGCCCCCACACCGCGGTTGGAAGTCAAGCATCCTCCAGCCATGACTCAACACAACAAGGGTCTCGTCCCTTTGACATTAGAGACGGGGGAAGTCATGTGGATACACCCGGATCTCATCCAAGATATTCAACAGGGTTCAAGGCAACCCAACTCAAAAGGCAAGTCCTGCAATGTCATCTCTGTCCTGCCAGATGATGGTAATCTTACTTCGGCTTCCCTCAGCGATTCAGAAGAAGAGAAGCATGCCTGTACAGCGCAGGCAGATGCGCCTCAACAGACGGGCACCCGGTCTGGGAAGTCGTACCTGAGACAGTATGAGAAGCTTGCTGACGAGACACAACAGCAAACGACGTCAGCTCCAATGCCTGCATCCACTCCAGTCCCGACCAAAGGGAGAGAGAAGCCTAAAGAGGTACGGTTCGACCATGTGTTGAAGAAACCGTCAGGCCAAGGGCTTGATATGCCCTTTCGCTTCGATATACTAGCCCACTTGGCCAATATCCCAGCTCGTATCACAATACACGAGCTCCTGCGTCTCTCCAAAGAGACACGAGAAGCGCTCAGAGATGCTTTGGCCAACTCAGAGACTCTTCTGACATGCATACCAGAGGTCTCTAATCATGACGCCCAGTCTTCTTGCTCAGAATGCCATCATGTACAATCGAAGGTGCCTGCCATTACCTTCACGGCGGAAGATATGCTTCTCAAAGATAACAAGCATGATCGACCTCTGTACTATACCGGATATATCGGTTCAACATGCATTGAAAGGGTACAAGTCGATCCAGGGTCGGCACTCAGCATCATCCCCAACGGCTTCTCTATTTCCTCGGCATACCACTGTACAGGTTGTCCGCAACCACTACTACAATATATGGTTTTAACGCCGGAACAGCCATCCACTTGGGAAGATTCGGTTCCGTTGCAGAATCGGAAGCCTCAAGTCAGAGGTAACGTGTTATGTCATTGACGCTGACACGTCATATAACCTGCTGCTAGGACGGCCATGGATCCATGCCAACTGGATCGTCCCTTCTACCCTCCACCAGTGCTTCAAATATGTGGAGGATGATACGACAGTACGAACTGTCTTTGCCGAAAGGCAACCCTTTAAAGGCGTGGAAAATTACTTCACCGACGCTCTCCTGTATCAAGAGGCCGGTGGAACGCATGAGAAGCCATTGCCAGATGACAGTGAAAGTGGCAATGAAGCGGATTCAGAGTCCGAGGCGGGCATGCCGGCCATTCTGACTGGCGAACCAATTACAGCATGTCTCACTGACCCCAAATGTAATACTCCTTCTGAGGAAGAAGGTGAATGGGTAATTAATGACAATATTTCTTTTGATTATCCTGTGAGTATGCGGTCGATCAAATCCATTATGGATGGCTCTCTGCACATGCCCATACATGAGCTAAGTGCGGCTAATACATCTATGGAGGTCATAGAAGGGGCTACGCTGGTGATCCCTCCTTCCAAACAAGGTCAGTCGCCGATAATCTTCGGTAGAGCTCAGCCACGGAAACCTACGACTGCAGACTCAAGCTCAGAGTCAGATGCTCCGCAGTTCTTCCATTATGCGCGGCCAGCCCGCCACATTATGAAGAAGATGGGATATAACTTGAAGCAGGGAGGCGGCCTAAACTTTGGAAAAGGAGGCGCAGTCTAATGCGTAATTTTGTCCCGAAAAGGAAGCCTGCAAATTACTATGATAGTACACGCAGGGGGTTGGGTTACGTCACGCCCACATCATCAGTAACAGTCAGGTCAAAGACGACGGACCAATTCCATCACAGTCGGCTTCATCCTCCGAGTGGGACTCCGATATCAGCATAGGAGAAATGTTCAAAGGCCTCGCCGCGAATATGACTTCAAGCAGTCAATTGGAACCTGCGGAAGCTGCCAATGATGAACCATGGGCCCAGCAGTTAAGCCTCCAATGGGAAAAACGGTTCGAACTGCGTGAGCCGCCTACTGAAGACAAGGTGATGCAGGTCAATCTGGGAAGTCAAGATCATCCTAAACCCATCTTTATAAGTGAAAGCCTATCACTTATAGAAAAGGAGGAATTGATAATGCTCGTAAAAGAGTATATAGATGTCTTCGCCTGGAGCTACGAAGACATGCCTGGACTTGATCCACAAGTCGCTATGCACCGACTAAACATCAAGCCCGACGTTAAGCCAGTCAAGCAGCAACAACGTCGGTTCCGCCCAAACATCATGGAGGCTATTGAAGCCGAAGTTCATAAGCTCATTGCTTGTGGCTTCATCCGGGAGGAACAACATCCAGATTGGGTGGCTAACATAGTCCCCGTCCTCAAGAAGAATGGGAAAATACGGATCTGCATCGACTACCGTGATCTCAATACGGCCTGTCCCAAAGATGAGTTCCCACTGCCCATCACCGACGTCATGATTGACAACACATGCGGGTTCGAAAGGATGTCTTTCATGGACGGCTTTTCAGGATACAACCAGATTAAGATGTATCCCGACGATGAGAAGCATACTTCGTTCCGAACACCATTGGGGGTATACTGCTACACTGTAATGCCCTTCGGATTGAAGAATGCCGGAGCAACCTACCAGCGGGCGATGAGCATGATCTTCTGCGACCATCTCCGAAAGACGGTGGAATGCTATGTTGACGACATTGCCGTCAAAAGCCGCAACAAGAATGAACATCTTCGCGACCTGAGAACGATGTTCGACATAATGCGGGCTCATCAACTGAAAATGAACCCGACAAAATCCTTCTTGGGAGTGTCAAGCGGCAAATTCCTTGGGTTTATTGTCACATCAAAAGGAATTCATCTTGACCCAGACAAGGTCAAAGCTATTCAGAGCATGCCTCCGCCAAGGAACCTCAAAGAGCTTAGAGGCTTGCAAGGCAGGCTGGCCTATATCAGAAGATTCATCGCAAATCTCTCAGGCCGCTGTCAGCTGTTTCACCCGGCTCATGAAAAAGGGTACTTCCTTCGTATGGGATCAAGCTTGTCAGGAAGCTTATGAAGACATCAAGAGGTACCTCACAAAGCCTCCAGTCTTAGTGGCCCCTACATCAGGGAAGCCATTCCTGCTTTATGTAAAGGCTATGGACTACTCCCTCGGTGCCCTCCTCGCTCAAAAGGACGACAATGGCCACGAGCAGGCCATTTATTATCTGAGCAGAACTCTCATAGGAGCGGAATCTCGCTACAACCCTATCGAGAAAGAGTGTTTAGCTCTCGTCTTCACTGTCCAGAAGACACGACATTATTTGGTCGGCCAGACCATACATGTCATCTCCAGAGTAAATCCATTGCGTCTTCTCATGACGAAGCCAGGGTCGTTGAACTCAAGATTGGCTAAATGGGCACTGCTATTGTCCCAATATGACATGACCTTTACCCCTCAAAAGGCGGTTAAAGGTCAAGCCCTTGCAGAGTTCTTGGTTGCGCATCCAGTTCCGGAACATTCAAAGCTTCACGAAGACATCCCTGATTAGGTCTTCGAATCTAATGCACCTCAGTAGAGGAAGTGTGGCAGATGTTCTTCGACGGAGCATCACGGATGGGCCCCAAAGGCAAGATTATTGCCGGAGTGGGGGTTGTGTTCATCTCCCCACAGGATCATATCCTTCCCAGGGCATTCTCCTTGACAGAGTCATGCTCTAACAATGTAGCAGAATACAATGCCCTGCTTATTAGTCTCCAGCTCGCCCATGGAATGGGGTACGCTACCTTGAAGCTTATGGCGATTCAAAGCTGATCATTAGCCAGGTAAAAGGCGAATATGAAGTCCGCTATGAGGACTTGGTGCCTTACTATCATACAGCCATCGAACTGGCTAGCCTATTTGAAGGCTTCTACATCGGGCATGTGTCTCGATCTCAGAACACCAAGGCGGATGCTCTCGCTGCATTAGCGACAACGCTAGCCTTGCCAGCCGACACCGAGTATCACCTCACAGTCGCAACCCGACATCTTGTATGCTCTAAGCATATGCTGAAAATCCAAGAGGTCCATAATGTCTCTGCAGACCTCGAGCCGAGGGATTGGCGCTTTCCTCTCATTGACTATGCTCTGCACGGATTGCTCCCTGACGATCCTAAAGAAGCGGCGTCCATCAGACGAAGGTCCCCCCGTTTCTATTACGATCCTACCTTGAAGACACTTTACCGTCGTTCATATGACGGTGTCCTCCTCCGTTGTCTCTCTCATTCAGAGGCACAGGAAGTGCTTAAAGAAGCACATGACGGCATTTGTGGAGCCCACCAGCCGGGTCCGAAGCTTAAAGACAGGCTACATCGGCTTGGGTACTATTGGCCAACTATGATAACCGACGCCATCCAATATGCGCGAAGGTGCAAGGCATGTCAGATTCACGCTGACTTTATACACTAGCCTTCGGAGTTGCTCCACCCTACTGCTGCTTCATGGCCATTTGAAGCGTGGGGAATTGATGTCGTAGGGCCAATCAGCCCCTCTTCGGCAAGAGGTCACCGGTTTATCCTAGCAATAACCGATTACTTCTCAAAGTGGGCAGAGGCCATACCGTTGGCCGAAGTCAAAACCTCCAATCTGGTTAGCTTCATCAAACACCATGTCATCCATCGATTTGGTGTCCCCAGGCGGATCATCCACGACAATGGTCCTCAATTCATAAGCCAAGGATTCTATCGGTTCTGCGATAAATACCGAATTCAGAATATGGCTTCACAGCTTACAATCCTGCTGTAGGGGCCGGAAAACTTTGGTGGTCTGAGAAAGTGGTTTTAGCTGTAAAAAGATTTCCTTAATTCAAGCGAAACGATTACAACCAAAAGAACTACTCTTCCCTCTTTTCCAGTTACAAGGGAGGGAGGATGTCTGAATCTTCCCTTTGTTTAAAGCTGGGTTCTTCGTGTGGCGATGGAGAGTGAATCTTGTTCTCCATTGACCAGATGACCGTCCTGGACCGTCGGGGGTCTTCTCTTCGGTCGGTAGAAAGAGTAACTCAGCTCCGTCTACCAAAACTCTCAAAGAGGAGGTAGGCGAAGAGCGGCTAGTACTCAGTAAGCTCGCTGAAGAGTCGTGCTTCTCTCTTGATGATCCTTCTGCCTGGATTCGATCGATTTTGATGATGCCCTATCTCAAAGCTCTCTCTCTTCAAAACTCTGATCTTCTGCCAAGCCTTGATCCTCTCAAGCCTCTATCCCTGTGTGTCTCTCCAAAAACTCCGATCCTCTCTTCATAGCAAACAAGGCTATTTATAGGGATCTCAGGGGGTGAAGGTGCCTCCTGAAAACGCTCCCGAATGAGGGGCCACTACCCGCTACATGCGCGGTGACTGGCCCCGCAATCAGGGCAGTTGCAACTGAGACGCGGGCGTCGAGCCGAACGCGCCTTGAAGTTTGAGACGCGGGCGTCGAGCCAAACGCGCCTTGAAGTTTGAGACGCGGGCTTCGGGCCTTCACGTCTGGATGCTGAGGCGCGGGCGTCGGGCCGACGTGCCTTGATGCTGAGACGCGGGCTTCGAGCCGACGCGTCTGAACGTTGTGACGCGGGTGTAGAGCCAACGCGTCCTAATGCTGAGACGCGAGCATCGATTTCTCGCGTCTAGAGCTTGAGACTCTGCTTCCTTAATGGCTGGTCTGTTAGTCATTTTTAGACAGCCTACAGAACCCCCTCCAAAGTTTTGATATTCCGCAGTTGAATGGGACGGATTTCGGAATACTTTGGATCTTTAGTCGTGTTCGCGTTTTATGACTGGACTGTTGATGCTTCGGGTTTGATCTTATCTGGAATTGGTCTTCGTGAGTGTACTGTTGAACTCTTTGAAGCCGTCAGAGTTGATCGTGTTTGAGTGTCTAGATACACAGTCTAGACCTCCCCGATTGCTTTTAGTCTGTCATGGGTGCGCTTTTGACCGGGAGTGGTTGGTTGTCTGTTTGCGTCAGTGTACTGTTGAACTGACTTGTAGAAGCAGGAGACTGGACGCAGGTTCCTTTTTGAAAAAGCAGAAACTGCTTTAAAGACGCGACTTCTTAGCGAGACGCGATCTTTTGGCGATGAGAACGCGACCGATCTTCATAAGGCAGACGCGATTTTCTGGGTGCATTTATTATGATGCTGACGGGGCATGTCCACCGAAGAGCCGCGTACTTTGGGGCGTGCGCCTGTGCCATGTCATGATTACGCCGCCAGCTGGCCTGGGGAAAAGGCGAGATTTCGCCTTTTGGCGCGCGGATCTCCCGGTTCATTAAGTGAACTGCTCCACGTGTCAACTTCTGACTTGTGGCGGGGTTGCGACGCATGATCTTCCCTGTTCAAACAATGATTTGGCTCCACGCGTCAGGCAGCGATTCGCTGCAGCGTTTATTAGGCCAAACGCTGCGTATCTTCGCGAATCTCCGTGCCTATAAAAGGCAACAGTTGGAGAGATGTATCTTCTTCTCCGAACGAACGCATTCTCTGAGAAAAAGAACTTCCTTCTCTTGTTCAACTATTCATCTCCTCGCTCGGATTTCTTGATTTTCAATGGCTCCCAAGACGAAACCGACTGCATCGACCTCAAGGGCGACCGTCGCCGAGGCTGAGAGAGATGCTTCCTCTGCGCAGGAGGGTGTTTTCCGAGGTAAAAATGCACCTTCGGTGTGGGTTCCGCCATTAAAACATGTTCATAGAACCCTAAGAACCTTTAACACAAGATCGTGTTTGATTCTCGGACGCTGTCCTTGAGATGATAACCGGGGCACGGGCCTGATGATCCGACGCTGGTGAATTCTGCACTCTGGGTCCTTCACTTAGAATATTTCTAATTGTGAAGGTCTCTGGACGCGATTTGTAGAACGCGGATTTGATCCATGCGTTCTGTGTCGCGTTTTGTGCCATCAGGCGCTGGCGTCCGAGTCCAAGCACTTTGAAATTTCACAAGTCTTGGTTTGCAGAACGCGGATTTGATCCTTGTGTTCTGTGTCTTCAACCGCTGATTTTGTAGAATCTGGCGTTTGAATCCAAGTACTTCGAATTTTTCATAAGTCTTGGTTTGTAGAACGCAGCTTTGCAGGTCTGGACGCGGATTCGAAAAATTCCTGAGTCCAGTATCTCTTCTGCGTTTTGGTGCAAGTTAGCAGGTCTGGACGCGGATGATAACTCCTGCGTCCAATGTAGAGTCTGCGTTTTGAATTATGAACACTTAGCGTCTTCCCTTATTTTTGACAAGGTATCTGACCAAGTGTCTTTTTCTTTTGCAGTGCCGCATGTTTCAGGTTCACTTGCCAAGATGCACCATTTTGGCCGCGTGGGTGGTGCCGACCGGGGCTTGACCTTTGTGCAAAGAATGAGTGTCCCCGTGACTGCTGACCAGTTGCTGGATCGCAGGCTCTCTAATGTTAACAGGAGAACCTTCCGGGCACTTATGACCGATGCCGCGCTCAAAACGGATGACGGTGTCAGGTTGGAGAAGCCTGCCTTCTTCTTTGGGGATCATATCTATGACGATGGCCGTCGTGTGTCTGAGGGGACTTATAAATGGCTCCGTGAGATAAAGGGCGGAAGATTCTTTCTTCCAGACATGGAGAGGATGTTCCTGATGTCCTACTTTCAACACATGTCTGTCCCCCGGAAGATGGAATGGGACATTTCCCAGTATATCCCTGAGATCGCCCTTGGTGACTTTGGCCTCCAAAAGGTAGGCCGCCATGATAGTCATGACGGGTCAGTTGTCGGACTGTTCCCTGCGTCGTCCAAACCTGAAATTCCAATTGGGGAGACCCCGGAGCTTGCTACCACCTTCCTCAATTCCTTCATAGAAGCAGGGGGTGACTATCCTGTCGACTTCCGTGCGTATGGGTGGGTCCATTCTCCAGAGAACTACTGGTGGGGCAGGATGGTGGGTTTTGTCCTTACCAATCTTGAGGGGCCGCTGAAGCGTGTGGGGCTGTACCCAGCAGTCAGGGCCGTGCAGTGGGGCGTCCCGATGAGTTCTCATAACTTCTTTGGGATTCTGAAGCGCTACAATCCTCGGACGGGGACATTCTTTACTCCGGTTGGAGAGATGGGCCTTGCCCTACACGAATTGTATGAGGTCTCCGGGTTGTCGTCAGGGGATATTCCTTACGAGGAATTTGTCCCAACCACCAGGGAGCTGCGCCTTTTGGAAAAAGAATCTCCTCAAGTGTATGAGACCTACTGGGAGGTGATGTGCCATTTCTACATCTGCGGTCAGACAACTGCCTGGAGGTCAGGAGGTGTCAAGCAACTATCCTGGGCTGATTATTTGTTTAATAATGTCAGCAATAAAGATCTCCCAGTAATCCGACTAGCTCCTAGTTCTGGTGGGGAAGTTGAAGACAGGATTGACGCAGCTTCTGACAAGTTCTACACCACGGAGTCGAACGAGGACGGCTTCGACCCTGACTTGGTCTTTGAGAGCTTTCACCATCAAGCCCGGACCCCTATTTCTGATCAGGCGCTGTTGGCGGGCTTCCTGATGTTGTGGCTGAAGAGGTGTGTGGTGCCCACGCTACCACATGAAGTTATTGTGGCAGATGTGGTGTACCCGGCGGTACTCTTGGCTCATGGCCACCCCATAGCCCTTCTTCCCGCCGTGGTGGCTGGTATTCAAAGCGGGCTGCGGGTGTTGACCAAGAGCTTCTGCGGACCCCCAAAGACTGCTAATTCTCGTGGGGAGCCGTATACCGACTCAGAGGGGAACCCGACGGTGAAGCACCCCAACCCGCGAATTGAGCTGCCTTACACGTACCTCATGGCTTGGTACGTGATGCATTGCCCGTCTCTAATGACGTCAGCGCGTGGGAGCGTGGATCATATCCCATTTGTGCAGCGGCTGGAACGTTCAGAGTGGCATGACACCTACCTGTATTACATTAGGAAGCGTCTTTCCTGTGCCGCCAACTACCAGCTCAACCGCTGCTTTCCAGAGGTTCAAGGTGCAGCCCCCGGGGAGCTGTTCACGGATGTCGCTGGGCGGGATGACTTCTCGCAATTGCTTGCTGGAGCCTTCTGGTGGTTGATCAATATACGACCAGGATATGTGCTGTTTCGCCAAGGAACTTCCTGCACTATCGAGCCGTATATGCCAAGTCGTTTTGCCCGACAATTTGGCTATGATCAGCTTTACGTCGGGAATCCCAATGCTCAACTTGCCTTTGACGGGAATCTGTTCGAAGGCGCTCGGGCTTGGTATTACAGTGTGGCTGGAGGGACGGGAGCAACGTTCCATCTACCCGACGAGGCGCCTAAGTGCCGTATGAGCTTCAGCTTCTGTATTTGGTACTCCCAGGCCGGCCAGACGCCAGATCTTATTCCGGAGTCTTCATGTCTTGAGAGTATCAATGCCAGTCTCGAGGAGAGGTCTGAATCCAGTAAACGTACTAAACTCCTCGACCAGTACCTGAAAGCTCAGAGGGAGGTCGAGAAACGATCGAGGAGGGAGCCCCCAGTAGTGAGGGCGGCACCGCGACCGGCAAGGGCAAAGCTGCAAGCGACGAGGGCGGAGCCACCAGCAATGAGAGTGGAGCCGCGACCGGCAAGGAGGTCGAAGCAATTGGCGAGGAAGCGTCGTCGACGCTCTGCTTCTGTAGTTGAGCCTGCCCCAAAAAAGGCTCGGAGGGACTTAACGGCTGAAGTCTCTCAATCCAGAGCTGAAGTCTCTCAATCCAAAGCTATCTCTGCTGGAGTTGAGGTTCCTCCTGAAGGTGTCCCTGTTAGAGTTGAGGAACCGCTGGAAGATGAAGATTTTCCAAGCTTGGTCCGTGCTCCTAGGTCACGCAGCGAGACCGTGGAGGAAGGGGAGCTTGTTGAGCGACCCCTTGTTGCTGGTGATACCGAGTCACCGGAGGTTGACATAATGGGCGAGTCTCCTTCTGCTCATGAAGGGAGAGACGAGGTACAGCAACCGGGGTCTCCTAGTGTCTTTATTTCCAATCCTCGGGCAGTCGACCCTAGTCCTACCACTGGAGTGATTGGGGGTAAGGCTCCTGTTGCGGAGCTTCCTCGCGTGGCGCTATCGTCTTCTTCGGCATCGGGAGAAAGTGACTTTGAAGATAAAGTCGACTATGGCGATGAACCCGCTCTTCCTGATCAGGGTGGATTCTTTGACGTCTCGGAGGAGGAACAACATGAGGGTGAAATCATCGACTGCGTTACCGCTGGCGGTAATCCCTGCTGAAGGTACAACTTCGCATGTCGAGGCGATGGAAACAGAGTTGACCCAGCCCAAGGGGATTGAGGCTTCGGCCGCTGAGATAACCTCGGAGGGGGCAGCTGTTGAAGTTGGGGAGCCTTCCCCTTTGCCAGGAGGGGAAACAACCATTGAGGCTGAGGAGGTTCTCACTCCGCTGGTGAAGAAGGCTACTGCTGAAGCTGGGGAGACCCCCATTCTACAGGACTCGACGCCTCCGGACCTCGAACCTAGTAAGGCAGCTCTGACTGAGGGGGCCCAGGTGGGGAGTCTGACGATCAGCACCCTTCCAGAAGGCCCCACAGCTCAATCCTCGGTGGAAGTTTCTGAAGAGGTTGTGCTTACAGCTCCTTCCTTGGTCGTGGAAGCTCCTGCAGAGGCAGCGCTCCCGGAAGTGCCAATGGGTAGTCTTGTTCTGGCCACATCGACGGCTGGCACGGCTCTTGTGCGAGAAGACCCGCCCTATATCCCTTGTCCCGTGACAGAAAAAGGGTCGGGAAGCTTCTTAGGTGGTGAAGACATGGGGGATCTGGCACGTCAGATGGTGCAACAATTCTTCACCTCGATGGGATCATGTATTGATCTCATCTTCCGTGGACACAGCACCTTCCAGTTCGCCCAGAGGCTTCTTGAAAATATGGCCGTGAGCGTCGAATTGGCGGGAGGCCCTTCATTTGCCAGGGCATGCCTGCGGGTGGTAGAGCAACTTGGAGATAACCTGCGGGAGCTGGAATCTTTGGAAGATGCAGGTTCTTCTGGCGAGGCCCAGGCCATCCTGACTAGGCTCCTAGCTGCTCAGGAACGGGAGCGACAGGAGGCGGAGGCACAGATTGCTGCCGAGGTCCGTGACCTTGAATATTCCAAGGCTGAATTTCAAAAATTAGCCGGAGATTCGAGGGAATCTGAGCTCAGTGTGCAGAGCACGGAGCAGGTCATCCTCAGAACTCGGGACATTATTGCCAAGGCGGAAGCTGTTCTTGCACTAAATGAGGAGAAACTTGTCTCCCTCAAAAAGGAGCTTGAGGAGCAACGGGCTGCTACGGCGCGGGCTGAAGAGAGTCTGTCTCTGCAATCTTCCAGGGTGGACTCTCTGCGGATGCAACTGTCTGCCAGAAGTTTCTTATCTGAGGCGGAGCTGCGGGACCGGGCTATCATGGAGGCTGAGAGGACGCGCCAGCATGAGATTCACCGCCTTAGGGAACAAATCCGTTCCTTGGTGAACCAGGACATTTAGCCTTCTTTTTTTTTTTCCTGTAAAGAAAAGGGACACTCTATTAAGAGTGTTTGTATCCACTTCTATCATTTTTTGGTATAATAGAAGTTTTCTTTAAAGCTTTTGTCCCAATTTCTTTGTCTTGTTGTGGATGAGTCCAACTCTCGATCACCAGTCGTGATTACTGAACTTAGGTAGGACTAAGTTCTTTTAATGAGACGCGGTCTTGGCGAGACGCGGCATTAATCCCACAGGGTGAAACGCGGTCATCAGTCTACCGGAACTTAGATCTTACTAAGTCCTTTTACTGAGACGCAGCGTCAATCATAAAGTGAGACGCGGTCATTATTTCATAAGAACTTAGATTCTACTAAGTCCTTTTGATGAGACGCGGCGTCAATCACAAATCGGAACGCGGTCTTCTTGATGAGACGCAGCATAGAGTGAAAACGCGGCCTCCGAACGCATCGTCAATCACAGGGTGAGACGCGGTTCTTAGTTCATGAGAACTTAGGCAGGACTAAGTCCTTTTGACAAGACGTAGCATCAATCCATAGGGAGACGTGGCCATCATTGTTTCATGAGACGCGGCTCTGAATAACGCGGATCTGCTTCTGCGAAGAAGGAAGCGGATCAGGCAGACGCGGGAGACGCAGCCTTGTGCCTTTCCCTTAATTCTGAGGGGACGCGACTTTGACTCGCGCAGGCATCTTTCTGGGACGCGGATGGGTGGATAGTTCTTCAATCCGCGTCTGGGTGTAAACTCCCAGGCGTTACATACAGCCTGTCATAGGGATTTGGTGTGATCTTTAAACGTCAGATGCGGATTTTCCGCTTTGTTTCCCGAAGCAGTTGTCCACGCGTCGGCTGCTGATTGGGCTTGAGTATTGATCCTCTTAAATGAGAAACCAGTGCGGGCGGTTGGAGATCAGCGCCAGCGGCGGTTCTCGAAGCAGCGTTACACGCGTCCGGCCTTTATTGGATCTTGGCAGTTGTGCAGTTATTAATGCCGGCGGTTCAGATTACGGGGCCATTAACCGCTGTTATCAGGAGCTGCCTATAAATAGGGCGCCCCTTTCTCCCTTCAATCCTACCTTTGGACTATTTTGTTTTTTGAGAGAGTGCTTTGAGAACTTTCATCTTCCTCAGACAGTTGTCTCCATGGATGAGGATGGTTCTGAAGATGACCCAGGGCTTTTAAGCCCTTGTTTGGTCTCTTTAGGAGAAAACACCTCTTTGCCCTGTGACCGCGTTTGCGTCCTGGTGCAGAGATTACAACTCTTGACGGAGGTCTCCACGGGTATGCCGTTCGTTTCACCATGACATTTTAGATTCACCATGGCCTGTACCTTGGCTTCATGTCATCTGGACCCCCTCATGAAGTCTGCATTGGTGCATTCCTTCTGGAATTTGTACCATGGACCTGAACTTCTCCGGACGCGCGTGCAGGAATCTTTGGCCCTTGGTGTTGGCGCGTTTTATGGCTTGTGCCTTAGCGCGTTTCATGACCAATGCCTCTGACGAATTCCAAAAAAAAGATTTCAGACCCGCACCTTGCAACTCCTGTTCATGGAGATGGCAATTTTCGGCGTCTGTGCCTTTTCGGCGTTTGTGCTCTTTGACCTAGGCACAGAATGGGACCGCGTTTTGATTCGCGTTTGTCTCGGCTGACGCAACAGTTTGGCTTGCTGCGCGTGTCATTCCTGCGTCTTGGTAGACTGCATGGATCATTCCCGCATTTGGCTGACTGCGTGGATCATTCCGTTTGCCTCTGCTGACTTAGTTTTTCTCTGTTTACACTAAGCTGCAGATTGTTTTAATTCTCTCTTTTTGTTCCTTGCAGGCTTGCTGGGCCCTTGGAAGAATACTTCGGTCGGCGAACTCGTTCAACCTTCACCTATGAGAGAATATATTATGGTCCTCGTCACCTATAAGAGAGTATATTACATCTCTGACGAGGACCCAACCCTCGCCAAGGTCTCTTCAGATCTGGTGCAAGAGACGGATAGGCTGAGTACCGGCGAGGGTGGTCCGGCGGTTGCGGCGGCAGATGAGATCCTCTTCCTCTCCCACTCCAGAAGTCACATCAAGGACACTCCGTTGGATGGCCTGCTGGGGAAAGGGATGGTGATGAAACCCCAGAAGTGACATCGAGGACAGTTAAAGTCCGTTGAGTCTTCTGCTGGGGGAAGGATCAATTCTTGAAGGAAGAGTTGCCGGACTTTTTGCTGCCGCCGGACTAAGTGGAGGGTGGCATCCTTTGTGATGACTCCTAAACTTCTGCTCTCACCCCAAGAGTGACTCCATGTTTGTTGGATAGTCTACTAGGGAAAGAGACGCGCCTGAACGAAGGGTTGCAGGACCTTCCATTGCCACTGGACCTCAAGAACACCATTGCTCTTGGCTTGGTCAGCTAGGGCGCTTTCGAAGTTGGCGTCATGCATCAAAGTGCAACCGGCTCCAATTGTGCACCTGGGATCAGATGCGGTTTCAAGGAGTGAGTACGGCCTCAGAGAGAGAGAGGGACTTCTTTGTACTCCTTAATTGTAACACTCAATCTTATTGTATAAGAGAGCGTTTTGTATCACTTTCATGTGTTTGGATATGAATAAAAGTGACACTTTTCTTTTTGCTTCTTTCTGTTGTCTTGAACGTTTTGTTTTAGAAGCCAAAGAATAATTTTGGTGGACCCGCCACTTTATAAAAGAAAGTGACGAGTGGAGCGCGTACCCCCAGAGAAGGTGAACTTTTATCAAGGATTTGGGATTAACTTGATTTAAGATCAGCTGGGGATTTTGATGGAAGCATTGTTTATTGGTGTAATGTTAACCAACACTGCCTCCAGAATGAATTTGATACTCGGTTGGGGAGAATATCAAATGAAACTAGACTCGTGGGGAGTCTAGTAAGATTTTTACCGTTAGAGGTGTGATATTAACTTAACGGTTTAGAAGTAGTCTTGTCAGAAGTGTAATATTAACTTGACAAGGATGTGAGTTAGAGGTGTGATATTAACCTAACTCATCAGCATCTCAGTTTTATTTGGGAAAACTGAGGGTGTCACTGTCATAGGTGTGATGTTTAACTTAACAGTGATAGAAATGCTAGAGGTGTAATGTTGAACTTGGCATTAGTCGTCTCGGCTTAAAGAAGTCGAGGAAAGGTCATAGCCATAGGTGTATTGTTGAACTTAGCAATGACTCGGATGCTAGAAGTGTAGTGTTAACTTGGCATCGTCCATTTCAGCTTCGATATGGAAGCCTGAAGAAAGGTGACTGTCAGAGGTGTGATATTAACTTGACAGGCACTCGATGTACTGCTTAGAGGTGTAATGTTAACTTAAACAGTAGTTTGTCAGAGGTGTGATATTAACTTGACAAGGATTTGCTTGCGATAGGAGCAATTTGAGGACCTGTCATTCTATTGATGAGAATTGACAAGTGGAATTTGAGGTGCCAGAGGTATAGTGTTAACTTGGCAAATTTGAGAGTTTGTTACTCTAATGCAAAGTTAACAAGCCAGGTTTGTACTCGACAAAGAGTATTCATTACCAGAGGTATAGTGTTAACATGGTAATGATTGCATTTTGTGGTCCTACCATTCTATGGATGAGAATTGGTAAGGGATTTTTGGAGGGAAGAGTGGAATCAAATCCACTTAGGATTTTTAGCAAACCCTCAGCTGTCAACGGATTTGAGGTGCCTTTACCAACTACCGTTTGAGTTGGGCTAGCCATGCTATTCCCCTCAGCATGATGAGTTGTTGAGGACTTAGATTGGGCTTAAAGGCCAACATTTTCCTCTATCCTTAGCCGTCGGAGGCGTCGGATCAAATGGGAACGTGTCCCTTAGGATTTTTAGCAAATCCTCAGCTGTCAACGGGTTTGTCATGCCTTTACCAACTACCGTTTGAGTTGGGCTAGCCATGCTATTCCCCTCAGCATGATGAGTTGTCGAAGACTTATGTTGGACTTAAAAGCCAACATTTTCCTCTATCCTTAGCCATCAAGGGCGTCGGATGTTTGATCAGAGGTGTATTTTTAACTTGATCGGTGGAAGAATGCCATCTAGGGATAGTATTTCTTCAGGAATTTGCCATTGATTGGCATCATGAGTGTATCGCCATTTGAGGTTATGAGGCGATACGATCCATTTGAGTAGACTGACTCTACCACAAATGGTCCTTCCCATTTGGGTTGGAATTTTCCTTTCGTCTTGTGCGTCATGACCATGGGTCTTCGGACGGTTAAGACGAGGTCGCCTTTCTTGAAAGTTCGGGATTTGACTTTCTTGTTGAAGGCTCTGGTGATACGAGCTTGATAAAGCTCGATTTGTTGTTGGGCCTGCAGACGCTTGTCGTCCAAGGCTTCCAATTCTTGGAGTCGCTGTCGATGCTTCTCCTCTGTTGTCATTTCCGCTGTCAAGGCGACGCGAAGAGATGGAATTTGGATTTCCAGTGGAAGGACGGCTTCGCATCCGTACACCAAAAAAAATGGCGTGGCTTTAGTTGGGGTTCGCACAGTCGTGCGATAGGCCCATAAGCATTCGCCCAACTTATCGTCCCAGTCTCGTTGACTTTTCGAGACGAATTTCTTGAGAAGCTTGCCAATAGTCTTATTGAAAGCTTCTGCGAGGCCGTTCGCGGGCGGATAGTATGCCGTTGATGACACACTCTGGATTCTGAACTTGGCGCAGAATCTCTGAAAAGCCTGGCTGATGAACTGGGGTCCATTGTCATGGACAATCCGCCGAGGCACACCGAACCGGTAAATAACGTGATGTTTCACGAACTTGATCACGTTAGAAGATTTCACCTCTTGCAAAGGGATAGCTTCGGCCCACTTTGAGAAGTAATCGGTTATCGCTAGGATGAACCGATGTCCCTTTGATGATGGTGGGCTGATAGGACCAACCACGTCCATCCCCCACATTTCGAACGGCCAGGTAGAGGTCGTAGAGTGGAGGTATCCTGGTGCTTGATGGATGAAATCGCCATGTATTTGACAGGCGTGACATCTTTTGGCATAGGCAACAGCATCGGCAACCATCTTGGGCCAATAGTAACCCAATCTTTGGAGTCGGTTTGCCAGCTTCGGGCCAGGTTGATGAGCTCCACAAGTACCATCGTGGGCTTCTTTCAATACTCCTTGGGCTTCTTTTGATGAGAGGCATCGGAGCAGGATCCCGTCATGCGATCGACGATACAATGTTCGCGAAATCGCATTGTAGTAGAATTTGGAGGCTTTCCTTCGGATGGCAGCCGCCTCCCTGGTGTCTTCGGGCAAGATGCCGTACAAGACAAAATCAATGTAGGGGAATCGCCAGTCTTTAAGTTCTGGATCGGTCGACACTTCAAGTGTTTCCTTACCGCGACGATCTCCCGTTGACCTCTGGTAGTCTCCGAGGGGACTTTTTGGGCAGTATAGGTCGTGGCTATAGACGAATACCTTCTCCATTGCTCCGGCTGGAAGAGCTAAGGAGGCAGCAAGGGATGCAAGTGCATCTGCATGCGCATTTTGCTTGCGCGGTACATGGTCGATGTAGAAGTTTGAAAACCTCTCGGCCATGTGGATTGTCGCGTTGTAGTAGGGTACTAGATCTTCATGCCTGACCTCATACTCTCCGCGAACTTGGCTGACGATGAGTTTAGAATCACCGTATGCCTCGAGATTTTTAACGCCAATCTCATCGGCGAATTGCATCCCAATCAAAAGAGCGTTGTATTCCGCCACATTGTTGGAACAGGGCTCGGTTAACGAGATAGCTCGGGGAATCACGTAATTTTGTGGGGAGACGAGTACTACTCCTACCCCCGCAACTGTATGTCCCCTAGAGCTTGTTCTTGATGCGCCATCGAAGAAAAGTTGCCATACTTGTCCTTCGAACAATGTCTGGGTCAGGCAGGCTTCGGTGACCTCGTCTGGGAGATCCTCGTAGAGTTTGGCTGCCCTGGGATCTGGGTGTTCAGCTAAGAAGTCCGCCACCGCTTGTCCCTTAATAGCCTTTTGTGGCAGAAAATGCATCTCATATTGTGATAGCAATATGGCCCATTTTGCCAGCCGGCCATTTAGTGAAGAAGGCTTTGTCATAAGTAACCTCAGGGGGTTGACTTTGGATATGACATTTATGGTTTGGCCCACCAGATAGTGTCGCATTTTCTGAATGGCGAACACTAGTGCCAAACATTCCTTCTCGATCGGGTTGTACCGATGTTCGGCTCCGATCATCGTTCTACTTAGGTAGTAGATTGCTTGTTCTCGCCCCTGGTCATCATTCTGAGCTAGTAGAGCTCCCAAAGAATGATCCATTGATCGGACGTACACCAGGAAAGGCTTTCCGGATACCGGAGCTGCCAGGACTGGTGGTTGGGTGAGGTAGTGCTTGATCTCCTCAAATGCTTGCTGGCAAGCGTCGTCCCAAATGAACGAAACGCCCTTCTTCATCAGCTTAGCGAAGGGTTGGCATCTCCCGGAGAGATTTGAAATGAATCTGCGGATATATGCCAATCGTCCTTGTAATCCTCTGAGCTCCTTGAGGCTTCTGGGGGGTTGCATCTCTTGGATAGCACGGACTTTCTCCGGATCCAAATGGATTCCTGTGGAAGTCACGACAAACCCTAGGAACTTGCCACTGGCTACCCCCAGGAAGGACTTGGTGGGGTTCATCTTCAATTGATGAGCCCGCATGATGTCGAAGACCACCCTCAGGTCTGCTATGTGATCACCCTTAGTGCGGCTTTTCACCGCAATGTCGTCGACATAACATTCCACCGTTTTGCGTATCTGCCGATGGAAAATGGCATTCATGGCCCTTTGGTAGGTTGCCCCCGCATTTTTCAGACCGAAGGGCATGACGGTGTAGCAGTATACCCCTAGAGGTGTCCTGAAGGAGGTGTGCTTTTCGTCATCGGGATACATCTTGATTTGATTATATCCTGAGAACCCGTCCATAAAGGACATTCGCTCGAATCCACAAGTATTGTCAATCATGACATCTGTGATTGGCAATGGGAATTCGTCTTTGGGGCAGGCCTCGTTTAGATCACGGAAGTCGATGCAGATCCGGATCTTCCCGTTCTTCTTGGCGACGGGGACGATGTTGGCTACCCAGTCGGGATGCTGTTCCTCCCTGATAAAGCCGGAGTCAATAAGCTTCCTGACTTCTGATTGGATTGCCTCCATTATCTCTGGACGGAACCGTCGCTGCTGTTGTTTAACGGGCTTCATGTCCGGATTGATGTTGAGGCGATGCATAGCCACTTGAGGATCAAGTCCAGGCATGTCCTCATAATTCCAGGCGAAGACATCTATATACTCTTGTACAAGAGATATTAAATCCTTCTTCTCTGGAGGCGACAGGCCGTCACTTATGAAGATGGGTTTAGGATTGTCTTCATCTCCTAGGTTGACTTGAACAACCTTGTCTTCTGTGGGTGGCTCACGCTGTTCAAAGCGGATGTCCCAAAGAGCATTCAAATGTCTGATCCAAGGATCTGTATCAGATTGGATCATTTCTTCATCTTCATCCTCCAGATGGCTTGTCGAAACCATGTTTACTGAAAGCCCTTTGAAGATGTTGCCGACACTGACATCTGATTCCCATGACGACGTGTCTGATGAGCAGTCATGACTTGACAGTCTCTCCGAATCAGAGGCTGATGGCACTGGAGTTGATATATAGCCCAACCCCCGGCGCGTCCGATGATAGTAATCAGGGGTTTTCCCTTTCGGTACAAAGGATCGAAGCAGTGTTCTTCTTCCTTTTCCGAAGTTCAACCCAGGCCTGTTGGTTAGATCATACCCCATGCGCTTCATCATCTTGAGCGTTCTTGGTTCATAATGATCGAACTGAGGGGATTCATCCTCACCTTCCGATTCTTCGTGGGGCATAGGTTCAGATGCGATTCGCCCAAAAAGTATTGGTCTTTGGCCTTTTCGTCTGGCTGGAATCATGAATACAGACTCTTGCGCGTCACCATTATCTTGGTATGTCCCGAAGGATGATTTCACCGGTACATGCAAAGATGTCAAGGCATCTATTGCCGACCAGAGGTCATCGTCCATGTCGGTAGTGGTATCCGACGGTATCGAATCGGAAACATACACAGGGAAATACGCAAAGTCTAAATCTTCATTAATGTACCAACCACCCGCATCGTCGGTGGTATCAACATCGAGCTTATTAATGCTCTTTACAATGGGCTCCAACTCCCACAGGCACTCTTCTTTCTCAGGCTCAATGTCAGCTTCATTACCAGAGTCTGGCTCCTCTGGTTGTGGGGTTTCATTAGTCTCCTCCGGATCCTGATATAAGAGGGAGTCCGTGAAATAATTTTCAACCCCTTTAAACGGATGCCTTTCGGCAATCAACGTTCGGACCTGTCCACTCTCGTCAATGTATTTCATGACTTGGTGGAGAGTAGAGGGAACGATGGAATTGCGGTGAATCCATGGTCGTCCCAGCAACAGGTTGTAGGAAGTGTCCGCGTCAATGACGTAACACGTCACTTCTGACTTAAGGCTCCCGATCTGGCATTTGAGCTTGATCTTCCCCATTGGGCGGGAGCTGTTGGCATTGAACCCGTAAATAGTCGTCTGGGTAGGGCTCAGACGATGGGTAGGAATGCCTAGAAACTGCATAACCCGGCGAGGTATGATGCTCAGCGCGGACCCTGGGTCTACCTGGATGCGGTTCACCTCGGATGACCCAATATACCCTGTGAAGTATAGGGGTCGGTCATGCTTCCCTTTAACCTGCATGTCATCTGTTGTGAAGGTGATGCAGGGAGCATTTGGGGAGGTGTGGAGGCAATCCTCTTCATCTTCCTCCCTTGGCACGCGGGTCATAAAGACCTCAGCATTTGCCAGAGCTTCTTGTAGAGCCTCTCTGGTTGACTTTGATAGCCTCAGGAGCTCATACAAGGTAATGCGTGCCGGTATGTTGGCTAGTTGAGCCAAGACGTCGAAGCGGTAAGGTGTCGAGGATTCTTCCGTTACACCTTTCGCAAGAACTCGAGAAAACCGAGTTTCTTTCTGCTTCTCCCCATGCTGTTTAGAGGAGGGCTTGGCTGGTTCCACGGCTGGTTGCGGAGAAGCCGCTGATGTCTCGCCGTACTGCTTCAAGTATGCCTGTCCTGAACGGGTCCCCGCCGTAGGTTGGCTGGGCTCTGCGGCCAGGACTATTGTTTCCTCTTCTGAGTCAGTCAGCGAGGGAACATCAGTGTCCGCTTCTCGAGAAGAGGCGCATATCACATGGCAAGATGAAGCCTTCCCTTTGCCTTTGGACTTTCTGTTGGTCACAGTCGTCCATTGTTGCTCGTCGACGAGGTCAGGGTGGACCCACATGATTTCCCCTCGAGGTGTAGGGACGGGTACCAAGCCTTTCTCCTGCTGCTGATGAGGGTCTGTGTTGACCACCCTCAGTTCTCCTTTCGGGACAGAGATTACCCCCACGGGTGTCGGGGGTCGTGTCCCAAACTGGAGAATCGACGTCATGTTGGCCGTCATCTTCTTCTGCTCCGGTCGGAGTTTTAATACCTCCGCGTCAATCAGAGCTTGAAGGATGTCTTTAAAGACATAGCAGCTTTTGGTAGGATGTCCGAGCATCCTGTGGTATAAGCAGTAGGTGGGATTGTCGGTCTTGCCGACCTCCTCCGGGCGCCTAATTTCAGGGAGCTTCAGTCGATTGCTCTTGTTGAGTAGCTTGAAGAGCGAATCGACGTGTTCCTCCTTGAAGGAATACTGCTTGTTGGGGCGTGGCTGGCTTGAAGAGCCACTTGCCCTGCCTGTTTGAGGTTTGGTGGGAGATTTGGTCTCCGTCGCCAAATTATCCTTCCGCTTGGTTTGGAGGGATGTGTCTGGTGCACGCCTTGTCGACCTCTCTGGCCTGGGCTTGCCTTCTTCCGCTCTGACGCGGGCGACAATCTCCTCAGCCTGTTCACCTTGCTGGACTAATTGTTTCCAGGTGCGGCTTTCAGCAACTCCTATTTGAGCAAGGAGTGAGGTTTGGAGATTATGGCGACATGTTTCCACCAGGGTGGCCTGGGTCATGCCGCTTGGACATCGGAGTGCCATGTTCCGAAATCTTTCTACGAAAGACTTGACGGACTCTCCCTTTCGCTGTTTTGTAGCTAAAAGGGTAGGCATTGTGACCTCCGAATCATCTTCGAAGAAGCGTGTTAGAAACAGCTTCTCCAAGTCACCCCAGTTCTTGATGGAACCTTCGGGGAGCTTCATGAACCATTCAAAGGCCAACCCTTTCAGGGTGCCGATGAACAGTCGCGCCAGGATGGCATCGTTATCTACCACATTCCCGGTCTGGGATTTGAAGTAGTAGATGTGCTGGTTGGGTGACCCCTTCCCGTCGAATGCCTGGAGAGTTGGAGCCTTGAACTTAGGAGGGTACGGGACTAAGTCCCACTCGGCCGGATAGGGCCGGACTACTCCAGCTTCTTGGAGGCCTTTACGGTTGGTAAGGGCCTCGAGGCGCTGCTCTAGTTGACTCATTCTCTTAGCATGAGCCTTTCCCGGGGTCTGGTCGCTTCTTGCCTGCGACGAGGGCTTGGACACATCCGAGGTAGATCGTCGTGTCTCGTCAGAAGATTCGGAGGGTGGGCTTTCTCCTTTTCTCCCTTTCCCCTTCGGTCGTCTAGGAGGAGATCTCGCTCTTTCTTCAAGCAATTTCTCAAGCATATGCTTGAGGGAGTCAATGGATCTCTGTTGAGAGGCGATTATATCCATCTGGTGCTTCTGCGTCTGTTCTAAACGCCTGGTCGTCTCCTCAGGAGTGTCTGCCATGTAGGCGGAAGCCTCCTTCTCGACGGAAGAGTTTGAAGCTTGTGACCCCACTACAGCAGAGTGAGAATCACCCGTTCTAATGCCGCGGGCTAAGGCATTATAGTCAATTGGGGGAATGGCCCCCGTCCGGGTGCGAGTGTGTTGATACACTCCTTCCGGTACAGAGTCAGACTCGGAGTCATCTGGGCTGACTGCAATTTGTTTCCCCTTACTCCTGCTAGTCATGTTTGCAGTAAGCTCCGGGTATTCAACATCTGAGAAGGTTCTCCTCCTGTGGGAGCGTCTTCTCTTGGCTGATGGGGGAATCAGGGTCAGCTGTCTAATTAAAGACGGCTGGTGCACGCCTGACTCGCAATGGCATCCAGAGAGCATCTGAATGAGCTGTTGACAGCAGCATGGAGAAGTGGTCTGATTGGCACTCCTCTTCCTTGTCAAATAATCCCTCAAATCTGTGGGAGGGGGATTAAAGAGACTGGTCTCGCAACGTCGACGACGGGAGACAGTCATGTGCTGTTCAGCCTGGACACAGGTTTCAGAAACGCGGCTGTTGCGTCGCGGCTGCGTCACGCGCGTCTGGCGTCTCTGTTGATATGAGACGCGACTTTCGCGTTGCTGTCTGCTGCGTTGGAGAAGAGAGACTTGGGAGAGAGTGGGCTGCTGGGCCCCACGCCTATGGGCGCGTGCTTCCTGTGTTTGACAAGACGCAGAAGCTTCGCTTCGGCGTTTGGCAAGTTGGTCTTCAGAGGGCTCAACTTGGGGAGTCTCGCGTTTGGGTCGCCAAACACGGACCTCTCGCACTGGACGAGGTGCGGGCAAGGCATCGGATCGTACGCTGCGTTCAACCCCAGTCAGAAAACCAACGGTTCCGACCGAGTGTTGATGCGCGCGTCTTCTCTGTCGACGCTCGGCATTCCGATTGCGTTGTGGAGGAAGAGAGAAGCCAACAACTTCCTGGTTTGTAGAACCAGGGGTGTTTGCCACGCGGGTCTCCTGAGAGACGCTGACGCGGGCGTTCTGTGCGACACGGTCAATCGCACCAGTAGATGTGCCGGGGACCACGCGGGCCTTCAGAGAGGCGTTGGCGCGTGTGTTCTGCGCGGCGCGGTTGATCGTAGCAGAGGAGTCTGAGGTTACGCGGGCTTTCGGAGAGGCGTTGGCGCGTGAACCAAGCTTGGCACAGTAGGCAGCAGGAGCACCCGACAGAGCCTCAGATTGGGCTTCAGGGGGCTGTCCACTTGAGACCCTGCGGCAGACGCGGGTCTTTGGGCTCTTGGAGCCAGAAGAGAGGAACTCTTCATACTTCGCCTGGTCGAACTCGACGACGAGGGATTCGACCATTTTCCCCTTACGGAGAACGTCATCTTGCACCACGGTGCGCTCGTCAGTAACGAAGGTAGTCCCCAGCGGAGTCGCCATCTCTTGTAGGGGCCGGAAAACTTTGGTGGTCTGAGAAAGTGGTTTTAGCTGTAAAAAGATTTCCTTAATTCAAGCGAAACGATTACAACCAAAAGAACTACTCTTCCCTCTTTTCCAGTTACAAGGGAGGGAGGATGTCTGAATCTTCCCTTTGTTTAAAGCTGGGTTCTTCGTGTGGCGATGGAGAGTGAATCTTGTTCTCCGTTGACCAGATGACCGTCCTGGACCGTCGGGGGTCTTCTCTTCGGTCGGTAGAAAGAGTAACTCAGCTCCGTCTACCAAAACTCTCAAAGAGGAGGTAGGCGAAGAGCGGCTAGTACTCAGTAAGCTCGCTGAAGAGTCGTGCTTCTCTCTTGATGATCCTTCTGCCTGGATTCGATCGATTTTGATGATGCCCTATCTCAAAGCTCTCTCTCTTCAAAACTCTGATCTTCTGCCAAGCCTTGATCCTCTCAAGCCTCTATCCCTGTGTGTCTCTCCAAAAACTCCGATCCTCTCTTCATAGCAAACAAGGCTATTTATAGGGATCTCAGGGGGTGAAGGTGCCTCCTGAAAACGCTCCCGAATGAGGGGCCACTACCCGCTACATGCGCGGTGACTGGCCCCGCAATCAGGGCAGTTGCAACTGAGACGCGGGCGTCGAGCCGAACGCGCCTTGAAGTTTGAGACGCGGGCGTCGAGCCAAACGCGCCTTGAAGTTTGAGACGCGGGCTTCGGGCCTTCACGTCTGGATGCTGAGGCGCGGGCGTCGGGCCGACGTGCCTTGATGCTGAGACGCGGGCTTCGAGCCGACGCGTCTGAACGTTGTGACGCGGGTGTAGAGCCAACGCGTCTTAATGCTGAGACGCGAGCATCGATTTCTCGCGTCTAGAGCTTGAGACTCTGCTTCCTTAATGGCTGGTCTGTTAGTCATTTTTAGACAGCCTACACCTGCCGCCAATGGTTAGCAGAAGCATTCAACAAGACAATCACCAAGCTGCTCAAGAAGTTTGTCTCCTCGAACAAGCGAGATTGGGACGAAAAGCTCGGTGAATGCCTTTGGGCTTACCGGACTACGGTTCGGACACCGACAGGCAATACGCCTTTCTCCCTGGTATATGGGTGCGAAGCGGTCATCCCATTGGAAATCCAGGTGCCATCATTGCGAGTAGCCCTGACTACTAAAATGACATCAGAAGACAATGATCGCCTGCGTCTTCAAGAGCTCGAAGCCCTGGACGAGAAGCGGCTGCAAGCTCAGTAACACATCGAGCTATATCAGGCTCGGATGTCAAAAGCCTTCAATAAGAAGGTTAAGCAAAGAACCTTCCAGAAAGGAGATCTGGTCTTAGCCGTCAGACGACCGATGATTATGACGCACAAGACCAAAGGTAAATTTCAGCCTAAATGGGAAGGACCGTTTGTGATAGAGACAGTCTATTCAAACGGAGCATACCGCCTTATGACTGCAGAGGGCGACCTACTCATGATGCCGATCAATGGCAAATTCTTAAAGAAGTACTATCCTTAATCAAGGATCTTGCTCTCGATCAAGTTAACATTACACCTCTGATCGAGATCCGCGCGTCCGGAATGCGCACAAAGAGAGCCTCTCTCTTTCTCCAAGCATATCAAATCTGTTGGTAGCTGGGGGTTTGCTTAAAATCCCAAGGGACCTGCTCCCACTTGATTCCCTCTCCAGAGTCACTTACCAATTCTCATCCATAGAATGGTAAGACCACATATTCCGCTGTTACGTTAACATTAAACCTATGACAGCAGTCCCCTCATTTCTCCTCATGAGAGCGAGACCTCCAAAGTCACTTACCAATTCTCATCCATAGAATGGTAGGACCACACATATTCCGCTGTTACGTTAACATTAAACCTATGACAGTGATTTCCTCGTTTCTCCTCCCGAGAAGACGAGACCTTTTCCAAATCCAATCCGACTTTTGAACTTGGTGGCTTCTCAACCAGTTACGTCATCGCGACCTCTGAACTGGCAGATAGCCGAGTTTCATCTGTCATTGAGCTTAGTGGCGTCTTAATCGGTTATGTCATTGCGACCCTGAACCAGTAGACAGCTAAGTCTCAACTTTGAGTCCTGTTGACATTTACAAAAGACAGGTCTCGATACTTGTTGACATTTACAAAAGACGAGTATCACCTATTTTGAGCTTGGTGGCTTCTCAACCAGTTATGTCATTGCGACCTCTGAACTGGCAGATAGCCGAGTTTCATCTGTCATTGAGCTTAGTGGCGTCTTAATCGGTTATGTCATTGCGACCTCTGAACCAGTAGACAGCTAAGTCTCAACCTTGAGTCCTGTTGACATTTACAAAAGACAGGTCTCGATACTTGTTGACATTTACAAAAGACGAGTATCACCTATTTTGAGCTTGGTGGCTTCTCAACCAGTTACGTCATTGCAACCTCTGAACTGGCAGAAAGCCAAGCCCCTATCATTGAGCTTGGTGGCGTCTCAATTGGTTATGTCATTGCGACCTCTGAACCAGCAGACAGCTAAGTCTCAATCTCGAGCCCTGTTGACATTTACAAAAGACAGGCCTCATACTTGCTGACATTTACAAAAGGCAAGTATCTTCACTCCAGCCCCGCAATGGGCTAACCTCGAGACTGGCAACATCTCAATTGGTTATGTCATTGCGACCTCTGAACCAACAGACAGTCATGTCTCATTATCCAAACAGCAGAAGTCAAAAGGAAAATTTTCTATTAAAGCCAAAAAGATGGGATACATGGAGGAGCATATACAATGGCCTACAGGCGTATATGGTAAGATCGAATCCGATCCCCGAGCGAAGCTAGCCTCGTTCTCCTGTCATCAGCAGCCTGGGCCAGCGCCTGTGATCTCAGCTCAGCCTCATCGAAGTCCACCGCCTGAGCCAGACGAGCCTCGACCTCCGCCAAAGTAGCCCTCTGTGACGACTCCTGCCGCGCCAGTTCCTCACTCCGAGCCTTGAGCTGCTCAAGCCGCGCAGTCTCTTCATGACGCATCTGTGTAGCTTTGGATAAGAGGAGATTTGCCTTCCGGATCATCTCTTCGGCCCTCTTAACCTTATCTTCAGCATCAAGAAGAGCACTGGTGGAAGCGTCAATTGCACTCCCACCTCTACTTGCTCTGTCTCCAAGGACTTCAAGTCAGAGGAGATAGCCTCAGCAGCCTCTTGAGCGGCGAGCTGAGCCTCGCGCCTTTGGGCAACAAGAGGTGTGAGCCGTTCATCAGCCAGAGACGCTGCGTCTGAACGATAGAGACGGCGCCATTCCTCCACGTCCTTCTCAAGGTCATCTACCAGGAGTTCCAGAGCAGTAGCTTGATGGTACCCCTCAAAGTCTCGAATGCAATCAATACCTCGAGAGAGGACCACCTTCAGCTTCGAAAATGGCACAGGCGAGCCTTTCAAGACTAGACTGATAGTCTGCTCCAAATTGTTATAGAAGCTATCGACCAGATTACCTATGAAGTCATTCTCAGCTTCATCAATCTTTGGTAGAGGGACAACCTCGGAGCAGTCTACCAGCCCGGCCGATACCACCGCAGAAGAAGAAGCGGGAACATCACAGCAGCAGGACAAGCCAAGGACGATCTCGGCGGAGTCCTCATCGAAATTAATACACCAGCCACTGCGAGGGAAGGGCTGGCAACTACCTCTGGAGCAACAGGCTCAACCACTTGAGTTGAGGAGGCAGGGCTGGTGATCACCCTCAACTCCATACTCGCCGGCATCTCACTCGGGAGTGAAGGCATCTGTGGGACTGTCGTCTCCACAACCCCCGACCTCTCAGTTGTCATGGGCTGATAAGAGGGGAGGTCGCCATACAGCGCGTCCAACACAGCAGCATCCGCCGCGGTCGAAGCACTCGACTCGCCCTCTAACCTCTTAGGAGAACCCTCCGCTTCCTTCGAAGCTGATGCACCTTGGGGACGAATACCTGCAACAAAACCAAGGTCAAAAAGGAGAAGCAGCAAACGGGCGAAGACCAAGAGATCGTAGTCATACCGAAAGCTGATGTCACCTCGTCAGCCGCATCGGAATCCAAGGGTCCCATCGGAAAGTTCTTACCAGACTCGACGTAAATAGCCGGCCCGCTCTCGCCCGCCGAGTCCCCTGCAGACCACTCAACAGAGCTTGATTCCACAGAACTTCCTTTGGAGGTCCCAACACCCGAAGGACCGACATCAGCTGCGCCACTCCCAGACTCTTGCGAGTGAGCGGAAGAGCTGGCTGCAGCCTTATAATGAACAGGGGATCGTAGTGTTCCCCTTGCTCTCCAACTGTCTCAGCTCCTGCAACAAAAAGCAAATGATGAGTTATTTAAAGTGCGCTGAAGGCATATTAGATGGGGCCAATCTTACCAGTAGTCGGTTCAGCAACCGACGGCTCGGCCACTAATGGAGCAGCAGAAGGAAGCGCAGTAGAGGGTTCGCCCTCTACACACAATTGTAGGAGCATGGCGACGGGGCTTCTTCGCTAACGACTTCCTACGGGATCCACTCCCACGTTTCCTCTTGAAGTGGACATCAGAATCCTCTTCTTCCACTTCTTCCACATGTCGTGGGGGAGCTGTCCCCACCACGCCGGAGCCGGCTTCACAGGTGTCAGCTTCAAGGACATCAGCTCCTGTCCCTACCTCAAAGCGAGGGCTCCCTGCATCAGAAGCCTCGCTATCATCCACAGCGATGAACTCCTCTATGCCAGGGACACGGACTCATTTACCATCCTTCTTCTCAGAAGCCTTCTGCCTCATCCGATGAGCAATCAATCTCACACCCGAACTATTGGCATTAAATCCAGGAGGCGTGGAATTCGAAGCCGCATACCATTGGCAGAAGCACAAGGTCGTCCGAAGGCCGGGATCTCTCAACGGCGTGCGTAGCCGCGCCCCAGTGCCATCTGCAGTAAAGAACCGCCAGGCACGAGCCCCATCAATGAGGCTCCCCATGAAATTCAAGTCCGGATTTGGGTTACCCACGTACAGCTGGTCATACCCGAATTGGCGGGCAAACCGGCTCGGAACGTAGGGTTCCAGGTAGCAGGTGTCCCCACTCCTGAACAGCAAATGCGAGGGTCGGATGCTGACCAGCCACTCGAAAACACCTCGACTCATGGGAGAGTCACCCGATTCCGCATCATGGAATTCCTCATTGAACCCCGCATCCCGCATGCGAGGAAAACAGCGGAACAGGCTGTAAGCGTCATAACGGCGTACTAACTTACGGGCCTCAGCCACGTAGATCTTCTTCCATGAACAACCCTCGAAGCGGCGGAGAAGTGCCGTTCGAACACCCTGCAGAGGATCCGCCCCAGCTCCAATCAAAGCCGGGCAGTGCAAGGCGAACCATGCCATCAAGTAGGTATACGGTAAACCTACCCTAGTATTGGGTCCGTCACAGGGCAGGACGACACCCTTTCCTCTCCTCGACACCGATGGTCTGCAGAAAGCCTCCGTTAGCGCACGAAGGCCCCTCTGGATACAGCACACCATAGCCGGGAGAAGACCCAGACGGTGGCCATGGACCAAGCGCATAGCCGGCAGCAAGACATTCGGGTGGACAATGTCACCCGAGGAAGACGGCACCACACATTTCTTTAACCAGATGGTTAAGAAACCGGCCAGCAGCGCCTTCCGAGACATAGGCCGACGAGCCTGGTGGTGAAAGCTCCGAAGGACATCACCTTCCTCAAAAGGACCATCATCTTCAGTCACGACGATGTCCTTTTCGGCATGCGCCTCCATCCGGGCCAAGATGTCCCCTTCAGCAACTCCGCAATGAGCAGCTTCAGGCGCACTCTTCATGTCCGGGAACAGATAGTTCCCCCAGCTCTTTAAGCTCTTCGAGCTACTCTTGCCACCAGTGTGGATGCTGGAACAAATGTGCAAGTGGCACATCAATTCCCGGTAAGTCTCAAGCAAAGCAGGCTCCTGCTTCTCCAGCAGAGCCAACTCCGCTTCACAGGGAAAGTACTCTTCGTACGGAAGAGACCCAAAAGGTAAGGCAGAGATTTCCCACATCTCATGCAGAGCCATGCCCAATTCACCAACTGGGGTGAAGAAGGTCCCCGAGGCAGGGCAGTATAACTCAAGGATAGCGTAGAAGCACGCCACCTTCATATCAATGCCGTAGCAGGTCGCCCTGACGGCCTCATGGAGGTTTAACTTCTCCAAGTCCTTCCCGAAATTAGCAAGGACATAGTTGGTCAACTCCGTCCACCATGTCTTGGGAGGATGAACCCAACAGGGGTCCTGAAGTCAGTAGCGGGGTAATTCCCGCCAACTGCGCAGAATTGGGCGCCAAAAGTCTGCGCCACAGCCGGATTCTCTCCCACTGGAAGTTCTCGCGATACCTTCCCAGGGTACAGCCCCATTATGCCACGAGGAGGGCCCGCCCCTGAATAGCCGGACTGATATGACAATCTCCCGACATGGACAGATTCAGCACTTCGGCTCACACTCCACGCCATCTTCCGAGCCTGAGTCACAGCCGCGAAGGAGGACAAAGGGAAGGGTCGCTTAGTGGACGGAAGATAAGATTTCTCGCCATCCAACTGAAAAATTCACTGCCCTTCACCGGCCTGCAACTGGCGATCGGAATCAGGCGCAGCATCCCCGAACATGAAGTCAGGCTTTCTGTAAGTCTGACGGTCGACATCCTCAAGCGGAGCAGTGGTTAAGATACTCCGCATGGTCTGCGGATGACCGCCTTGGATGAGCGTATCCCGGACAAGGGAGCTCCGCTCACTGAATAAAGAAGCCTTTCCATGGAACTGCAGGCTGAGGCTACCACCTGCTCGCCTGGATAACCCGAATAGACTGTTCGGGATACCGGAGGCGTAATGCACTGCAAAAAAACAGAAATGAGCTATGATTAGTTCATCAATCAAGTGGATATGAAAATACAAAAATTCACTAAGGCATAGCCTCGCTCAGTGAGAAAAGCCAGCAAGGCGATAGCTTCGATGAAGCTTGATCTCGTGGACGAAACTGCATCTTCGCAGGAAGAAATCCGAAGCACCAAATTCGCTTAAGCAGGAAGTGGTATAGCCCTGAGGGCTGATGTCATCAAAAGGGCATTATGGTCAAAAGTCATCATAACTGAGAGGACTTATTCAAGTCCTTTTCCTCAAACAGTACGGAGATGGCCCAAGTTATGGCTTCGTGCGAAAGCCCAAAGAAGAACTGTTCAGTTCTTAACTCCCTGGTGCAAGCAAAATAGGGAAGTTGAAGGGAAACGAGTTCCCTGATAAGGACAGATCATATTCGATCGTCCTAATGGTCAAATATCGACTCCAAAGGAGCAAGACCACCATCTCTAAGAAGAGTCTCTTACCAGCGACAGGTCGCTCAATGACCGGAGGAGGAGGGCCCTCCGCTGCAGAAGTCGCTGCTTCCTTACCCGCTCGTCTTTTGGGCGCCATTAAGAACTGCAAAAGTTCTCGAAGTACTCTGAAGTAAAGGAGGAAGAAGGAGAGGAAAAGACAGAAATTTCTCTGAAAAAGGAGATCTTTTCCATGTTCAGCCCGATTGGGCTTTTATAGGCCAATCAGCGCCTAAATCGTGGCCTCGAAAAAGGGCACATGCCGCCGTTTCGAATTAATTCGAAACAGTGCCCGAAGCGCCTGAGGCGCTTTCCCAAAGAGCGATGGTTCAACCCCACTAAAGGGTTAACTCCGCACAGGAGCAAAGTGCGGACTTCGCACAATCCTTCAAGGACTTCGCCAGGAAGCTTACCTTAGCCCTCTAAAAAGGTGCTATATCCTTAGCTCCGCACACAGTTTAGCCCAGCTATGGCCAAACTCTCAGTGAAAGCAAGCAAAAAAATCAGATGATCGGAAGATGAACTTTCATTGATTTAACAGGAAGGGTACATTGATATTACATCAAAGCTGTGTTTTATACAATACATCCAGTTGCCCAACAGGATCATTTGAGGCATACAAGCGGTTTTATCTGCTTTCAAACCAAATCAACGGGACAGGAAAGGCCTTCCTCTGGCACAAGGCCGTAACCCTTCGCATATGAACAGATGGTGCCACAGGGACACGGTCATTTTTCTCCACAAAATGGCAGATCATGCCAGGCCATTTTTGTTGAAGCCTGGCAACAAAAACCTATCGCCGCCAAAACGATAGATCACGTATAATGGGAATCGGCAGTGATACCAGTGATCTAACGAGCGCGATACTCGCTTTCCCGAAGAGGATCGCCCCCAAGGCCACCAAAGTTGAAAGTCGGCAATGGTGCCGGCGATCCCACAGGCGACGCCCACTATCTTGAAGCGGATCATCTCCGGTAAAAGCGGCAGCCAGCCTCACCTCAGAACGAATCATCAAGGATAAGAGGCTGCCAACAGCCTCTGGGATGCGCGCCCGCTGCCCCGAATTGTTCCTCCTGCTTAAAAGTAAAGCTTCAACCGGGGAAGCATAAGGCAATTTTATGGCTTCTTCCATCAAGTCACCAGACTGACAAGCATAGCTCGCTGCAAGGCAAATCAGAACAGATTAGCAACTAAGCACAGGAAGAGCTACAAAAGAGCTAAGTCAGGTTCTTTGGGTCAAAGCAATCCAATTTCAGTCAAAGCAGAGGATAAGCCTCGCCTGCACGGCAACCAATGGGCTGGCTCAGCAAACGCCAAGTCCTAGCCTCGCCTATATGGCAAAGTCAGACTGATCTTGTGAGATACAGTCTCAACATTCACCAATATGGCAAGACCGGCTCAACTCTTGAAGAGACCAAGTCCCAAGTCCTGCCTGCGTAGCGGACTTAACATGTGGTGAACAAATCAAGATGATAGCTTCACAGAAAGCTATGATGAGATCCTTCTCTGCAGCAGCCAATTGCAAGATGGAGAACAAGGGAAGCCAGCCAATCCCTAAAGCAGCAAATCAAGGGAGATGAGTTCCCTAAAAGCGGTGAAGTCTCTGAATGATCAAGACTTACCGGTCCTTGGCCGGATAAGAACCAGAATGGGCTTTCCCACTAATTCAGAGATCTGAGTATATCTCTCAACCAAGAGAAGAGAAAACAAGCAGGCCATTTCTCTTCAGAGGACCTCAAGTGTCCTATTTATAGGCCCCATGGCCTGAGCACTCTCACCTCAAGCGTGGAAGCTCGAGTGCATTCAAGGCATTTATTGCGCCTTGATGGAAGGGACGGTTTTCCCTTGGAACCGTGCAAAGGGAGAAAACGTCTCCCTCATAAAAGACACTTATGGCGCCTTGAAAAAGGGGAAACATCCTCCTTTGGTAAGGTGCGACCGGAGAATATCTCCCTCGAACGGCGCGAAAGGAGAAATGATCCTCCTCGTAAATCAGCCCGTGACAGTTGGCTTTGAAAAGGCAATAGGAGTTCCAAAGCGAACTTATTCCCGAAAGCCCAGATGCGGAGCTACCCGTGCGCGAAGCTACTCAGAGTCACGATCCAGTGCAATTCTTCGGCAGATTTATCCCAAAGCAGGATTGAAGGCGAAGCTGAACTCAACCATCATGGCGACGTTCATATTCCACACACCATCGATCACAGCAGTTCAAAGTGTTTCGAAGTCTGGGCTATTGCAGACTTTCGAAAACTTTGAAGGGGGTCTTGTTGACACTTAAAAAAGACAAGATTCCTATTGGTCTGAACAAATGTCTAATTTGTTGACATTTACAGAAGACAAGTGGCAAACGAGCTGAAGATCAGTTTTTATCCACCTCCAAGGGACAAGGAAGCAGCTTGGACTCCACTGATCCAGCAAGCAGAACAGTGAGCCCGGGACGTTTCTAAACAGACCTCAGTAGGTCTAAGATGCTAGCATTTAGCATTACATTAGCCCAAGGAGATAGCCTCGATTGAGAGGCTAGCATCATCCAACTTCGCCAGGAAGCTAATTGACAGCTTCGCCGAAAAGCCTCTTTTCGGATTTCGCCAAGGATTGCCTTTAGCTCCGCTATGAGCTTCAAAGCGGGCAGCTCCGCTATTGATCTACTACGGTCAACCTTTGACCAATCAAATCTCCTGATGAGATTGAATTCAAACAAATCAAATCCAATCAGGATTCAAATATGGCAGGTGATTGCCGCTATCTCTTGACTCTCTTGAAACGAGTAAGAGGATCAAGGAGAATCTCCCAACAATATGGAAAGGATCAAAACAGATCAACCGACCTGCCAAATTTAGCTCCGCAGAAGTTATCTTAGCCTCGCAGCAAGGCTACTTTCTAAATTCAAACAGATTCGGTTCAATCTATTTCCATATCTTCAAAGGGGACGATTATACCCTTGCTTTCCCTATAAATAGCCCGCCAGGGGCACAAGGAAAAGGATCGATTGGATCGGGAGAGACTTCCAGAAAAAAAAATAGGACTCCACAAGCAGAGGCTTCTTTACAACGCACCGTGCGTTCTCGAATTCAGAGACTCTTTAGAAAAATACTTCTCTCTTCAGGGTGGCGATACCCTAACAACCTCTTTTCCTCAAGGAATCTCCGGAACCAGGCGAGAAGGAATTCCTCACAGAAGGCGGTCTTTTGAGAAGTAGCAAGAGGGTTCTACCAACCCTCTATTCTCTGATTCCCGGAACCAGGCGAGAAGGGAATCTCATCGCTCGCATCGTCAAAGGGACAAAGTGGTCGCGCGCTGACCAGACTCCTATCGGCACACTTCTCCAGAATCTCTGAGGAGATCTACTTGTAATCTTTTTAAGAATACTTGTAATTTAGCTCCTCAAACTTTTTTTTGTAAGTTTTTCCCTTTGCAAACATAATGGAAAACAGTGGCTGCATTCAACTTTCTATAGTCAATACACACACGAACCTTAGTAGGCAGTTTTGTTTGTACCAACTCTTTTTGCTCATTTTAACCATCGTAAAGCCAGCTTTCTTGGGGACCGCATGAACAGGGCTAACCATTGGCTATCAGAAATGGGATAAATGATCCCATTGTCTAATAGTTTTAAAATTTTTGATTTTATTGGCTCTTGCATGAGTGTGGGTTAAGCGGCGTTGTAGGTCCCTCCTGGGAGTTGCATCATCGGTTAAATGGATTCTATATGAACTATTGTTGGACTTATCCCTTAGATATCCTTCATCGTCCATCCAATGGCTTCTCTATATCTCTTCAGAATAGATATTAAGCTGTTCTCTTGTTGCTCAATCAGGTGAGATACTATGATGACCGCCAGGATTTCTCTTCCGCCCACGTAGGCATACTTGAGGTGTTCAGGTAAGGCTTTCAACTCTAGGGAAGGTGTTGCTTCATTGGAGGTAATATCCAGATTTTCAATCCTTTGATGAGGTACACTTGGTCTTGACGCCCAGTCCACTGCCGAATCTATGATCTGGTCTAGATTAAAATCCTCAGACTCCAGATCAAACTTTGCCTCTGTTTCTATCTCCATGCTTTCCTCATGCTCACTGGTCAGATTTTCAACGGAATTGACCTCAAAAGTCTGATCATTGATATCCCTGGGTTATCTTCCAAGATTAAGACATTGACTTCCTTCGTCATGTCTCCAAAGGTCAAACGTATGGACCCGTTCCTACAGTTTATTATGGCATTGGCAGCAGCAAGGAATAGGCGCCCTAAGATGACTGGAGTTTGAGACCGTGGATTTGATACAGGTTGGGTCTCAAGTACAATGAAGTCAACAGGGTAGATGAAATCCCTGACCCGGATAATGACATCTGTGATTTCTCCTTTCAGGATTTTCACATATCGGTCAGCTAACTGAATGGTGACTCGAGTTGGACTCAGCTCGCCTAACCCAAGTTGCTGGTATACTGAGAGAGGTAGCAAGTTGATACTTGCTCCCAGGTTAAAAAGTGCTCTGTTAATTTCTATTTGTCCTATGGTGAAGGAAATTGTGGGACATCCGGGATCCTTATATTTCACCAGAATGGGACCAGTCAAAATTTCGCTTATATTGGTTGCCAAAAACACTTTATTGGCACATTTGTCTCTCTTCTTTGTACATATATCCTTAAAAAATTTGGCATAAGCTGGGACTTATTGGATAGCTTCAAGAAGAAATACATTCAGTTGACCTAGTAAACATCTCAAGTATCTTCTCCATGTGCATATTCTTATTGTTGTTCCTAAGCCTATTGGAAAAAGGTGTTACAGGGTTATGAACTTGTTCGGCAGTTTCGTCCTCTTCAGACATTTGTGGAGTAGATTGGGAGGAGCTAGCAGAGGTGGAGGCAGGAGTAGGATTGATGTGGACAAGAATTTTTTTATTGGTAGACCTGGTTGTCTACCTTCTTTCTAGATCGAAGTGTGTGAATAGCATTGCACAGTTGGTTGAATGATCCTAAATTTCATACACTTGATTGGAGTCTAGGTTAACTAGCAGCTAACTAGGTAAAGTACCCTTTGATCTTTCACTTAGAGAGCTAGCTAATTGGCTCATCTGCATTTCCAATCTCGATATGGCCTGTGAATAGTTGTTCAGTGTTTGTCCCTAATTTTGCATGAAGGCGGCTTGGGACTTCATAAAAGCCTTCACACTCTCTTCCAATTTACTGAATTTCTTTTCCATTGGTGAACTTTGAAAGGAGAAAGATTGGGCTTGACTGAGAAAATTGGTGGAGGATTGGGATGGTGAAAATTGTTGCAGAAAATTAGGTCTGGGAAGATTGTTTTGGGCCCAAGAGAAATTTAGGTGATTCCTCTAACCAGAGTTGTACGTCTGCGAGTACGGATTGTATGGCGGCTGTGAATAGGCCGCATTCATGTGTTCTAGTGGCACTTGCTGGGTATGAAAAACAGGGCACTCTTCAAAGACATGGTTCGGTGAGACATAGTTCGGTGCCTGACAGTATGAACAACCCGGATTGTGAATTGGTGGTGGGTTGATTTGATTGATTATTGGTAGTGAAAAGTGCATTTTTATCATTACATTTACCATCACATTTTCATATTTATATCTATAATTCTGTAAATTTACTAATATTTTATGATTTATTGTGTGCAGGCCTTGAGAAATAAAAATAAAGGAATAAAGCCTCACAAGAAGCCCAAAAGCCATGTTTAAAGCCCAATGTAAAAGTTGCAATTAACAATTGTTAAAATTGCAAATACCAAGGGCAAAAGTTGCAAATTCTAAAAGAAGAGGGAAAGATAGACTTCTATTCAACCCTAAATACTTGCAGGATGAGGATAAAGCCAAAGAAGGAGAGTGCAAGGATGAAATTCGTTTTAAAAGAGATTTGGGATCTAGGTAACTTGCTTCCCAAGTTATCACGAAATCCCAAGATCAAAAGTCAGGATGCAGCTTCCAGAAGGAAAAGCCTAGATGGACGGACCAGGGGAGGCCACGCGCTTTGGCGCGTGGCCAGCCGCCACAACTTGGTCGCGAAAACGCGGCCCAAGCGCGTTTCCACGGCAGTATAGTCGAGTCAGGCGATAAGGTTTTTTGGGAGAGTTGTCCCGGGACTCTACCTCCTTCTGCACCTATAAATACCCCTGCAGACGCAACACAGAGGGCGTTCAGCGAAGTACAGAAAATCTAGAGCAGGTTCTAGGGTTTCTTAGGCTAACTTGTAGTTTAGGTTAGATTTTATTTTCGTTTTTCTTTTGTAAATTGTAACTGAGAGTGGAGGAAGCTTTCATGGAGGAAGGAGTCCATACTTGTACTGAGGTGACAGCGGTGTAAGCCTACTTTTCTTCCATTGTTAATGAAATCCACTTGAGGTTTGTTTGTGTTCTTTTTGTTTATTCTTGTGTTCTTTTATTCTTGTTTATTTATGTTCTTCTATCCTTGTTCTATTCTTTCTATTCCTGTTTCATTGTTTCTCTCTCTGATGACTTGCAACCCGTGAGATCCGATCGCTTCGAGACTACCTAGCCCAAGTAGAGCCCTTGATGGCCTATGGAGATGAACAAGCCGTTGCTTGCCAGTCTTTTCTTTTCGTAGTGTAGATCGCAAAGGTGAAGATCCTATACGCCATACTTGAACGCCTTCCAAAGCAAAGTAAGTCGTCGCAAACGGAACAAAGGTAAGCAGGACTGAAGAGGTTGGTATGTATGTGTTTAATTTTCTTTCTTTTCTTTCTTTAGTTTAGATCACACCACTATATTTCCAATTTCTTTTCCTCACTTTCATTGTAAATATCACTTCTTTTTCTCCATCTTCTTTCTTTCTAACTTAACTTTAAATTAATAAAAACATTAGAGATAACTTATTGACAAAGCTTCCATCGCTAGTCCCTCCCTGAGGATCACGACCCGCATAGCCACTGCTACAGCGGATAGTATTGAGAACCTTGCACACCTTTACTCTCAATCTGATATTCTATATTTTGTGTGCAGGAAAATCTCAATCAAAATTTTGGCGCTGTTGCCGGGGAGGGACGGTAAGTTTTTCTCTAAATAAAAAAATTAACTAATTCTTTTATTTTCTGTTTGCAGGTTTGGAGAACAGGAAAAATAACAGCAGAAGTGGACATATAGCAACTCTGTGCCTCTGCCCTCGAAGGCAGAGCATCAGAGCCTACTATAGTGCCGCGGATCCGCGGCAATAGCCGCAGAAACGCGACCTTAGTAGTGAACTACTAACTGCAATTTCTGCAGGTTGCTAAAAAGTGCAAGATTTATTTTCTGCTCTGTTAAAATTTGTTCTGTGATAAACCTGTATACTGCTAATTAATTCAACAGTAAAATATGTTGTAAAAGATAAAAATTGATTAGACGTTTGGATATTAGGCACGGTTTTTTCAATTCCTATTTTACTATTGAAGAGTGCTGGAGCAAGGTACGTTCGCATTCATGTAGAATATGACTCATCTCTTGGTTGATTTTCATGCTTTGAGTGAATCTTATTTACATATTTTGTACACTTGCACAAATTTATTCTAAGGGCATAACCCATTAACAAGATAAGGTGGGGATTTCATCACCCTTCCTTGGCCCAAAAATCAGATTCCAAGCACTCACTAACCCAAGCCTAATTAAAATTAGTAGACGTTGGCCTAAGGACATCTCAGACTCAATTAGGAGATTATCCTAAGGGGGAACAGTGCTGAAAGTTGACTCCTGCCAAATCTGTGTCTAGGAAGGGGATTGAGGGCCGAAAGCCCGAAGATTGGTGGTTATTTAATTAAGGAACGTCTTTGACGGAAAACCTCCCACCACTCTTGCCCTGACCTGGCTGATTAACTTGTGGTCAAAGTCTGCACCCTACCTCCCGTGGACAGTCTAACCAGTTAGGAGTCGTCTAGGTCATAGGTCTATCCTAACTTAGGTTAGAATTTTTTTCTTTTTTGTTTGTTTATTTTTTGTTTTCTTTTTCTTTGTTGTGTTGGGTGATATGGCATATAATAATAATTTTTCCAATTTTAATCCATATTACACACCTAACTATTTTTCGGATATTACCAACCGGCATATCACAACTTTGACCAACCTAGTGTGCCGGAATGGTCTTATCCGAATGAATATAACCCATACCCCCCATCTTATGACCATAATTTTCATACTTTCAACTCTTCACAGAGTTCATGGGGTTTCGATTCTCCCGAGTCCAATTTTCAACCGACTTGTCCTCCGTCTCCACCTTGTCCACAATATTCCCAAGATTCATACTCAGATCCACCCAGTCAGAATAGACTACCATCTATCCAGGAAATGATGAGTATGCATGAGTCCAAGTAACAATTACCATCAATCGCAGACATGATTATGCGTGAGTCCACCGACTCACAACTTCATCACGATTACACTTCATCCTTTCAAGTCCAATCACAACATGATGCACCTATCAACTATGAAAGGATGCTTGCAGCCATGACTCAGGCTAGATTAGCCCGTGATCATGATATAGATATGATGGTTCAATCTTTACGTTCTCACTGTTAGGCCATTTCTGATATCGCTGACCACTCTCTTAGAGCCGACGAACCAAGTTGCTTTGGACAACAAGATTCTACTTCAGTGCCATCATCTGAACTTGCTGAAACTCCAATTGTTGATAGTTTGGCAAGTTCTTCCTTTCCTGAAATAGAACTTGAGCATGAATATGATCATGATCTTCCACTTGGTGATTCAATTCTACTTCCTGATTCAATAATGACTCCGGTGTCTCCATCTGATTTTACTTTTTTTTCCGAGTCAACATTGGATCCTGTGCCAATTCATCATGAAATGAATCACCCATTTTTATGATCATATTGAACTTGACCAATTTTACAATTTTGAAAGTCCCATGGATAAATTGGCAAATTCTCATTTTATGATATTGAGCTGAATGAGATATGTGACCTAGATTCTCAAATCTGTGATCAAGTTCAAATTTCCGAATCATTATTGACTCCTGTTTTGTTACCCGACTTAGGTAATATTTTAGAGTCAGTTTTGGTTCCCACACCTATCATTCCTGAACTTGAATCACCAATATTGAGTCACATTCCATTATGGGAAGATTATTGTGGACTTGAGCTTCAACTTATTGATTTGGACCCACTTCATGAACTTAGCCCGACTCCTGAACCCTACTTGATTTAAGTTTCTTTCCTGAGTTGGTATTCGTTCCCATACTTCCCACGTCCAAGTCAATAATTCCATCTTTCATACTCCATTTTGGGACAAGGAGGTTGACACAATTGACTCTGAAAATAATTATGAATTATGAAAATTGGATGGGGTCAAATTATTAAAAAATGATTATACATACATTTTAGTGGGTTATACAAAAAAGATTTCTGGTGGGTTCCTACGAATTCCACAAAAAGTAGATTGGGCCGCATTCCGTGGACCAATTAGACCACCACCGGAACCACCACCTTAAGGTAACTTCTGCCTTCCCTTGTTCTTTTTCATGCATATATGCATTCATTCATATATTGAGGACAATGCATGAGATAAGTGTGGGGGTAGGCTTTACTAACATACTAACAAAGGTAGAAACTAACAAAAATTTTGCTAAGATAATTAAAAAAAAAAATTTGCTAAAAAAAAATTTAAAAAAAAGAGGACAATATTTTGACTTATCTTTTGAAAGAAATCTAAGTTAGTCTTAAGAATTAGGAAAATCATGATTAGGATTTCTAAAAACTTGGTCAAAATAAATAAATTGTTGAATTTTATGTATAGGAGGAGAAATTGAATAATTAATTAGTCTTGATGATTTTACCTTAATGAAATTTGCATACCTAATGCTGCATATATAGGATTCTAAGACGAAGACCTTTGTGCCTCATATATAAAAAAAAGAAATCACTAATTAAGTTGGATACATGTGCCTCAATAAGCATAAGTATTCATGCCTAAAGGTGAGTAAATAAAATAAAGTCCTTAGTTTTGGGGCCTAGTTCACTCGAATTTGAGTCCGCGGGATGTTTTCTCACCTAGTGCCCTAAAGCCAAACGGTTTGGGAGTCATCGACTTTAAGTTCGTTACATGGGTGGATTAGAAAGCCTAAGGAAATTAAGGAAAAATTACTTATATATGTACTAACACATCTAATAGTCAATTAGTTAGGTATGAGGGCCTCAAAAAGCCTTGATGCTTACACGAAAGAAAATTAGATGAGTTATACATATTAAATATATATATATATTTATATACATACATATATATATATATATATATATATATATAATATATATATATATATATTATATATATATATATATATATATATATTATAATATATATATATATATATATATATATATATATATATATATATAATATATAGAGGCATGAGAGTTCAAGTTAAGGAATTCCTAGTATAAATTCATAAGGATGCATATGACTTAGGGTAACGAAAAAGACTATACAAAAATTCAGTTTTGATCCTTACCTAAAATGAATAACAATTGACTTTATTAAGACTAAGTTTAAGAATGAATAAAAATGATAATCCTAAAAACTTATAGATTACTTAGTTCTTTCAAACGTATTTCAAATATTTTCCTTTTTATGGATTTTGTGGGTGTAATCAGTTGAAAACCCTCACGAGACAACACTCGTCCTCTAGGGTAACCTAGGGGTTTAACGGCTTGTTGTACATGCTAAGTGCAACCGTGATTCCTATGAAAGTGAGTTAGCTAGATTCGTTTTTCTTTTTCTTTTTGATTTTTACTCGAGGACGAGCAAAAAGATAAGTGTGAGGGTGTGATTGGTAGTGAAAAGTGCATTTTTACCATTACATTTACCATCACATTTTCATATTTATATCTATAATTCTGCACATTTACTAATATTTTATGATTTATTGTGTGCAGGCCTTGAGAAATAAAAATAAAGGAATAAAGCCTCACAAGAAGCCCAAAAGCCCATGTTTAAAGCCCAATGTAAAAGTTGCAATTAACAATTGTCAAAATTGCAAATACCAAGGGCAAAAGTTGCAAATTCTAAAAGAAGAGGGAAGGATAGACTTCTATTCAACCCTAAATACTTGCAGGATGAGGATAAAAGCCAAAGAAAGAGAGTGCAAGGATGAAATTCGTTTTAAAAGAGATTTGAGATCTAGGTAACTTGCTTCCCAAGTTATCACGAAATCCCAAGATCAAGAGTCAGGATGCAGCTTCCAGAAGGAAAAGCCCAGATGGACGGACCAGGGGAGGCCACGCGCCAAAGCGCGTGGCCAGCCGCCACAACTTGGCCGCGAAAACGCGGCCCAAGCCGCGTTTCCGCGGCAGTATAGTCGAGTCAGGCGATAAGGTTTTTTGGGAGAGTCGTCCCGATACTCTACCTCCTTCTGCACCTATAAATACCCCTGCGACGCAACACAGAGGCGTCCAGCGAAGTATAGAAAATCCAGAGCAGATTCTAGGGTTTCTTAGGCTAACTTGTAGTTTAGGTTAGATTTTATTTTCGTTTTTCTTTTGTAAATTTGTAACTGAGAGTGGAGGAAGCTTTCATGGAGGAAGGAGTCCATGCTTGTACTGAGGTGACAGCGGTGTAAGCCTACTTTTCTTTCATTGTTAATGAAATCCACATGAGGTTTGTTTGTGTTCTTTTTGTTTATTCTTGTGTTCTTTTATTCTTGTTAATTTATGTTCTTCTATCCTTGTTCTATTCTTCTATTCCTGTTTCATTGTTTCTCTCTCTGATGACTTGCAACCCGTGAGATCCGATCGCTTCGAGACTACCTAGCCTAAGTAGAGCCCTTGATGGCCTATGGAGATGAACAAGCCGTTGCTTGCCAGTTTTTTCTTTTCGTAGTGTAGATCGCAAAGGTGGAAGATCCTATACGCCATACTTGAACGCCTTCCAAAGCAAAGTAAGTCGTCGCAAACGGATCAAAGGTAAGCAGGACTGAAGAGGTTGGTATGTATGTGTTTAATTTTCTTTCTTTTCTTTCTTTAGTTTAGATCACACCACCATATTCCTAATTTCTTTTCCTTACTTTCATTGTAAATATCACTTCTTTTTCTCCATCTTCTTTCTTTCTAACTTAACTTTAAATTAATAAAAACATTAGAGATAATTTATTGACAAAGCTTCCATCGCTAGTCCCTCCCTGAGGATCACGACCCGCATAGCCACTGCTACAGCGGATAGTATTGAGAACCTTGCACACCTTTACTTCTCAATCTGATATTCTATATTTTGTGTGCAAGAAAATCTCAATCAATTGACATTGGCTGGCTCTTTTGTTTCTAGAGCCTCTATTCTCCTTATTAGGGTTGCAATCTTAGCTTCTGCAGTTATAGATGATTCTAAAGATAGGAGCCCTCCTTTTGAAGCTATGGACTGTGAATTCCTTAGTTTTTCTGAGGCTGGCTCCCATTGCAGGGTTTTCTCAGCTAAATCCTCAAACAAATCCTATCTCTGATTTTCATCCTTTTGCAAGAACCCTCCCTGACACATGGTTTCTAAAAGGGTTTTCGTTTGATAATGTAAACCATCGTAGAGAATCTGGCACTGACGCCATTTCTCCACACCGTGATGAGGGCACTGATCTAGGAGGTCTTTGAATCGCTCAAAGTATCTCTAAAATAATTTGCTCGGTTCTTACTTGAACTGCATGGTATTCTTTCTAATGAGGGCAGTCTTGTGAATTGGGTAAAATTTCTTCAAGAATGCCTTGACAAAATCATACCACATTGTAACTAAATCTACCGCCAAACTGTACAATCATTTTTTAGCTCGGTCCTTTAGGGAAAAGTAGATGAAACGTAACATAACAGCAACTAGGGAATGCGCATCATGAGGCATACTTCTTTAAATTCCCTAACAAAGAAGTATGCGTCCTCCGATTCTAAACCATGAAATTTTGGAAGAGTGTTGATGAAATGAGGTTTTAATTTAAAGTTATTTCCATTTGCCTCAGGCGTTTTATACAAGATGGCAATGAGGTTCTGATCGGGTAAAACCTGTCCTAAAGTAACACCATCACCGGTCCTGTATGCAAGGATAGAGAAGTATTTCTAGTTAATCTGAAAGTTACAGGATCTCTCAGCCACTCTTGCATGCAGCACACCACAAACAACGTAAAGGCAACAAACAATCGAAAAGAATAAAAAACAAACAAAAAAAATAACCACAAAGCCTTAGTCTAAGGTACCTAGACCTAGACGACTCCTAACTGGTCAATTCTCTGAGGGAGGTTGTTGCAGGAACTCGACTACAAGCTAATCAGTCAGGAAAGGGCAAAACTCGGTGGGAGATATCCGGGCATGAGCCACGGGCATGAGCCACGGGCATGATTGGAGATTTGTTTCAAATCATCCCAAGGATCTCATTATAGGTGATGGATCCAAGAGGCTAACTAGTCGATTCTAACTCCATGATTGATGTGGCCATTTTACTTTTATTTCACATATTGAGCCCAAAATCATTCTCAAAGCCGAGGCCGATTCATATTGGTTGCTTGTAATGCAAGAAGAGCTCAATCAATTTGAGCGCAACCAAGTTTGTCATATTATTCCTAGACCTCATGATAGACCACCATTGGTACTAAATGGATTTTTAGGAATAACTTGGATGAGTCGAATAATGTTATTAGAAATAAAGCTAGGTTAGTGGCCTAAGATTATACCCAAATCGGAGTTATCAATTTTGAGGAAAGCTTTGATCCGTAGCACGGCTTGAAGCCATACGGATGACACTTGTCTTTACTTCTTTTAAAGATTTCAAACTTTTTTAAATGAAAGTCAAAAATGTGTTTTAAAATGGTTTTATAGATGTGGATGTGTATATTGAACAAGCCCCCGGGTTTGTGATCCTACACATCCAGAGTTTATTTCCAAACTTGATAAAGCTTTATATGTTTAAAACAAGCTCCAAGAGTTTGGTATGAAAAGCTTTTAACTTTTTTAATTTCAAATAATTTTGTTAAAGATAAAGTTGACACCACTTTATTTACAAAGCATGTAGATAGTGATATCTTAATTGTTCAGATTTATGTTGATGATATTATTTTTTAATTCACTAATGAAAAGCTTTGTAAAAAATTTGAATCATGAATGAAGGATGAGTTTGAGATGTCTATGATGGGAGAGCGAAACTACTTCATTGGACTCCAAATCATGCAAAAGAGTGATGAAATTTTCATCAATCAAGCCAAGCACACAAGAGAACTCATCAAGAGATTTTGCAAAGCTAAGCAAAACTCCTATGACCACTACTACAAAGCTTGAAAAGGATGAATAAGGTATAAATGTAGACATTAAACTTTATAAAAGTATGATAGGTAGTTTGCTTTATTTAACGGCTTAGGCCAGATATTATGTTTAGTGTGTGTTTATGTCCTAGATTTCAATCTTGTCCTGAAGAGTCTCACTTAATTGCGGTAAAATGCATTATTAGATTACTTAAGGGCACTATTGAAATGGGCTTGTCGTATTCAAGAATCGGACAATTTCTCATGATGCCGACTATACCGGTTGTAGAGTGAATAGTAAGAGCATTAGTGATACTTGTCAATTTCTAAGAAATTCCTTATTCCGTGGTCTTTCAAGAAATAAAATTTTATAGCCCTCTCAACTGTCGAGGTGTAGTATGTTGCGACCAGGGCTTATTGTGCAAAATCCTTTGGATGAAACATACTCTCTTTGACTATAATTTGCATTATGACCATATTAAAATTATTTGTAATAATACTAGTATCATTCATATGACCAAAAATGCAAATCAACATAATAAGACCAAGCATATAGATATTTGATATGACTTTCTTAGAGATCATTATGAGAAAGGCGATATTGAAATTGATTATGTTTTCACCGATTTTCAACTGCGGACATTTTTACTAAACCATTAGATTATAATAGATTTTCATTCATTGTGGTGAGTTAAATGTTTATATTATGAATTCATAAGTTTTGAAATTATTTCATGTATTTTTAAATCCTTTAAACATATATTTTTTTCAAATTAATATCTCTTTATGTTGATGTCTTTTCCCTTTTTGATGCATGACAAAAGGGAGAGAGATATTTGATGAGTTATTAAATTGTTTTGGTATTTTGTGAACTTTATGTATATCCATTTTCATTACCATGCGTATATGCAATGCCATGATTTAATATTTTTATTCATTGCATATTATTTTTGGAGGAAGGAGGATTGGAAGGATGATATGCTATATATGCATATTATTCTAAATTGGTATTATATTTATATATGCACACATATATGACTTGCTTATATTGTCAAATCTATTTAAGGTCATAATATTTTCTTATACTTGATAGATAGCATAATTTGAGAGTGAGCTTTTTCAAACTCTTTCTATCTTTTATTTTAAATAACTCATATGTTTTGTCATCATTAAAAGGGGGAGATTATTGGCCCAAGGTTACAATCACTCGGTTTATGGTTTTGATGATAACAAAACATATGTGATTATTTAGTATTAATCAAGTTCAAGTGTTTAAGTATATTTCAGGGTTCTAAGGATTCAAGGAGTTTTTTCTCTAAAGGAAGGTGTTGGAGACTCAAGAAGACTCTAGTACGGGATTAAAACTCAAAGCAATCGACGTCGCTAATGGAGAAGCCCGTTTAAAGATCTTGTAGTCACCTAGAGCTTTGTAAGATATTAGTTTGTTAAAGTGTAGAATATAGTTGTGATGCTCAAGAAGTTACACATAAAAAATACATGATTTTAAAAAATACAAGTTTTGATAGTATTGGTATTTTGCATGTTTGATTTTGATACATGTCTCATAATTTTTTAAAATTTTATAATAAGTTTAGAACATGTATTTAATTACCTATATATTAATATATTACTTATAAACTAATACAAAATATTTTGAAAAATATTTGAAACTCAAAAAATATATCCAGAAAACTATTTCAGGCTAAGTCGGTTGACCCGACAGTCGACCGGTGCCCATTTTAGGCTAAAACGGTTAACCGCCTGGTCGACCGGGCCTTTGTCCATGGGGCATGCACGTTTGTGCACGTTGTTGGTCGACCGACCGGTCGACCGCTAACCATTATAGTCGACTGGTCGGTCGAAGAAAACCTAACTCTCAGTTAGGGTCGGTTGACCGACATTTTATTTTTCCCTTTCGAACTGAAAGGCGGTCGACTGGGCCGGTCAATCGGAGCCAACGACCCTTCTTTTGATGAGCTGGCGGTCGACTAGCCGGTCGACCGACAGCCTAGCAGTTGTCTATAACGACTAGTTTTTGGATATGTTTTATTTTAGCAGATTCCAACAGGCATTTTTGGTTTCCAAGTGTCTAAACACACCCCAAATGACCTGCTATGATTAACAAATGATATTTATTCATTGGCTATATATATGGGTCATTGGTTTTGGTTTTGATACTACGAGATAACACAAGTTTACAAGTTTTCAAGTTTGTTTTAAAAGAGAAAAGTTTTTCTACCTTCAAATCTTCAAGTTCTTTCTTTTCAAAGCTATTTTCAGTTAGTTTTTAACACTTCTTTTTATTTGAATTTTTTCTCTCACTTAACTTCTTAAGCTACACTTCATATTTTACTCTATAGGAAGTTGTAAGAGAGAGTGTTTGTGATCTTGTTGGATCGCCAAGAGCTTTGTAGCCTCAATTGCCTTTGTGCTACCTCTTGTATAGAGGGTTGAGTGGTGTTGTGTACTCTGGTCTTATGTAGACCAAATTGTAATTTCTTTGTGTAAGGTCCCTTTGTGGAAAATTCCTTAGAGGATAGTGAAATCCTTCATAGTGGTGAAGGGGGGACATAGAACGATGACTCGAACCTCGGAATAATTCCTTTGTGTTTGCAATTGCTTGTGTCTTACTCTCTATTGCTTTTTAGTTTTCATACTTGTGTGGTTGTTCATCTTACTTAATATCATTGCTTGCACTTCATACACTACTTTCACTATCGGTCAATACTCATCTCAACAAGAAGACAATTGAGAACCTCAGCTCATTATCTACAGGAATCAAAGAGAAGAAGTTCTAAATCCCTTCACCGAGAATTCAGCTTTAATCTTGTTTTGAGTGACCGTTTGCATAATTCATCATAAGCAGTTTTCAAATTGCATTTGATTTAGCATAACACCTATTTTTTCCCCTCAAGGTGTATTTCAGTTAGGTGCTGTCTTCTTGGGCAAAGTCACAAAGTCTCTATTGATGTTTCGCAATTGTCAATTTCCTGTAACCTGCCCATGAACACAAAAACAGAGAAGAAAAATTAACCAATTAGTAAATAAAAGAAATATCATTCTCTCTTCGGCAATAACGACAAAATTTAATTGACGAAAAACCGAGGAGGTTAAGATTAGAAGGAAATTATCTGAATGTTGGTCGAGTCTCTGCCTTTCACAATTTATTCGCGGTAGCAAGGGCTGTGCGGGTTGAACCCACAGGGAGAAATGCGATAGAACCTTTTCGGTATCTCCTTAAACACTAAACTGGTTAACTAGTTCTTGTTTGCAAAATAAAAACAATTTGTTAAGTGTTAGAGATAGAAATAAGATGAAGATATGATTTGGTTTAGAGATTAGGATTTTTTAAAAAGAATTAAAGAGCATGGCTTACTAATCATCTACCACCACTAACTTATTAATCTACATTAGAGTATACTTCACTTTGGATCATAAAAATTATATCTAAGAATTGCATTCAATACAAGCAAGATACATAAGATAATAACTAAACTCTATTTGAAATAATCATTAACTAAGACCTAACATTAAATATCAAGACCTTCTAAGTATAGGATAAGAAGAATAAGAATTTAACATTAAACTATCAAAGCTATCGAAGCATAAGATAAGAAAAATCATTAAAAAGTATTAACATATATAGATTTAATTAGCCATCGACATGTGCCTTCAAGAACTTTTACTAATCCTAGGTTTAAGCATGCATGATTCAATCCGTTTATTCTAACATAGAATTAGAAGTAGTGATGAAGAGATTAATAAGTTAAGAAAAGATTAGCAACAAAGCATGGTAGATGAAACCAAAAAGTGCATAAGCCAATAAAGCATGTAAAATAAAAGAAGAAAATTGAGTAAAAGAATAGAATAACCTATATTGAAGTTGTTGCCGTCAATTACAAGAACTCATTCTTCTCTTTACAAATCTTTCTCTCTAATTAAAAACTAGAAATTTACAACAAAAAAAATTCAGAAAAGAGAACAAAAGAAAATCCTAAGTTATGATCTCAAGAGTAGATTTCAGATACCCTCTGTTAGTGCCTCTGGCCTCAATCGAACACTTGCACCCAAACGCCAAAGGGGAAGTCACCATGAAGCAACAAAAATGCGGCTTTTGCCACGTTACCGCGGTAAATTAAGGGAGTTTGGGTACGCTTTTTTGTGCGTGGCTTCATCTCGTCCGTCTATCTGGAGATTTATTCTCGGAATTTTTATTTGAACTCTGAATTTTAAAATATCATCCTTTCTAGATAACTTGGGAAGCAAGTTATCCTGTAATTTGAGTTTAAATTTAAATTCTCTTCCTTATCCAATTAGGATAGCTTTATCCCATCCATCTTCTAGAAATATATTTTCTAATTTTAAATTTGAATTGTGAAGATGATTTATCCTTTCCTCCTCTTGATTTCAAATTGATTTAAATTGAAATTCAAATTTAGATAGAATCAGGGATAAAATTGAAGCTTCTTTGGTCCTTATCTTTCCATTTATGTAACTATACAGCATAATAAAAAATAGGATTAAATAACAAAGTTAAATCAAGAATAAATGTGCAAATGTGACAATAGTAATGCAATATTAAGATGCAATCATCTAACCACTGAAATTCCCGAGGAGTTCGATAAATCACTGGACAAGTGTAAAGAAGTTGGACACGACGAGCTGTTTGAAGTATCACCCTATGTGGAAGATATCTCGTATCATGGTATATCTATTCTTCATGGTTTCGAGGATCCTTTCATGCAGAAGGAGAGTGCCAAAAATAAAAGCTCTAATTTCTTCAATTTCAATCACCTACTATCAGCACGTGCTTACAACGTGTTCCCCAAGGTATGCCAAATTTCATCTCTAATAATACTTTGAAAGACCTTCTTAATGAAAACGAATATGAGAGCGTAGCGTATGTGTATGGTTGGGTGATGGAGGAGCACCAACTGATTGGAATTGATTATCAACCGTTTTGAGATGATGATTACATTAAATATTCGATGACGTAATACTACATGGAGTTTCATGACGATCGTCGAGGCAAATCAAGATTTTGGGATCATACTTTTTCTCAAGTATAGTTTGAAAAATTCAATAAGAAGTATAAGTCAGCTGCATACAAGATGAGATGAAAGAAACTCTTTAAGGAGAAAGATATGATGATGGTATATTTGAGGAGAGGAAGAATTTCATTATAGAGTCCCTACCAAGCAGCTATATCCTGACAGGAACTCGAGGATTAGTTCTTTTGAAGAGGAAGAGACTGATATAGGAAGAGAAATAAGTCAAACAACAGCCCAAAATCATTGACCTGTCGACAGCCCCTCTTTTGACATATCGACAGGCTTTCTGAAGGTTCACCTAGAGGGGGGGGTGAATAGGTGAAGGCTAATCTAATGGTCACTTAAAGCGAAATGATGCAAATAATGCGGAAGCTAAAACCAATTATGACCTAATTAAAACTTTTACACTAAACACTATGTATAACACAAGAGTGTTGCCGAATTCCCCGTGAAGGGCTCTGGACAAACTCCTCTAGATTCCCCTTGAATGGGTTGAGGTGCCGCGTTGGCTCTCTTGGTTGAATACAAGTGTTAGCAAACAATCCCACGCAAGTATATCAATTAAGCACAAATGAATATATCAAGCATATAAAGATAGACAATACTTGAATGTAAGATATAAACAAGAGACAAAGAGAGAGAGAGAGCAATCGCAAACACAAAGGGTTTGTTTCGAGGTTCGAGCACACTTGCTCTACATCCCCGCCTTCGACACACGAAGGATTTCCACTATGCAAGATCCCAATGGATCTCTCCTCGGTGCCGCAACACCTACAAGCCCTCGGACTCCCTAGTCCCGTACAACACCGCAAGCTCACTAGCTCGCCGAGGCCGCACCTCGAAACAACCGAGTCCGCACCCGAACTCAAAACAACACGGACACACACGTCCGCCTCCTCAAAGTAACAAATGAAGTCTTTGGTGATCACAACACTTTGATCACCTAAAAACAATCTCACTACAACACACCTATAGGATGAATAATCAATGGATAGCTCAAGTGTGGTGTGAGAAAATCAAGGATGAGAGTGGTAGAGGAAAACTCAAAGAATCACTTAAAACACTCTTGATAAAAACTCTCCTTTTAATTGGAAGTATTGGCTCTAAATTTTGTGAAAAAAAAAACTTCTGAAAAGAGTGGGAAAAACTGGCTCTAAAAACTTCTCCAAATCTTGTAGAAAACAGCCCCCAAATGACCCTTTATATAGAGTCTGGAAAACTAGCCGTTGGGGCTCTGTCAGAGCTGTCGGTCGACCGGGTCGGTCGACCGCCAACGGTCAGAAATCTGACCGTTGGAGCCACGGTCGACCGCCTGGGTCGACCGACCCACTGGAGCTGAGAGTCTAACTCTCCGTTGGTCGACCCGTACGGTCGGCCGAACTTTCCAGAGAGCTCTGCTCTCTGGAGCGGTCGACCGGCACGGTCGGCCGTCCTCCAGTGCACAAAGGTGTGCACATCTGTGCACGTCGGTCGACCGGTCCGGTCGGCCGACTCCATGATTAGTCGACTTATAAAGGCTACTAGTCGACTTATCCGAAGCCTGAAACAGTTTTCTGCGATTAAAAAGTTAGTCTTTTTGGCTCAAATAAAATCCCATAAAATACATAAAAATCTACAAAAATAGTTTAACCAATATACTTTGATAAACATGCTTGCACAAAATCAAGGCATGTTATAAAAGATTGGACTATTTTTGTAACTTGGAAATATTTGGCTCAAGATAAAAACTGTATTTTCCAAAACATGTTTTCTAAACTTTGTTTTTCCAAAACATCTTCAAATAAAAACTAGATATTTTAAACTCATTAAAGCATAGTGTGTATGGATATGATCCACTACACAAATAAGATGAAATATCTAAGTTTTTAACATTAAGCTCCAAACTTGGTTTTGGTTAAAAAGATATGTAAGCATGAAAACAAAAATCCAAACATGTATTTTCTTAAACTAGAAAATCTTTTGTAAAACAAAACTAAATCAAGAGTGTGTGTGCATGGTATACTTGAGCAATCCACCAACTATCTATCCTTTACATTTTACTCTAAAACAAAAATAAAATCTTATATCTAGACACAAGTCTTCATCTTCTTGAAGTCTTCACTTGAAGGCTTCTCATCTTCTTGACTTGGTCCAAGCTTGATCCAAAAGCTCCTTGGATCACACCGTGCTAGCTCCAAATCTTGACATTTTATCCTTTGTTGAGCTATGCACCTACTAAGATCTTGATAATGAATCTGTCACTAATTAAACACAAGATCATTAGTAAACATAACTTCATGAGTTGATCATCATCAAAACTAGGTTGATAGGCCTTTGGGCCAACAATCTCCCCCTTTTTGATGATGACAAAACTCATGAAGTTATATATGCATGGATTAAAGTAAAACTTCAAAGAAGCTCCCCCTTAACTCATGCATAACACAAAATAATAAATATATGCAATGAAGCTCATAAACAAGTATGCAAATGATAGAGATGAAACAAAGTAAATCTTTTTCTCCTATTTGCAAAATAAAACTTATATGCATAAATAATAAGGAAGACAAATACTTCTCCCCCTTAAGCAATGAAAAACATGCATATAAACTCAAATACTTCTCCCCCTTTTTGTCAATCATCAACAAAGGGTTCAAAGTAAAATCAAAATAAACAAAATTTTCTCCCCTTTTTGTCAAAAACAAAAAGATCAAGAAGGGGTGAAACAAATCAATCAATAAGGATTTATATGCGATATACATTCATGAAGAGGAAGACGCTAAGTTAGCTTCCCTATACATATGCATTACATGAAGAAGGGATGACAAGCCCTAATTCACATAATGCATATTATGTAATGCATAAGAGGAGATGTGAAGCTCCCCCTACACACGTATATCATATAAAGAAGAGTTGTCAAGCTCCTCAATTTATAATATACTCAATATGAATCTATATGTAAAAGAGATGTTAAGCTCTCCTTGCATATAGGAAATACATACCAAAACATTTTTAATTTTTTTTAAAAAAATTTTTAAAGGTATCAGAGCTCTTGTAAAACAATCAAATTTTTAAGATACCAAATTGAAAATAATCATTATTGTAAAACATATTGATACCAATTGAAATTTAACAAATATGAAGTTGAAGCATTTTGATATCAATGGTAAACATAATGATCCAAAATTTTTATTTTTCATCATAAACTTTGTGCTTTTAAAAATATGAATCAATTGAAAGTTAAGCACATGAAAATCATATATATGTATGAAATGAGTATACCAATTGACATTGATACATACATATATAAGAAAACAAAATATGAGTATATACAAAATAAGTTCATATTGATACCAATTGAAACGATTCAATGATACCAATTGACATAACAATAGGATCAAGTGTATATCTCATAACCTACCACCCTTCATATGCTCAAGATAGAAGATTTTCAATGAAGCATACAAGGCATAATCGCCCATCCATCCTCCCATAGAAGGTAGGGGTTTTCAAAAATAATGTTGAAAATAGTTTAGCATTGAAAATCACTACCAATTGAAGAATAAATAACTAGTTAAAGATAATTTTTGAAAAACTAGTTAAAGATCCTTCAAAATCATCAAATCATATATTTTTCATGAATCAAGACTAAATACACAAAGTTTAATCACTCATAGTCCATAAAGCTCAAAATTATCTTGAAAAGTAAAAGATGAGTGTTCAAAGGTTATGTAAATAGCATTTTCATGAAAATAGTCAATGAAGCTCAAAAAGATCATAAGTCACACGAAAAATCATTTTTCATCAAAACACTAATCTTCATGGTATATGTATGATTAATTCAATCCTAACAATACACATACATATCCCAAATCTGAAAGAGTCTATCAAATGTATTTGCATGAAGGCAAGAGACTCACGGGTATACATGTATATTTATTAGATTTGAATAAAAATACGTATACATGAAGTAAAAATATGAAAATTGGCAAAACATGTATAAATGAAAGAATCATCAAAACTAGCCTATACATGTGCATAAAGTGGGTACAAATGAGCATGAAGTGTAAACATATGTAAGTCACGTGTAACTCACTATTTGTACATGTATAATACAAGTTTTGATAAACACTACATTTAAACTAGATTTTACCACATGAAGCACATAAAAAACAAATAAACATGAACATGCTACATGATAATTAAATGAAAGAAGCATGTATATAAAAAGTAGGAGTTTAGAGATCGTTACCAACTCCAAAGCTCCAAACATGGTTGACCCACCAAAACTCCTTGATAGCGATGCATCTATATATATGTGTCCATCAAGTCCAAGTGCATCCACCATCAAGGCACCAAATCTCTCACGTCTTGAGAGATCCCTCACCTACATCAAAAATATGGGGTGGGGGTTTTGGTACCCATTTTTTCTTGGGTCCTTGGGGGTTAGCTTTGTAAGGCACCCAAACATTTTTATTAGCAAAATTAAAATGATGCAACTTGTCATAACAAAATTTTGCTAAATGGCCTTTGCGGCCACAATGTGTACAAGTTTACACCTTAGTATGCTTATGAGTGTGATTGTGATCGTGACGTGCAGCATAAGCATAATGATGATGTTGTGCATGAATGTGTGGAGTTTGTTTCATTGAAAATAAGGACTCCAATTTCTTATGGTTAAATGCACAATTGCTTAAAGTTGAGCTCAAACAATTAATCCTATTTTTCAAAACATTTACTTCATTTTGATCAATAGAAGTGGTGGCATGTAAAGCATGATCAAAAGTCTTTTTCTTTTTAGAAACAATTTCTTGTTCTTTTTCTTTTTCAAAAATTTTCTTTTTCAAAGAGTTGTTTTCTTGAAAAACAATTTCCTTTTGAGTTTCCACCAAAATAATTTTATCTTTCAAAATAGTGTTTCCTTCACATAAATCATTTAACTTAGACATGAGGGAAACATTTTCATTTTTCAAAAACTCATTTTCTTTTTCTAAGCATGCAATGTTAGATTTAAATGAATCTTGTTCTATATGCATGCAATCAAGTTTCTTTTTCAAATTTTTATTATCTTTCTTAATCATGTCATATTTCTCAAGCAATAATTGACAAAATGTAGAAAGCTCTTCATATGACATATTATTATCCTCATCCTCGGATTCGGAAGCTACCTCAAGGGGGTTATCCACTTGGACCATGTAGCACTTGTTGGAGATGTCGCTTCCAACATCCGAATCACTCCCCGCATAGTATTGATCTTTTTCGCCGAGGGAGATGAGGGTGTTCCATACTACAAAAGCCAAATCAAAGTTAGAAACCCTAGATAAATAATCATCATTTAGGGTAGATCTTAAAGCATGTAGGGCTTTTATATTAGCCTCAATATTCTTACCATTTAAACAATATGCATTATTAGTTGTGGCAAGATAAACATGAATACCTAAAGCTTTGAGGTACAAGGACATCTTCACCTTCCATATATGGATGTTAACAATGTCAAACATGGGTGGTGACATGAAGTCCATGGTGTGTGTACAAAAATATTGTGATTAGCCTAAAAATGAGGATCTTTAACTCTAGGTTGTTAGACCCAAATCAGAGTACCAAGTTCTGATACCAATTGAAGGTTCACCTAGAGGGGGGTGAATAGATGAAGGCTAATCTAATGGTCACTTAAAGCCAAATGATGCAAATAATGCGAAAGCTAAAACCAATTATGACCTAATTAAAATTTTTACACTAAACACTATGTATAACACAAGAGTGTTGGCGAATTCCCCGTGAAGGGCTCTGGACAAACTCCTCTAGATTCCCCTTGAATGGGTTGAGGTGCCGTATTGGCTCTCTTGGTTGAATACAAGTGTTAGCAAACAATCCCACGCAAGTATATCAATTAAGCACAAATGAATATATCAAGCATATAAAGATAGACAATAATTGAATGCAAGATATAAACAAGAGACAAAGAGAGAGAGAGCAATCGCAAACACAAAGGGTTTGTTTCGAGGTTCGAGCACACTTGCTCTACATCCCCGCCTTCGACACACGAAGGATTTCCACTATGCAAGATCCCAATGGATCTCTCCTCGGTGCCGCAACACCTACAACCCTCGGACTCCCTAGTCCCGTACACACCGCAAGCTCACTAGCTCGCCGAGGCCGCACCTCGAAACAACCGAGTCCGCACCCGAACTCAAAACAACACTGACACACACGCCCGCCTCCTCAAAGTAACAAATGAAGTCTTTGGTGATCACAACACTTTGATCACCTTAAAACAATCTCACTACAACACACCTATAGGATGAATAATCAATGGATAGCTCAAGTGTGGTGTGAGAAAATCAAGGATGAGAGTGGTGGAGGAAAACTCAAAGAATCACTTAAAACACTCTTGATAAAAACTCTCCTTTTAATTGGAAGTATTGGCTCTAAATTTTGTGAAAAAAAAAACTTCTGAAAAGAGTGGGAAAAACTAGCTCTAAAAACTTCTCCAAATCTTGTAGAAAACAGCCCCCAAATGACCCTTTATATAGAGTCTGAAAAACTAGCCGTTGGGGCTCTGTCAGAGCTGCCGGTCGACCGGGTCGGTCGACCGCCAACGGTCAGAAATCTGACCGTTGGAGCCACGGTCGACCGCCTGGGTCGACCGACCCACTGGAGCTGAGGGTCTAACTCTCTGTCGGTCGACCCGTACGGTCGGCCGAACTTTCCAGAGAGCTCTGCTCTCTGGAGCGGTCGACCGGCACGGTCGGCCGTCCTCCAGTGCACAAAGGCGTACACATCTGTGCACGTCGGTCGACCGGTCCGGTCGGCCGACTCCATGATTAGTCGACTTATAAAGGCTACTAGTCGACTTATCCGAAGCCTGAAACAGTTTTCTGCGATTAAAAAGTTAGTCTTTTTGGCTCAAATAAAATCCCATAAAATACATAAAAATCTACAAAAATAGTTTAACCAATATACTTTGATAAACATGCTTGCACAAAATCAAGGCATGTTATAAAAGATTGGACTATTTTTGTAACTTGAAAATATTTGGCTCAAGATAAAAACTGTATTTTCCAAAACATGTTTTCTAAACTTTGTTTTTCCAAAACATCTTCAAATAAAAACTAGATATTTTGAACTCATTAAAGTATAGTGTGTATGGATATGATCCACTACACAAATAAGATGAAATATCCAAGTTTTTGACATTAAGCTCTAAACTTAGTTTTGGTTAAAAAGATATGTAAGCATGAAAACCAAAATCCAAACATGTATTTTCTTAAACTAGAAAATCTTTTGTAAAACAAAACTAAATCAAGAGTGTGTGTGCATGGTATACTTGAGCAATCCACCAACTATCTATCCTTTACATTTTACTCTAAAACAAAAACAAAATCTTATACCTAGATACAAGTCTTCATCTTCTTGAAGTCTTCACTTGAAGGCTTCTCATCTTCTTGACTTGGTCCAAGCTTGATCCAAAAGCTCCTTGGATCACACCGTGCTAGCTCCAAATCTTGACATTTTATCCTTTGTTGAGCTATGCACCTATTAAGATCTTGATAATGAATCTGTCACTAATTAAACACAAGATCATTAGTAAACATAACTTCATGAGTTGATCATTATCAAAACTAGAGTGATAGGCCTTTGGGCCAACACTTTCCTCGAAAGTTGGGGTTATGCAGTTTTTTCTTTCACTTCGATAGCCACTTTCAGCTATCGACAACCTAATTGCGTATCAAGATGTTTGATTTAGATTAGGGTTTTGTTTTTGGGTCTGATTTGGCTCCAATTGATTTTCTATTTTTTATTTTGAATTTAGACCTTGATAGATTAGGACTTTTTTTTCCTTTTAGAAATAGATTATAGTTTTCTAATAGGAGTAGTACTTTTTTATAAGCCTATAAAAGGCCCTTGCATTCTTTATTTTGTAATCAATCTTTTAATCAAGAAATTATTCAATTAAAATTGTGTTCATCTCTCTTATTGCTCGTGGATTCGAGTAGCATCCTTTGGTCGTAGATTCGAGTAAATCACTTATGGACTCGAGTGCTATATTCATGGATTCAAGCACAATTTTCCTACCTGAGGGGTTCTTTAGGGTTCGTAAGCGTTGGAACGGGATCTAGTTGGCGTCATTCGTCTTCTTCCTTCCCTGTCTTGCATCAGTTTATCCTACCAGTTTACCCTACGTTTATTAGGTTAACGGTAAAGGGTTTTTACGCATTTATCTAAATCGATAGGGTAAGAATAAGAATCTTTTACCCGTTTAAATGAAAGAGTAGAGAGTAACAGTAAAAATATGGTTTGAAATATCATCTGATAATATATATTCTAAGTAGTTGTGTCATATATTTTTTTCTCAATAATTGAGCCACTAATTAATATATAAGTTTAAATAAGTGTACTTTTTATCTATAACATTAACATATGGTAGGAGAAAATTCTAAAATTGTTCAATAATTATTTTTTTCCAAAACTATTTCTTCTCTTCTTCTGATAAAATAATTTTTAGTCATTAAGGGCATTTTACCCGTTTTACTCATTTACCCTATTAGATAAAGAAATTTTTTACCTGTTACCCTAAAATAGGGCAAATATGATTTATAAATTATCCATTAGGATAAGGATAAAGGATAAACATTCATGGTAAAGGAAAAGGTAAGACCTTTGTCTTACCTTTACCCTACCCATTGTCACTCCTATCTAAAACCCCTATAAATTTTAGTAATACTTTTTTTTTGTTGCATGTGTAAGTCCGAGGGTGAAAACGGATTAATCTGCTTCCAAAATTTGAATACGAGAATACAAATACAAATATTACTCGCTAAGGTAAACTCAGATCCATGTCCTTGATTGAAAATTGGATATGTGGGAAACGAATGCGATTATGAATAGAATAAAATGGACATACTCATATCACCATTCATCTAAATTTATAATCAAACAAAAAACAAATTACCATGAAAAAATTTCTCAACTTTAAAATAAACAACAAAAATTATAATTCCCATGTTGATATCCATATCCTTATCCATACGCGGATACCCGTATAAAAAAAAAAAATTAATCCATATGCAGATATCTATATCCATAAAATCTATCCATTTGCGGAAGCTATTCCGTATCCAAGTTTTTATATATGTGGGATATCCTAATCCAAAAATAAAAACCATTTATATACGGATACCCCTATTTGTATCCAGATTCTAAAAATATTTCTTTATTCACATCCTCAAAATTTTCAAAATCCCTATCTAAATCCATATTTGTATCCACCCTAGTAGAAAATTCTATATCTAATTTGCATTAAAACCTAGGGGGCAGGTTAGCTCATTCGCTAGAAGGACTATCCGGTCTTTCGTGGGTTGTGGACTGTCCATCACAGCTGATGGACTGCCCAATGGAGAGAGGCGTGTTTTTATTTCTCTCTCCCCATTACTTGATGGATGGCTTACAACGCGTGAATAACCATCCTGATCCTTCGTGCAAAGGAGTTAACCCGATCCCCAAAACCCAATACAGATGTGAATACCCACGAAAATATCTTCATCGGGTTTGCACCCTATGTGTAGTGTACCTCCATACCTGAGAAGCATTCGACGAAATTCGAGGGAGAGCCATAGTCTTTTTGTGGCTAATTAAGGGAGGGAGTCGCATGAAGGCGACCAGATATCCGTGCGATATGAAATTTGAACCGTGGACCTTATGGATGAGCGAAACTCTTAATGAACTCAGAGGTGCCACTGGGCCATAGTTGTGCTGAAGGAAGTTGGGAACCACCTACGCCAAATGAGGTGAAGATCAATGTCGACGCCGCTGCTGCAGTGGGACATTCACATTCTTGTGCAGCGGCGATCTCCAAAGACAGCCTCGCCGAGGTGGGATCGATCTCTTCGACAAAGATGGTGACTAGGGACACTGATCTCGCGGAGGCTTATATATGCTTTGCAGGAGGGTCTCATCTTAGCTAGTACTCTCACAAAAGAAAGAGATGCACAATGTGCGGCGACTCTTCAATATGGGGAAGTATAATTTCTCACTTTCCTGTCTATCCAAACACTGAAAAAGGAAAATGAGCAAATCATTTTTCCTTTTCTCTTTTTCTTTTTACACAACCACTTCCTCACTTTCAGGATGCTACAGTTAATTTTGTGGTCATGTAAATCTCATTTGTAATAAGTTGTAACTCAAAACAGTTAATTTTGTGGTCATGTAAATCTCACTTGCATTCTACTTACAATCTAATTTTTATTTTTCTTAATTAATTTTTATTTTAATATTATTTTACGGTCAACTTTGTGGTCAACTTTTTCACTTTCACTTTCACGTTACCATCCAAATACCAGAAAAGACAACATTTTCAAACCACACTTCCAATAACATCTAAATACTAAAAAATTTACTAACCAATTCTCAAGTTCTAAAGGGAACTATTACTACTTCCTCACTTCTTCACTTCTTCACTTTCTCACTTCCACTCCTAACCAAACAGCCCCATGGTGAAGTGAGCTACTTGTAGCAGCCTCATGTCCCCATGGAGGCTCCTTCACATCATTAATTAGTGACGAGCCCCTGACGTGACAATTTCACCATGCATCACTTGTCTTCTTCGCAAGGAATTCCAACCAAGCTGCTCACTTTAACGGCCCAGACTTGTTTCAGAGCTCTACTGTTTGGGCACCGACTATTTCTTACTTTACCTTCATCTCTTGTAGAGACGCCAGCAATTATAGCTTGCACCGAATGCCTTCTATAAAGAATGAAGATATGGCTTTCCCCTACTGAAAAAAAAACAGTGGCTGCTCTATTAATTAGGTAAGAGTAATTCGTACAACATTTTCCTCTGAAACAAATATTTCTACCTTGCCATTAATTTTGAATTTGTACAAGCAGATTCTGCACATATAAATAATAATTTGTTCAAATAAGGGCATAAAGAGGCATTTTCAAATTGAAGATAATAAATAAATAGAGAACAAATGGGTGATAGATGCAAAACATTCTGGCATTATCCTGGCCGTCAAAGTGTTCAAGTGAGAGTGCAGTATGAGAATCAGGAGTGAGGCTAAAAGCCTCCAAAAAGTGCGTGAAAAATGAGGAGTCTGAGAGTTAAAAATATTTGTAAAGAGAGAGAGAACCAACAGTTACCCACACGCTCACATGAGAGAGAATGCTCACACTTATCGAGACCCTTTACTTACTTTTTATTTGTATATTTATGTGTTAAATTTTTGTTTGAGTTTCCCCCATTTATGTTGTTTTTTGGGTTTCTCTCCTTTTTTTTTTAATTTTTCTTTTTATTTTGCTGGGTGGAGAGTTGGGAGAAGAGAAAGATAAGGGAGCAACTCAAAAGAAGACAAGGTTTGAGCTCTGGAAATGGGTAATGTGAAATTTTCAGAGATTTTGAGTTCTTGGGAGCTTCTACAATTATGATTTTTTATGGATCATTTTTCCAAATTTGTGAAAAAAAATAGTTTCTTTTATGAATCCTCTTGCATTTGATGCAAAATCTCACCTTGAGTTGGGTTTGCTTCTTTTAGCTTGTGGGTTTCTTCTTTTGAGTTGAAGAGGAAAAAAACCATTTTGGCTTCCCTCCTTTTGCTTCAAAGTTGCAGTGTGTAGTGTTGGTTTGAACTTTAATGCTTGTTGCTCCGTGTTTAATGCCTTTCTCTATTTCAATCTTGCGAGAACTCAAGCAGAAGAAACAAACAAAAAAGCCATCTTGGGTTTGTTTCTTTTAGCTTTAGGGAATCTAGCCATTCCAAACAATCATTTTTCCCTTCCATGGAGAAGGGAAACCCTAACGTAGTTGCTCTTTTTTGCTTCTCAAGATGTCTCTTTCTATCTTGAAGAGGACAGAAAACTAGACCTTGGGTTCTGCTTATTTTGGCTTTAGGTTGCCGTCTCCTCATTTTTCCTTCTTCAACAATGGAGAACAGAAATCCTAGAAAAACCCTGGCTTTTCTTCTCATTTTCTTCTTCCTCCTCCTCCAAAAACCAAAGCTCTCCTCTTCTCAGTCTCTTCGTTCGCACTCAGTCCCCTCTCAATCACCAACACCTTCAACTCAATCAAAAACTTCCACCATTGCTCCAAAAGCCCAACTCCATCTTCGCCGAATCCTTCTTGGAGTCCTCTTTGGCTCCCTCACTGGCCTAATTGCCTCCATTCTCTTCCTCCTCTTCATTCGCCTCTTCCTCATATTCGCCAACCGCACCCCGATTCTCAAAGGCCCAATCAGCTTCTCCACTCAAATCTCCCCCAAAACCCTCCATCTCGCGATCTCAAACCAACCTCAATCCTCCCAATTGCTCCCTTCAAGCCCCAATGGGAACTACTTCCGGTTATACCTTGAAAATGAGCTCCTTGTCGCAGTAAAACGCCTTGAACTCAATATCCCCAATGCCTCTCCCAGTCAGAGTCCCAATTCTATGAGATCGAGTTCTGCAAAAAGAAGGATGCAAAGAGAGCTTGACCGGCTCGCTAGAGTGAAGCACCGGAATGTGATGAGCTTGAGGGCTTATGTTCGAGAACAGGACCGGTTATTTTTGGTGTATGATTACATTGCCAGTGGGAGCTTGGAGGATATGATGAAGAGGGTGCGGTCTGGCCAGGGGCGGCTCAACCTCTAGGCGAATGAGGCAGTCGCCTAGGGCCCCCAAATATAATGGGGCCTCCAAAATTATAGTATAAATTAGTATTTAATTAAAATAATAAATATAAAATATAGAAAATGTTTTTTGCTTGTTCAACTGGGCATGCCGGAGTGGTTATTAGACATGATTAGAAATTGTGTGGGCTTTGCTTGCGCTAGTTCGAATCTTGTCATCCACATTTTTTGATTTTTTTCCCTCTTCATTTTTTATATTAACAGGAAAAGCATGAGTTTCTTTCACTTTCCCAAGCTAATATCCTCCACTCTCTATAACTATTTAATTATAATTAAAGAGGAGTCTCTTCCACTTCGTCAGCTGTCTTTTCCACTCTCCCAAACTATTTAATTATAATTAGAGAATTTTTCAAAATTAAAACTCTCTCTCTTTGTGCAGCCTCGCTCTTCGCCGCCCTCGTCGCCAAACCTCAGACTGACGGCAGGACTTGCAACTGCTCTATAAAAAAAGATACGTTAGCAAAACTTGAATATAAAAACTTGATTAAAAATTTTGCATCTTAAAAAGTTAGAAGAATTATTTTTTAATAAATATTGATTAAATAAAATATTAGTTAATATTAATTACTTTTTTTAAGTATATTTTAAAAGGGCCCATTCGAAGTTTTCGCCTAAGGTCTCCCTAGAAATTGAGCCACCCCTGGGTCTGGCCAATTGAGCCTTGGATGGGAGGTGAGGCATCGTATTGCAGTCGGCATTGTCAAGGGGTTGAGATGTTTGCACTTTGAGTGCAGCCCGAGGATCTTGCACTACAGGTTGAAGCCAGGGAATGTGATGTTGGATGAGGGGTTTGAGCCGAGGTTAGGGGATTGTGGATTGGGGGGCTGGTTCCAGCTCGGGTTGATGCCGTGGGCTGTGAATGTTATGCTGCTCCAGAGTGCTTCCAGAGTTGCCGGTAAAAGTTCCAGATTTTACTAGTGTTAATCTGCAACAAAGATACATCTAATTAAAGCATTTGTTCTTGTTGAAATCTGTTTGTTTGAGTTAGTAAGAATCCAATTCATTGTTGAATGAATGCATAAGAAATTCAAACTCCATTTATGTTTAGCACGTTAAATTATATACCTTGCTTTGCAGTCTTCATAATGTTTTAATGTTAATTAAAATCTGCAACTTCTATCCTTGGAGTTTTTGTTCTCTTATACTCTGTGCAGCGTTAATTTACTTTATGGTTTCTATATTTTCTTCATCTTTATTTCTTTTTTTGGAGAACTGTAGATGATTGGGTGCATTTTCGAGTAAACTACTATGATTGAATACAAATTAGTGTGTTTTGATGTCGAGGTTAAACTATAATTCTGGTTCCTTACATGAGGCAAGATACTAGGGGTTGACTTGGTCCTGGAAGCTACAAAATTCTTCAAATTATAAAAGATTAGGGGATGCATATATCTGTGAAAACTAGATTTGAAATTGTTTTAACAAATAAGGAGAAAACTAGTACGCGGATTTTGGAGTTGCTTCTCAATTAGGTTCATACCTCATAGTTGTACCTTGTCTCAGAGATATATGCCACTTCTTTCATCAAACTTCCAAATATTCTCTCCATGGGATAGAAATGCTTCCGAGGGTTAGTGATCATTAAGGTAAATCTGATTGATATCTCAATCGACGACATGACACCAGCCTGTTGATTGTTGATATCATTTCAAGTGAAAAGGTTGTCGAAATTTGATTATTTCTTCGTAGAGCCTTAGAATTTCGTCATTCAGAAATTCTGGTAAAATCTATAAAGCATTGACATATTGATTATTGGATGATCTTGTTTTCTTGGGATGAATTTTAATTTAGTTTGCTCTAATAATTTGCAGATACACAGACAAGAGTGATGTCTTCAGCTTCGGGATGATCTTAGGTGTGTTGCTGACGGGGAGAGACCCATTGGATCCATTCTTCTCAAGCGAGTCCGCACCAGGGATGGGCGGCCTAGGCCGTTGGCTCAGGCACCTGCAACAATCCGGAGAGGCTCGTGAAGCCTTGGACAAGGCCATTCTAGGCGAGGAAGTAGAGGAAGAGGAGATGCTAATGGCAATAAGAATCGCGCTAGTCTGCTTATCGGATCTGCCAGCTGATCGCCCGTCGAGCGATGAACTTGTTGCCATGCTCACCCAGCTACATAGCTTCTGATGGCTCACCCCTTTCAAGTTCAAATCCAAAATTTTGTGTAGCTTTGGTGATTATTATGTTGGGGTTTTGGTTGATTCCTAACGAATGTGGATAGTTGCAGTTGTTTCTTTCTCCAGTAAAATCACCCAAATTATTGCTTGCTTGCCTCTGATTTGGTTCATGACTTGGTTAAAATGATGGGTGTCTGTTTCAACCTGTTGGTGATTGATTGGAGCATTACATTTATTGTTGTGGCTCTTTGAATTTGTCTTTTTGTTTGAGAGAGAGAGAGAGAGAGTGTGGCTCTTTGAATTGTAACCCCTTCTCTCTCTCTCTCTCTCTCTCTCTCTCTCTCTCTCTCTCTGATTTGTTATGAGTAGCCCCTTCTCTCTCTCTCTCTCTCTCTCTCTCACATGTGCATGTTATGCATTGGGGACATGAAAGGCTGTGAGAAGCATGAGCATGAAAGGAAGCATGCATGTGGGGGAGGGAGGCTGGAAAGTCAAGGGCATTTGTCCCTCAGAGTACGAGGCTCCACACACACACACATTCGCACGAGCAGACAGACAGGAAAAGGGATAAGGGGTAAAAAGACTGGCCAATTACAAAATTTAAGAGAGAGTAATTTGATATGAAATCATTATCTTGACCATCCCCTGATGAGCTTTCTTCAATGTAATATCCAATTTCTTTGGATTCCTTCACTCCACCTTGCATGAAACAATCCAACTTGAGTTGGTTGATTGATTGGAGCAACTGTAACATAAAGATGCTTTTAGAATAATAATGCAAGAGCTGAACTTGTCAAACCTGTGGACCAAGCCTTTTCCCTCAGAAAAGAAACAAAAATATGTACATTCAAGTTTGTCTAGTTTATCAACAAGACATGAATACTGTTACTGCAAACAAATGCAAGTAGCTAATTTTGTCTAAGTTCATGGAATAGATGCAGGCAGGTTTTTAAATTAGGTTAGGGTTTTGAACAGTTTTGCTTATGGTCCCGGGTGCAGTTACATAGTTGATTTCATTTCAGAACCCAAACTTGATAATAACCTCTACTGTATCCAAGGCCAGCAACAATTCCTCTCGGTTCAAACCAACATTTTACAACTCCAACGCTTACATACCCAACTCTCAAGTACATCAACTTCATTCGAATCTCAGTCTTCATCCAAATATGAAAATTATCAGAGCTTAAGCAATGCAACTCTCCTTGTAAATAACATTTATCATCTTAAAAATGAACAACTTAAAAAAAAAAAAAAAAAACATCAACATAATGTATCTATATATAGAGTGGTAGCTAGAAAGATTGTATAAGAATAATACTAGAGAAATTGATTTATATGTTTCGGTTTGCAATATATGCTGAGAATATTTGCTTTGAATTGATTGGAAACCAGAAAACAGAATCTAAACTACGAGATATACATTACACGATGATTGTGTACCTGCAGGGCTGCAGCTCATCGGGTAGATAGGTCGACAATAGGTGGTCCAGAGACCCTGAGTTGATAGCAACATCACCAACAAGCATTCACCAACCTAAATGGTAAAAATATAAAGAAAGAAAGATTAGCATTTCAAGAGGCAAAAGGACCTGCTCCAATACATCCATGCACACATTCAAAGTGGACGCAAGGATTCCAACATGAAAAGCAAAATCTCATAACAAATCCAATGATAAACTTTCATGGTCAAATTTGCTAAACATATATATTTACTTATCAGCGCATGTCTGTAAGATGTGTGTCACTTCCAGTTTTAATTGTGAGAAAGCAAAAATATCAAACAATGGTATGCAAAATCCATATCCAATAAGCAGAACTCATTCAGAATCAGACAACAGATCCAAATTCAAACAATGTATGAGTTTGATCCATATGTTGGCTGTCATGTCAGGCGCATATTTCACTTGAGCTTAGTCTCGATTCTAGATACGAATACTGCAAAGATCTGATCCATCAGAAACCCGACCCATTTACAGACCTAAATATCAGCTTATCCATTCACAGACATCTTGTAATCCTACAGATAGTGATTGGCTCCTCATCCAACAACTCACAAGCTTCAATGTTAGGACAAAAAGGAAGTCAAGAAACAAGATCATCAGAATGCAGGCAGCCACTGTTTTTTTCACTGAGTCACTGCCATCAAAGGTACCACCAAGATCCTGGTGCCATGAAGATTACTACCAAGGCAGCCTAGAACAGCCAGCTTTCCCATGGCCTTAGCGCCGCAGCCCCCCATACCTCCTCTGTGGATTACAGCTCGACGACATCGTAGGCCTTCTTCCCACCTTCATCTTGATTGGCTGTCAATATTGTAACCTGACTTACTGACCTTTACAACATCTTGCGGTGAAGTCATTTTCTTTTGTGTGCAAAATCTTTTTTTTATATATATTGGGTTCTTGCATTTACCTGCATTTATACTTTAAAAGAGCTAACTATATTCAAAATTTGTTGGGAATCCAAGCAACAGAGAAGAGGGACACCAGAGAATAGTCACCAATCACACGAAGAAGTAAATAAAGAAAAGAAAGAGAGAGCACAAGATTTAACGAGGTTTGACAATTTGCCTATGTTCTTAGAGCAGGGAGAGAGAGTTCTTATTGAATCAATCAATTCACAGGTTACAAATATTGAGGACAATACCCCTCTTTATATAGCTAAAGAAGCCACGGAGAAAAAAAACAAAAAAAAACACCTAATTTGGAACAGAAACGAATTCTGAATCAGATTCGGAAACAGGGCCGCTGCAGCCATATTAGTCAACTAGGACAATATCTTAGTCAAAAAATTGCTCCTATTAGTCGACTAGGTATTTGACCTAGTCGACTAGTCTGTAGTGAAACAGATTTGCCAACTCTCTGTTTGTATCATTAGTCGATTAGGGCAAATGCCTGAAAATACACCTAGAGGGGGGGGGGGGGTGAATAGGTGTAAATGCTAATCTAAAACTAAATGCAAAACTAAGTGCACTAAAAACGGAAGCTAATGCAAATGTTACACAAACTAATACAATACAACAAGTGTAGCCGAATTCCCCTTGCGAGGCTCTGGACTAACTCCCCTTGATTCCCCTTTAAATGGGTTAAGGTGCTATGTGAAGTTCTTGTTGGATGAGTATAAGTTAGGCACACACACACAAGCAATCCAAGCAATGTGCACACACAATCAAGCCAAGCAATCAAGGATATAACAATATGGATTATGCAAGGCACAACACAAGCAAATAAATATGACAAGATGAAATATGCTCAACACAAGCAAATATGATATGAATGAAGTATGATGCTTTGCACAATATAAATGAGAGAGAGTTAGAGAGACAATGGATCAATCGCAAAGACCAAGATATGTTTCGAGGTTCGAGCACCTTGCTCTACATCCCCGCCTACACCACCGTGTAGGATTTCCAATCCACTATCTCCCACCGAGGGAACCTCTATCGAAGAGGATTTGTTACAACACTAGGAGTACCAAACTCCTCTCTCAAACAACAACCTCCACCGAGGCCAACAACCAACCAACAACCACCTCTACCGAAGAGGCTCACAACCAACACAATCACCTCTACCTAAGAGGGATCCAAACCAATACCACTCCGATCACCTCTACCGAAGAGGGATTCACAAAAGTAAGGAGGGTTTACAATAAGTGGTTACAAAGACCACAAACACAATCTTTCTTTCTTTTCTCTTTTCTTTTTCCACAAAAACAAGATCCTAATAGATTAGGATAGGTGATAGCTCAAGTGTGAAAACAAGGTGTTTTTGGAAACCAGCAACAAAGAAAATCTACTTGGGAAATCACTTGTAAATGATAGAAAACGAAAAACAAAACAATCTCCCAAAACCCTAACTTTCTTTGATTTTTCAAAAACCCAAAAACAAATAAGATGAAATCTTTTTGACTTAAAAACTCTTTTAAAACTCTTTTAAACACTAGAGAAAGTCTGGAGTTTTTCTCCTTGAAAACCTTAGCCAAAATCCCAAAGAGATGGGGTTTATATAGGCCAAAACAGAAACTAGCCGTTAGAGCTGAGCTGGCAGCTCTGACAGGCAACGGTCGACCGGCCGGTCGACCGTCCAACGGTCATATTTTGACCCGTTGGAGCTACCGGTCGACCGCCCGGTCGACCCAAACTAACAGAGAGCAGAACTCTTTGCAGCGGTCGACCGTCCGGTCGACCGGACCACTGTGCTGCAGACGTGCACAAGTCTGTGCACGTCGGTCGACCGGTGCGGTCGACCGTCCCGGTCGACCGACCAGCCTGTCAGCACAAAAATAAGATCAGAAAATTTGGGAAAAATATTTTATAAAAATCTTTTATCTTTTTCTGAAAATTCTATAAAACTTGTTTTAACATTTTATATTGAAACATAAACATGTGATAAAAATTTTCAAGACATATATCAATCACATCAATTCATTTTTGTGTCTTGCCAATTTTATCAAAAACCAAAACTTATATTTTTATCAAACTTGATTTTTCAATAGGAAATCTGATTTTCCTAAAACTTTATAGAAATACAAAAACATGATATTTGAACATTATTAAGCATGATGCATATGGACATAGGTCCAATAAACATTCACAAAATATATCACAGTTTTTGTTCTTTGATTTCAAAAAATATGTTTTATACCAAAACATAAAACTACATGAATGGTACGTCAAACTAAGTTTGTATAAGTCATATAAGCATGTATGTATATAGAGCACATCTAATATACATATAAAACATGTAAACTTGTTTTGATCAAACTATTCATGAAAACCAAAATCCAAATCATGAAATATGTGTGTATGTGTACTTGAGCATATCAACTATACTAATCTTTACAAATGGATCTAAACACACTATCTAAACTAGGATACTTAAGTCTTCTTGAAGATCTCCATCTTCAAGTAGACTTGCTCCCAAACGCGTGATCCACCGAGTGCAAAGGAAAGATCTTGAAGCTTGAGCACCGGAATCACCATGATAAGCTTCTAAACACCTCTTGTTGAAGCTAATCACAAACTAATATCTTGGTTAATGATCTGAAACTTAAACAACACAAGATTATTAGTAAACATAACTACATGAGTTAATCATCATCAAAACTAGGGTGGAAGGCCTTTGGGCCAACAATGCCTAATCGACTAGGCTGGCTCCTGTGCAATCCAGTTTTGACACGACCGACACCCTCTCGTATCCGATACCATGGATTGCATTGCTCTTTGGCTAAATTTTAACAGAGTTTAAAAAACTCTTTCAACAAGATTTTTATCCTCTCTTCCCACAATTCTCCACCTACGTGAAGATTTCTCAAATCTGAGCCGAACACAACATAACACCATGTCAACTCCAATTGACTGCACCATTGTGGTTGCATACGTACCCATGCCTAATGGGATCAAGCTACACGTAGTTCATCCAAACGAGCTCCATCGAGCTCAAGCAACTGTGATTAAATTTTTAGCAGCGAACTGAACTGGCTGAGTCATATGAACCTCCTTACCAATGCAGTCATGGAGAATAACGACCTTCAATTTGAGCTTGTCACGCGTACCAACTTGAGATCATACTTCTTCACCCACTTTCGTGGATTTACCTTAATTCCAATAACTGCAAATAATTCAACATTCTCATCAATGTCTTCAACCTGTTCAGCATCAAAACTGGCTATATGATCTCCACCCGGTATCATATCTGGTGAAATCTTTACTATATTGTACCAACTAGAGGTGGTAGAGTAGCATCAACCTCCACCCGCTATGATACATCCTTGATCTTCAATCTCTCCACCTGCTAAGAGAGATAGACTTCAACAATGAAGTCTTATCAAACGTGACATGCTTACTCAAAACAATCTTTTTGTTTTCAGGGTCCCATAACTTATAGCCTTTCATATTCTTCTTGACATTCAAAAACACAAACTTCTTTATTCGCGGATTTATTTTGCAATCTTTGGCACTAAAGTAGGCCAGACTTTCAAATACTCGCAGTAAAACATAATCCTGAGTAACTCCACCTGAGCAAATATTTAATGGAGTTTAGCCTCCTATCGCAGTCGATGATAATCCATTTATGAGGTGACTAGTATATACAATCGGCTCAGCCCAAAACGATTTGTCTAATCGTGCATTAGACAATAAACAACGAATCTTCTCCAGCAAGGAGCAGTTGATTTTTCTTAGCCAACCCATGTATTCCATTTGTGAAGTGAGTACTAATACCAGTGCTCTGACCAAATTGTAGGAATTGGTTCTTATATTTTTCAACATTACCAATTTGGAGCTCCTTAATCTTCCTACCAATCTATTTCTCCATCATATCCTTCCAATTTATCAGCATACATAGGGCTTCAAATCTTTATCTCATAAATTATATCCAACAATGCCTAGATAAATTATCAATAAAAGAGAAAAAGTATCGATGACCTCCAACCGATGCAGTCTTGGCAGGTCCCTAAACACTTACGTGAACACAATCAAGAAGATCTTCCGAGCGGTGAGTAGAGGTGTCAAATTTCACTTTTTTCTTCTTGTCCAGAACGCAGTGTCCACCTAATTTTATGTTGCAGGTAGATGAACCTTTCAATGATTCCTTCTTTGCTGGAGCTTGCAAAGACTTTTCTCCTGTATGTCCGAGCCTCATATGTCAAACCTGTGTACAAACATCGCCTGAAGAAATAGAAGTCACCACTCGCCCTGTAACGTACTACCCATCAAATAATATAGGTTATTGCGTCGGATGCCCTTCAATACCACCATCGAGCCTCTAGTCATCTTGAGAACACCATATCTTATAGATACTCAATGACCCACTGCTTCCAAGGTACTAACAGAGATAAGATATTTTTTTCATTTGAGGTACATACCTTACTTCCTTCAGTTCTTGTACCATTCCATCAAACATTTTGATGTAACTGTACATATCCCTTTCACTTTACACGGATGATCATCACCCATGACAGCGAAACATTCATCTTGCTTCTCAAAGCTAGAAAACCAATCCTTGTTCGGGCACACATGATAGGTAGCTCTTGTATCTAATACCCACTCAGAGTCATCTGAGTAACCAATAGTAGGAGTAGTAAAGGAGAACGAGAATACCGATGAGTCTGAGTCCGATCCACCTGCCTTTGAAGTACCAGCTTATGCACTGATCACCCGCGCGAGATTTGCCTCGGTCCTCGACTCCTTCTTCTTATCTTTAATCCTTAGACAATCAATCTTCCAGTACCCTATCTTTTTGCAGAAGGCACACTGGTTCTTCTTTAGATCTCTAAAACCTAGTCTGGATTTGAAACCCTCACGCTCGTCTTTGCCTTTCTGATTGGAGCCTCTTCCTCTTACCATCAATGCCTTTGCTGACGTAATATTAGAAGAAGACTGCTTGTTCTTTCTCCTCACTTCATAATTTACAAGAGCAGCCAACATATCATTATAGTTAGGTGATTGTTTCCCATTAATCAAGGTGAGGGCGAATGTCTTATACTCTTCATCAGGAAGAGAATTCAAAAAGAATTAACGCCTTATCCTCTTCTTCGATACCCACATTCACATTAATCAAATCTGTAACAAGCTTTGTGTAGTTGTTGATGTGCTCAGTAATAGAGAGTCCCTTCTTCAACTGGAAGCGACAAAGCTCCTCTTTAAAAGCAGTCGAAACTCGATACTCTTCGTCAGATATTTTTTCTCGAGAATCTCTCACATCTTCATTGTAGATATCTCATATAGCACATGATACTTAATGTCTTGTGTCAAACAAGACCTTATAAGATCACAAGTCATCCTATTCATCTTATCCCATTCCTTTTCAGAAGTCTCTTCTGACTTTTCTTTCAATCTTAGACTGTCTTCAAGATTTGATGACGTTAATGCATCCATCACCTCACACCTCCACATTCTAAAATTGTTCGTACCATCAAACTTTACCACATCGATTTTCATCGGGTGTGGGTTCACGGATTTCACCATGGATTGACTTTTTTCGGCCATCTTCTCAATAGATTTCTCAACACAATGCGGAAAACGATTAGTGAAAACAAATCCAAATAGAAAAGATCAGATCTTTTCCTCTAAATGAAACTGTAGACAGTCTCCAAGTCAATTTGCTCCACATGAACGAAAATTTTCCATCAAACCCGGAAAGCTCTGATACCATTTGTTGGGAATCCAAGCAATAGAGAAGAGGGAAACCATAGAATAATCACCAATTACACGAACAAGTAAATAAAGAAAAGAAAAATAACACAAGATTTAACGAGATTTGACAATTTGCCTACGTCCTCGGGTAAGGAGAGAGAGTTCTTATTGAATCAATCAATTTACATATTACAAATATTGGAGACAATGCCCCTCTTTATATAGCCAAAGAAGCCACGAAGAAGAGGAAACCCAAAAAACACTCAATTCTGATGAGAAACGTATTTTGAATCAAATTTGAAAACAGGGGCGCTGCAGTCGCATTAGTCGATTAGGCCAATATCCTAGTCGACTAATTGCTCCTATTAGTCGACTAGGTATTTGGTCTAGTTGACTAGTCTGTAGTAAAATACATTTGCCAACTCTCTGTTTTTATCATTAGTCAACTAAGTCAAATGCCTAGTCGACGCAGATGGGCTCTTCCTGTGCAATCCAATTTTGATACGACCGACACGCTCTCACATTCGACACCATTGATTGCATCGCTCTTTGGCTAAACTCCAACAGAGTTTAAAAAACTCTTTCAATAAGATTTTTATCCTCTCTCGCCCCACAAAATTTTGTGCGTGTGTGTGTGTGTGTGTCGTGCGCGTGTGATCTGTAACTTGCTGACCTTTACAAACATCACGAACTTTAAATAAACCGACTCGATTTCAATTCAGATTTTTCAAATCCATCTGTAATTGTAATATCTGTGTTCTACTAAAACCATCTTTCTACGTCATTTCTTAGGTAGCAATCAACACTCCTTTAGATCGAATTGATTTTTGGGATATGGTACAGATAATTTTAAAAAAATTAAACAGAAGTTAAAAAGTTTTGATTGTTTATGTTGTTGTAGTTTCTTAAAATGTGGATGTCTAAAAATCATAATCATTTCCTTTTGAGGTCAGAAAATCATAATCTTTGAATAACCATTGTGGTAGCTAGGGTTGTAAGTGAGGACAGAATTTGGAAAATCAGGGTCTTATTGGCAACTGAGTTCATACCTAAACTCAGAACCAGGATTTAAGTATAAATTGGCCCAACCCAAAAAAACTAAAAGAAGATGATCCATACTTGACATGAAAGTCTGAAACCAAGACCAAGGAACCTCTCCTCAAAAAAGGGGGAATTTCTGTTCCCAATTTGAACCAAACACTCTAACGAGCGATCATACATACAAAGTTTCTATATGAGTCACGGGAGAAAACCTCCATTTGGTTAGTTTTGCTAACAGAAGAGGAAAATGGTTAGCTACTTACTGCAACAACACGGTTGTATATGTTTCCACTGTTTTTCCTACAGAAGCCTGCGATACGCTTGGTGGGGGAGCATGCGAGGCGGTGATGTTCCCAGAGGTGAAACCTGTGGCACCGGATACCAGCACCAGGGCAAGCGTGAGCTCAGAGGTGGTCGAAAGAGAGTACATGGAGTATAATGACCCCAACACGTATGCTCACTAGCTCATCATAAATGATATAAATCAAGTTATAAATGGAAATGATGAGGGCTCAGAAATTCTAAATGCATGCTGTAGGCTGTTCCCTGGAGAGGCCTGCGATGATCTAGGAGGAGAGTTTTGTGAACCAGAATGCCATAAGGATGTTTTCGGAGAGAAGAGGGCTTCCAAATAAACGATGTGTGAACGGACAAAGTTTCTGCGTATGTGTTAATGCTATTAGCAAGGCAATAAGAATGTTGAAGGCTGCTGAGTACTCTGTGGAATGAGACCTGATTGGTTCGGTACTTTCTGATAAAAATCACCAAAAATGAATCTCATAAAAGCAACACATATTGTGATCTAACAGCCCCTCTTCTATATCTATATATAACACTAGTTGATATTAGGGGCCGTTTGTTTCGCGTAAAACTCCGTAATTCGTAAATGACTTACTACCCAGTTACAACTACGACGTTTGTTTGGACCGTAATTCGTAAAAGACTTACGTAACTCAACTAACACTTACTTGCAACCCAGTTACCACTCACTTACAGCCCAGTTACAGTTAATTTTGTGGTCATACAAATTTGTAATATTTTTTTATATTAATATTAAAATTTTTAATATTTAACTTTTTGAATATTTATTTGCAGTATTAAAACTTTTAAAACCGTAAAATAGTTAATTTTGTGGTCAACTATTTCACTTACGACTTATACATTACGACAACCAAACACCGTAAAGTACAATACACTTTCCCACTTTACAATTTTATATTACCAACCAAACACCGTAAAATTTACATACATGTAACTCATTTACAATTGTAAAAGACTTTACCAATTACAATTACGAATTACGGCCAGTTACGACAACCAAACAGACCCTTGAGTTGGACGTCCAGAAAATAGTCTCACATCGGCTTAGACATGGAGTTCATGTAACAAATTAGTCTTTTAAGATGGTACCGTAAGCCCTTACAATTGATATTAGGGACATCTCCTCCGAAATTTCATGCACATTTGCTTTTTTATTTGTTTGAATCTCTGGCTTTACTTCTCTTTTGAAAAGACTTACATTTAATGCGCATATACAAAAATATCTTACATTATTTTAGTATAATATCCTCTGCGTTTTAATAAAGATTGCGAAACATACCTCCAAGAGAGAACCAATGTTCTCAAAATTATATGAATTCAAACTCAACTCACATATATCTGAAAATTTTCAATCAGCAAAATTTAATCAACCAAACACTACTTATAAGCAGAAGAATTACAAGGATGTTACTGGTCTCAAGGAAGGTATATAAACGCTGTACTAAAAGGTATATTTCTGACTTTGTGCAGTGACCAAGACAGATGTGTCTATTAACGATACTATCTCTCTCTATCGGTGTCTCTTGCATACAGGACTACGAAAGAAAATGCTCACGAACTGTAAGTATCAAATAAAGATGGTGGAAATTTGAGGTGAGATATCTTTTTTCTCATAATATTTCTCATGTCATTTTTCATTTAATGTGTTTTTAGAATATAAATAATTATAGCACATAAGTTATAACCATTATAATCACTAACCCACCAAGGATGCCAACTAACTCACAATAGGAGTGATGGTTAGTGGCAAAGTCAAAATTATGAAATTTAACCTTTTTTTTATTTTTAAATAAAATTTTCAACAAATTTCTCATAAGTATTGTTTCAATTACTTACAGAATTTCTACAAAAAAATTCAACTACAATTCTTTTGAACCATGAAATAAAAAGAAGGCAACAAAAATTAAATTAAGTTTTTAGATCAGATTCCAACTGAGCACCTCCTCTCCTCCCTCATCGCCATCGGCCGCGAATTTATTGATCACTAAATTTAATGAAAATGTGACAGAAGATAACTCAAATAGGGAGCAAAAGATAATGATCTTAGAAGTATTTTTATGAAAAAGTACAAGAAGATTACTAAATTTAATATTGATATTTTACAATATATCAGAACATCACCGTTAGCAATACACACTCGTATACTTAGTCGATATGGCTGGAAAAAAAAAAAATTAAAAGAATTATTACCGATATAAAATATATATAAAATAAATTAATAATAAAAGTTTATTAATATATATAGATTAGACAGTATATCAGCCAATATTACCTTTAAATACAGGTATTGATCTGTATATCGGCAGCATTTCAATTTTAAAGATCGGTATTGATAGACCGGTATACTGCCGTATATTACTATCTTGACTTTTTAGTCTTATTTTGCCTTTGAAGTATTGCATGATGAATGCATATGCCCTCTGAATGCCTATCTCTAGATCTTCTCTCTCTGCAGGCTCTCTCTTGTTGTTTTGAATATTATGAAAAATAAGTAGGGGAGAACATATTTCTTCTTGACTGTAGAATACGTATTATGCTGAAAAATGAGTCGGGGAGAACATAGTTCAGCCAAGAAAATTCTCAATATGCATCTCTAGCTCCCTCTGCTAGTTCTTCTGGGCTGGACTCCTCTCACTGCCATAATATTTCCTTCACATGCTCGCTTACCTTTGGCTTAAGTACCTGTGTGGATCCAAAAACATATTGTAGTATAAAACATTTGTATTAAAGCTTATCTTTGTCAAACTGTACGTCATTGAACACAATTGCATTTCTCTTCAATCATGTACTCCAGAGAATAAAGTTTAATACAAATGTCCCAACACAAAAGCCATTTAGATTTGATGAAAACTTCTCTCCATCCACTGAAAATGTTCTGCACTGTTAATGGTCTCAATCTGAATGGCTCTAGAAGAATTTTGTTAGCACCTCAAAAATTATGGACATTAATAACGCAGACAAGAAAGCGTAGAGCGCCAGCTAGATCTCGATTTAGCGCCAACGAACTCTGAAAGATAATTTCAGGTAGGAAAAGCACTCGAACCCACGAGCAAAGAGTCAATAACTTGAATCCACGAGTAATTGAAAGAGAAAAAACTCAAATTTTATTGATTATCAAAAGTTTCATAATTGAATAATAAAAAAACTTAAGATACAATGACCTTATATAGGTAAATAAAGAAGAGTTCCACTATATTTATGAAACGTAAATAAATAAAAGAAAAATAACAGAAATCAAAATCATATCTGACTAAAAGACTAAATCTTACTCAGACTCGGATATCTTGTTACACAACAGAACTGTCGACATGTGCAAGTTTGTTGTCGACGGCCACGGGTCTGTCAATAGGTAAGAGGCCCTGTCGACAGGCTGTCATGTTTTTAACTCTCGAGAAACTCTTGTCGACAGGCGTGTTTGAGCTGTCGACAGGAGTATATTTGCAGTCGACAGATTGTTGAGTTTGGCTTTATTTTAGCCTGATCCTGTCTTGATCTCCTACATTATTCCCTCCCTCTTCAAAAGATCTCATCCTCGAGTCCCAATCAGGATATAGTTGCTCGATAGGACTCTTTCAGTTGGGATTCTCTCTCCTTAAATTCACCATCATCATATCTTCTTCCTCAAAGAGTTTCTCCTGTCTCTTCTTATCAGCTGTTGTCTTATACTTCTTATTGGAGTTCTCAATCTTCAATCGAACCTCTTCTTATACATCCGTTGAACAGCAAACTGTGCGATTGTATGCAAACTTTTCTTGGGCAAAGTTTGATCCCAGAACCTTGATTTGTCTCCACATATGCTCCGTAACAAGTTGCTTAAGGTGTGGTTGATAACTTCCATTTGTCCATTGGTTTAAGGATATGATGTGCTGCTATACTTCAATGATGTATTAAATCTACGTCATAAGATAGTCCAAAAGTAGCCAAGAACTTGTTATCCCGATCTGAAACAATAGAACTCTGCACATCATGCAATCTTACAATCTCTTAAAATAACAACTTAACCATTCACTCATATAATCTCTCTGTAGTCTTGAAGGTTGTCTTCTATTTGTCTTCTATCCTAATGCGGATTTGATGGTAACCACTCATGAGGTCTATCTTCGAAAACATGCACGAATCTCTCAACCTATCCTACATATCATCAAGTTGACATATGAGAAATCAGTAGCGGTTAGTGATCTTGTTAATTACCCGGCTGTTCACACACATGCACCAGCTCCCATCCTTCTTTGGTGTTAAAAGAGCCGATATGGTACATAGGCTCATACTCTCTCTAATATGTTCTTTGCATATCAACTCTTCAACCTTCTCCTTCAGAACTTTACTCTTCTTGGAGTCATCCGTTAGTGTGAAAGAATTGGTAGACTATCTCCAGGAATAAGATCAATCTGATGTTGGATATCTCTCATTGGTGGTAATCCTTCTGGAAGCTTGTTTTGAATAACTTCTTTGGATTCTTCCAATAATGGTTTCATCTTTTCTGAAACTTCAGCAGGTGGAGTAACTTCTTCCTTGACCAATAAATCAACTCTCTCCTTTATTTCCTTTGATTCCACGAAAAACTCACCTCGATTGTACATTGATACGAATTTAAACTCTTTTCCTTTTGTAGACTTTGAAATAGGCGGAATTGGCCTCATGGCAACTCTTTTGCCTTTCCAATTGAACATATAGATGTTCTCTTTACCTTTGTAGGTAGTATCAACATCGTGTTGCCATGGTCTTTCCAAAAGAAATGCGTCCATGTGTTTGGGTGAGGAAAAATTGAAGATCGAGATGAAAATTCTTTATCTGATTGTAAAGATTATAACGGATCAATAATCCTTTACAAGAGAGGGGAGATATTCAAGCTCAAATCTTCCCTTTATTTAGTATCAGGTTCTTGATGTGGCGATGGAAAGTGAATCCTGTTTTTCGTTGACCAGGTGAACGTCAGGACCTCTTGGGAATCCTCTCTTTGGATGGTGGACGAAGTAACACAGCTTCTGTCCAATAAGAATCTCAAAGAAATTGTAGGCAATAACAAACTTGTACACAACAAGTTGTTAGAAAAGTTGAACTCTCTCTGTTTTTTTTAACTAGAGACCGTGGTCCTTCTACGGCTTACAACCGAAGTCCTTCTGACCAAGGATTTTTACGACCTCTCTTCTATAGAAAACTGGGCTATTTATAGAGGCTTCAGGGGGTAAAAGTATCCCCTAAAAATACTCCATCATGGGGGCTAACTCCCTCATTATGTGGGCAGTAATTGACCCAGTAATGAGGGTAGTTATAACCGAGATACGGACTTTAGGCCTCGCGTTTTGCCATTGAGGTGATGCTTGAGAAACACGAACTTCAAATTCTGCGTCAAGCTTCACGTGAGACACGGGCTTTGGACTCTGCGTCTTGGTACTGCAATAATACTGAGACGCAGCTTTCACGCTCCGGGTCTTGGTCCTTGCAGTTATGTTGAGACGCGGGTATCAACCCTCGCGTCTTGGTGCTGCGCTGGTGGCGATGATTAGTTTTGCGTCTGGAGTTTGGATTTTGCTTTTGGATGACTTGTCTTCAGTGATTTTTAGACAGCCTACAGAACCCCCTCCAAAGTTTTCAATATTTCGCAGTTGACTGGGACGGATTTCGAAATACTTTAGACTCTGATTGAATTTATACTTCTCATGATTGGATTGACAATCATTTGTGATACTCTAATCTTGATCTTGTCTGGAGTATGGTCTTCGTGAGTGTATGATCGTGGCATGACTAACACTCAAAAATGTGTATTTATGTAAAATCGATGAAAAGCTCAAATGTGCTAATGTACCCTCGATACTTCCGTTATAGCATTGGCTTAACGGGTCGAATCCACAGGGAAGGGAGGCGATAGAAGCATTGACAGTTTCTATTCCCGTTGTTTGTTAACAATTCTTCTTTGTTGAAAGAATGAAAAAGAAAATGAAAAAGAAAAGAAAATGAAATCCAGAATGTGGTAGGTGAGGAGAGCGATGAAAACATCGATGTGAAAACTAAGAAGATGGAACAAAGGTAAACTAAGAGGATTGTGAAAACATCGATAGACAAATAGTAAAAGAAGCTTGGAAATTATTTCTAAAACAAAAGAAAAGAAAACTCATGGCTACTAACTACTAAGTGCTCCACTAACCATGCTAACCTCTTCGAGATAGTTGCCTCACATTTTGATCCTTGGCCATCACAATCCTTGGCTCCAAGAGACGGTACAAAGCATGGCTCATGGATGATTCATCACATTCAAAACATTGCATCAAGAACAAGCTAATACAAGCATCACTCATTACACTACTAGCATGAAATAAAAGAGCATGAAATAAAAGAGAGTTAGCTTGGTTAGCAAGTTAGCAAGTTAGATGTTAGAACCCATCATCTTTGGCCATCAATGACTCTTGCAAGAACAATGCCTTGTAGAGGCAACCCGATTCATGTGGATTATCAAGTAAGTGGTTAGATGGTTAGTGATTAGTAGTTAGATTGCCATGAGAAGAAAAACTAGTAAGAAATCATGTAGAAGGTGAAGGAGATTACATTGGAAGAGAAAGGAGGCACCTTTACATAGAGTGTCACTCTCTATTACATCAATCCCTTGCTTTCTCTCTCTCTAGAAATCACTCAGCCCTACTACAATGATCTAAGAAAAAGAAATGAAAAATATAAGAAATGAAGAACACTCACCTACACTACACTAAAATCTGGACCTACTCCTAAAAACGAAGACTGCCCTCGTTCTGGCTGCCTGCAGGGCTATTTATAGGCCTCAGAAGCATCCAGAAGACGAGACGGGGCCACGCGTCGAAAATCGACGCGTGGCTCCACTACTTTGCCGCGGATCCGCGGCTCTTGCCGTGGATCCGCGGCAAAACTAGGGAGAAAGCTCCCTGGTTTTGCTCCGTGGCTCCGTCGGGCTTCGAGACGCTTCCTGGTATATTCCTTTTCGGGTAAATCTGTCCGCAGATCCGTCTGATGTGCGCAAGAGGCTAGGTTCAATGAATCTTCTAGATAATCCCTTGTTTGGCCTCCAAGTAATGCGGATTTAATTACCCTTAATTGGGTCTAATTAAGCTCTTATTACACCTTTGCCCTTGAACTTTGGATCTACCTGCAATAAAGACCAAAACACGGTTTAGACCGACAATTTATTCATAAATCTGTGAGAAATGCGATATAATAATGCAGAATTGTAGACTAATCACACCCCCACACTTATTCTTTTGCTCGTCCCGAGCAAAACAAGAAAAGAAAAACTATACTACAAGGGTTATTACACCACTTTCGCAGGTGATGCGATTGCACTGAGCGTGTGCAACAAGCCGTTAAACCTCCAGGTTACCCTAGAGGAGGAGTGTTGTCTCCTGAGGGTTTTCAGCGGATTGCACCAACAAAATCCATAAAGAAAGAAGACAAATGTTAGTATTTTGAAAACACATTTTGAAAGAGACAAGTTTATGAAATATTTTTGCAAAAATATAAGTGATCTAAGGTCATAAGTTCACTACAAATCATTCTTCCTTAAACTTAGTCTCTATGCAAGATCTTGTCTTCAATTAAGGTAAGGACTCAAAATTGGATTGAATAATTTATCTTTCATAAAGCCTAGATAATATGCACTTTGTGATAGTGAAGATTTCTGGGATTTCAACTCTAACCATCAAGCTATTTATTTATATTTATATATATTCTTTTTTTTTTCTTCTTCCCTTAGTTTAGGCTTTCTAGTTCACCCATGTAGCGAGCCTATAACCGATGACTCCCAAACCAGAAGGTCTTAGGGCACCAGATGAGAAAACATCCCTCGGGTTTAAGGACTCAAGTAAACAAGACCACAAAACTAAGGGGGATTATTTGCTTCTTAAGATCACCGTTAGGTGTGAATAATCATGCTTCTTGAGGCATAGTTATCCAACTTAATAAGTGATTTTTTTTATTTATACTTTATGACATTTTAGGTCTTTGTTTTCATCCCAAAAATTGTGTAAGTGTGATGTGCATACTATCTAAGGCAAATTCAAGATAAAATTATCTCCCCTATTTATCTTACTTAGCCTATAATTTTAAACAAGATCCATTATTTCGACTAGATTTAAGATGTCATAATTAAGGCTTTCTTAATTTCTAAGATCATCTTAATTTTCTTAAAAATAGATCAAAACTTTGTCTCTTATTTCAAAAAGTTTTTAAAGAAAGAGAAAATTCCTATACAAAAGGGTAGATTTCTAAAAGAAGTGTAAAAGAAAGAAAATCTAAAAAACTCTAAGTTCCCTCCCCCACACTTATCTCATGCATTGTCCTCAATGCATCGTGATGTATGTATGCATGAAACAAATAGAGAGGGAAGGAAAAAATTACCTCAAGATGGTGGTTCCGGTGGCGGCCTGATTGGTCCACGAAATGCGACCCAATCATTCTTGCGTGGAGTCCGGAGGAACCCACCAGAAATCTCAAGAATACAACCCACAAGAATGATGTATATATGAATGATTTTTATTAACAGTTTTACCCCATCTAATTTCCAAATTTTCAAAATAATTTCGGAGTGAAATTTATCAACACCCTTGTCCCAGAATGGAATGATTGATTTGGACTCAGGAAATATAGGAACTAATATCGACTTAGAAAAATGACTCAAGTCAAGTAAAGGTTCGGGAGTCGAGATCGGTTCTGGAAGAGGATCCAAATCAAGAAGATGAAGCTCAAGTCCACATTCATTTCCCCATGATGGAATGTGACTATCTATGATTGGTGATTCAAGTTTAGAAATGACAGGTATGGGAATCAAAATTGACTCTAAAAAGTTACTCAAATTGGGTAATATAACAGGAGTCAATAATGATTCAGGAATTTGAACTGGATCACAAATTTGAGGATCAAAGTCACATTCCTCATTAAGTTCAATTCCACAAAAATGAGAACTTACCAATTTATAAAATGGACTTTGAAAAGTATGAAATTGGTCAAGTTCAATATGATCATCATAAGAGATTGGTGATTCAATTTCACAATGAACTGGCACTGGATCCAATACTGACTCGGGAAAAGGAGTGAAATCAAATGAAGACACCAGAGTCATAATTGAATCAGGAAGTAGAATTGAATCATCAAGTGGAAGTTCAGGATCATATTCATGCTCAAGTTCAATTTCAGGAAAAGGATAACTTGCCAAAATGTCAATGGGATCTGAAGTTTGGACAAGTTCAGTTGGGTGTGCTGAAATTGAATCTTGATTTCCAAAACAACATGACTCTTTGGCTCGGACAGAATGGTTAGTGACATTAGAAATAGGATGAGAATGAAGAGTTTGGATCATCAAATCTATGTCACGGTTACGATCATTTTGAGCCTGAGTCATGATTTCAAGCATCTTTTTCTGGCTGATTGGTTCATCGTTTTGTTGAAGAGATGCAGTGTTGTTTTGGAATTGGTGGTGAAATTGTGAGTCCATCAGATTTTGTGATTATTGTTTGGACTCACATAAAAGTTCCTTACTCATTTCCAAGGCAGATGGTTGTTCATTGTGAGGGGGTGAAATTTAGTAAGACTCTTGAAAATACTGTGAAATTGGAGAGGCCAATGTTTTCTGAAGTTGTTGCTCGGCCCTCCAAAAATTTTGATCGGGGCGGAACTAGCACTCAAAAGTGTGTATTTATGAAATCAAATGAAAAGCTCGAATGTGCTAATGTACCCTCGATACTTCCGTTATAGCATTGGCTTAACGGGTCGAATCCACAGGGAAGGGAGGCGATAGAAGCATTAACAGTCTCTATTCACGTCAGTTGTTAACACTTCTTCTTTGTTGAAAGAATGAAAAAGAAAGTAAAAAAGAAAAGGAAAATGAAATCCAGAATGTGGTAGGTGAGGAGAGCGATGAAAACGGCGATGTAAAAACAAAAGTGAAGTGCTTTGGAAATCAAAATAGAAAAAGAGATGGAACAAGGTTGAACTAAGAAGGATGGTAAAAACACCGATAGAAAAATGAGAAAAGAGTTTGGAAAACGATTTCTAAATCAAGCTAAAAGAAAACTCATGGCTACTAACTACTAAGTGCTCCACTAAGCATGCTAACCTCTTCGAGATAGTTGCGTCACATTTTGATCCTTGGCCATCACAATCCTTGGCTCCAAGAGACGGTACAAAGCATGGCTCATGGATGGTTCATCACATTCAAAACATTGCATCAAGAACAAGCTAATACAAGCATCACTCATTACACTACTAGCATGAAATAAAAGAGCATGAAATAAAAGAGAGTTAGCTTGGTTAGGAAGTTAGCAAGTTAGCAAGTTAGATGTTAGAACCCATCATCTTTGGCCATCAATGGCTCTTGCAAGAACAAGGCCTTGTAAAGGCAACCCGATTCATGTGGATTATCAAGTAAGTGGTTAGATGGTTAGTGGTTAGTAGTTAGATTGCCATGAGAAGAAAAACTAGCAAGAAATCATGTAGAAGATGAAGGAGATTACATTGGAAGAGAAAGGAGGCATCTTTACATAGAGTGTCACTCTCTATTACATCAATCCCTTGCTTTCTCTCTCTCTAGAAATCACTCAGCCCTACTACAATGATCTAAGAAAAAGAAATGAAAAATACAAGAAATGAAGAACACTCACCTACACTACACTAAAATCTGCACCTACTCCTAAAAACGAAGACTGCCCTCGGTTTGGGCCATTGCAGGGGAATTTATAGGCCTCAGAAGCATCCAGAAGACGAGACGGGGCCACGCGTCGAAAATCGACGCGTGGCTCCACTACTTTGCCGCGGATCCTCAAGGATTGCCGCGGATCCGTGGCAATACCAGGGACTTAGGTCCCTGGTTTTGGTCCGTGGCTCCGTCTGGCTTCGGGAATGTTCAGTATCCCGTTTCTGGTACTTTCGCCCGAATATTCGTCTGACAGCGCAAAAGGCTAGGTTCAATGTATCTTCTAGATGATCCCTTTCTTGGCCTCCAAGTAATGCGGGATTAATTACCAAAAATTGGGATGAATTAGGCTCTTATTCCATCTTTGCCCTTGGACTTTGGATCTACCTGCAATTAAGACCAAAACACGGTTTAGATCGACTATTTATTCATAAATCTGTGAGAGAATGCGACATAATAATGCAGAATTGTAGACTAATCACACCCCCACACTTATTCTTTTGCTCGTCCCGAGCAAAACAAGAAAAGAAAAAACTATACTACAAGGGTTATTACACCACTTTCGCAGGTGACGCGATTGCACTGAGCGTGTGCAACAAGCCGTTAAACCTCTAGGTTACCCTAGAGGAGGAGTGTTGTCTCCTGAGGGTTTTCAGCGGATTGTACCCATAAAATTCATAAAGAAAGAAGACAAATGTTAGTATTTTGAAAATGCATTTTGAAAGAGAGACAAGTTTACGAAATATTTTTGCAAAAATATAAGCAATCTAAGGTCATAAGTCTACCAAAAATCATTCTTCCTTAAACTTAGTCTCTATGCAAGATCTTGTTTTTAATTAAGGTAAGAATTCAAACTTGGATTGAATAATTTATCTTTCATAAAACCTAGATAATATGCACTTTGTGATAGTGAAGATTTCTGGGATTTCAACTCTAACCATCAAGCCATTTATTCATATATATATATATATATTTTCTTTTTCTTTTTTCTTCCCTTAGTTTAGGCTTTCTAGTTTACCCATGTAGTGAGCTTATAACCGATGACTCCCAAACCAGACGGTCCTAGGGCACCAGATGAGAAAACATCCCTCAGGTTTAAGGACTCAAGTAAACAAGGCCACAAAACTAAGGGAGATTATTTGCTTCTTTTGACAACCGTTAGGCGTGAATAATCATGCTTCTTGAGGCATAGTTATCCAACTTAATAAGTGATTTTTTTAATACTTTATGGCATTTTAGGTCTTTGTTTCCATCCCAAAAATTGTGTAAGTGTGATGTGCATACTATCTAAGGCAAAAAAATTCAAGATAAAATTATCTCCCCAATTTATCTTACTTAGCCTATAATTTTAAACAAGATCCATTATTTCGACTAGGTTTAAGATGTCATAATTAAGGCTTTCTTAATTTCTAAGATCATCTTAATTTTCTTAAAAATAGATCAAAACTTTGTCTCTTATTTCAAAAAGTTTTTAAAGAAAGAGAAAATTCCTATACAAAAGGGAAGATTTCTAAAAGAAGTGTAAAAGAAAGAAAATCTAAAAAACTCTAAGTTAGTAAACCCTCCCCCACACTTATCTCATGCATTGTCCTCAATGCATCGTGATGTATGTATGCATGAAACAAATAGAGAGGGAAGGAAAGATCACCTCAAGGTGGTGGTTCCAGTGGTGGTCTGATTGGTCCACGAAAGGCGGCCCAATCATTCTTGCGTGGAGTCCGGAGGAACCCACCAGAAATCTCAAGAATACAACCCACAAGAATGATGTATATATGAATGATTTTTATTAACAGTTTTACCCCATCTAATTTCCAAATTTTCAAAATAATTTCGGAGTGAAATTTATCAACACCCTTATCCCAGAATAGAATGATTGATTTGGACTTAGAAAATATAGGAACTAATATCGACTCAGAAAAATGACTCAAGTCAAGTAAAGGTTCGGGAGTCGAGATCGGTTCTGGAAGAGGGTCCAAATCAAGAAGATGAAGCTCAAGTCCACATTCATTTCCCCATGATGGAATGTGACTATCAAAGATTGGTGATTCAAGTTCAGGAATGACAGGTATGGGAATCAAAACTGACTCTAAAATGTTGCTCAAATTGGGTAACAAAATAGGAGTCAATAGTGATTCAGGAATTTGAACTGGATCACAAACTTGAGAATCAAAGTCACATTCCTCATTAAGTTCAATTCCACAAAAATGAGAACTTACCAATTTATCAAATGGACTTTCAAAAGTATGAAATTGGTCAAGTTCAATATGATCATCATAAGAGATTGGTGATTCAATTTCACAATGAACTAGCACTGGATCTAATACTGACTCGGGAAAAGGAGTGAAATCAGCTGAAGACACCGGAGTCATAATTGAATCAGGAAGTAGAATTGAATCATCAAGTGGAAGTTCAGGATCATATTCATGCTCAAGTTCAATTTCAGGAAAAGGATAACTTGCCAAAATGTCAATGGGATCTGAAGTTTGGACAAGTTCAGGTAGGTGTGCTGAAATTGAATCTTGATTTCCAAAACAACATGACTCTTTGGCTCGGACAGAATGGTTAGTGACATTAGAAATAGGATGAGAATGAAGAGTTTGGATCATCAAATCTATGTCACAGTTACGATCATTTTGAGCCTGAGTCATGATTTCAAGCATCTTTTTCTGGCTGATTGGTTCATCGTTTTATTGAAGAGATGCAGTGTTGTTTTGGAATTGGTGGTGAAATTGTGAGTCCATTAGATTTTGTGATTGTTGTTTGGACTCACATAAAAGTTCCTTACTCATTTCCAAGGCAGATGGTTGTTCATTGTGAGGGGGTGGAATTGAGTAAGACTCTTGAAAATACTGTGGAATTAGAGAGGCCAATGTTTTCTGAAGTTGTTGCTCGGCCCTTTGTAGATTGGCTTCTAAACTCTTTAGTAACTTAGATTTTTCTTCAATTGGTGGTTCAGAAAATGGAGTATAGGAAGCACATTTGGGGAATGAATATTGTGTAAATTGTGGACGAGGTGGACATGGTGGATATGGTGGACAAGGAGGTTGAAAATTTAACTCGTGGGACTTGAATCCCCATTGACTCTGTGAAGAGTTGAAATTATTTTGGAAATTAGAGTTATAAGAATGTGGGTATGGGTTGTATTAATTCAGATAAGGCCAACCCGGTATACGTGGTTGGTGCATATTGTAAAACGCCGGGTTGAAATTATCCGAATCAAATGGGTTGGTGTGAAATATGGATTCATATTCGGATTGAAAGAATTGTTATTATTGAATGCCATTTCACAAACAATCACAAAAAAAAGAAAAATCAAACAACAAACAAAAAGAAAAGAAACATCAAAACCAAGCCAATAGGAGGGTTGACCTAGACCTAGATGAAATGTCCCTAGGGGCCAACGTCTATTCAAATTTTATTAGGGCTTGGGTTGTGTGAGTGGGGAGATGATTTTTGGCTAAGGAAGGGTTATGAAATCCCACCTTATCTTGTTTGGTTTTTGCCCTTACTTTCAATTCGTGCAAGTGTGCAATATAGACAAGAATATAACACAAAGCGATAAATCACCCACGTGTTTGTCCTATGCTATATGCTATGCCATATGTACATCTCCATCCAAATCACAACAACAGAACAAAATACAGTATATTGGAATTGAATTGACACGTGCCTAAATGCAAATGTCTAAACCGTTTTAAAAGCGTCCAAATACCATATTTTAGTTCTTTTATTTTTATGGTGTGTAGGCAATCAAAGCAAGAAAGATAGCAGTACAAATTCACTAGCTATTACAATTCACACATCCCAGAACAACAAAATTTATAATGTTCACAAAATTGCCGTGGTTTCGCGGCAAAAGTCGCTGTTCCGTGGCTTGTCTTTAGAATCTGGGGCCCTGCTTTCAAGAGCAGGGGGATGCAATGCTAGCTTATGTTCTGCAAGATTAAGAACCTGTAAAGAATGTCCTGCACACCAAAATAGAGAAGACAATGTTAACAAAAACGTGAAAACGAAACCATTCCCTTCCCCGGCAACGGCGCCAAAAATTTGATCGTGGCGTGACTAGCACTCAAAAATGTGTATTTATGTAAAATCGATGAAAAGCTCGAATGTGCTAATGTGCCCTCGATACTTCCGTTATAACATTGGCTTAACGGGTCGAATCCACAGGGAAGGGAGGCGATAGAATCATTGACAGTTTCTATTCCCGTTGTTTGTTAACAATTCTTCTTTGTTGAAAGAATGAAAAAGAAAATGAAAAAGAAAAGAAAATGAAATCCAGAATGTGGTAGGTGAGGAGAGCGATGAAAACGTCGATGTGAAAACCAAGAAGATGGAACAAAGGTAAACTAAGAGGATGGTGAAAACATCGATAGACAAATAGTAAAAGAAGCTTGGAAATTGTTTCTAAAACAAAAGAAAAGAAAACTCATGGCTACTAACTACTAAGTTCTCCACTAACCATGCTAACCTCTTCGAGATAGTTGCCTCACATTTTGATCCTTGGCTATCACAATCCTTGGCTCCAAGAGACGGTACAAAGCATGGCTCATGGATGGTTCATCACATTCAAAACATTGCATCAAGAACAAGCTAATACAAGCATCACTCATTACACTACTAGCATGAAATAAAAGAGCATGAAATAAAAGAGAGTTAGCTTGGTTAGCAAGTTAGATGTTAGAACCCATCATCTTTGGCCATCAATGGCTCTTGCAAGAACAAGGCCTTGTAGAGGCAACCCGATTCATGTGGATTATCAAGTAAGTGGTTAGATGATTAGTGGTTAGTAATTAGATTGCCATGGGAAGAAAAACTAGCAAGAAATCATGTAGAAGTTGAAAGAGATTACATTGGAAGAGAAAGGAGGCATCTTTACATAGAGTGTCACTCTCTATTACATCAATCCCTTGCTTTCTCTCTCTAGAAATAACTAAGCCCTACTACAATGATCTAAGAAAAAGAAATGAAAAATACAAGAAATGAAGAACACTCACTACACTACACTAAAATCTGGACCTACTCCTAAAAACGAAGACTGCCCTCGTTCTGGCTGACTGCAGGGCTATTTATAGGCCTCAGAAGCATCCAGAAGACGAGACGGGGCCACGCGTCGAAAATCGACGCGTGGCTCCACTACTTTGCCGTGGATCCGCGGCTCTTGCCGCGGATCCGTGGCAAAACCAGGGAGAAAGCTCCCTGGTTTTGGTCCGTGGCTCCGTCGGGCTTCGAGACGCTTCCTGGTATATTCCTTTTCGGGTAAATCTGTCCGCAGATCCGTCTGATGTGCGCAAGAGGCTAGGTTCAATGAATCTTCTAGATAATCCCTTGCTTGGCCTCCAAGTAATGCGGATTTAATTACCCTTAATTGGGTCTAATTAAGCTCTTATTACACCTTTGCCCTTGAACTTTGGATCTACCTGCAATAAAGACCAAACACGGTTTAGACCGACAATTTATTCATAAATCTTTGAGAAATGCGATATAATAATGCAGAATTGTAGACTAATCAGTGTACTGTAAAACCTTTTGAAGCCACCAGAGATGATCGTGGTGAGTGTCTAGATACGCAGTCCAGACCTCCTCACTGTTCTGAGCTGGTTGTTGGTGTACTGTTGAACCAGGGATAAACAGTCATCTACTTGTGCTAGTGTACTGTTGAACTGATTTGCAAAAGTAAAGACTGAATGCAAGTTTTAGACGCGGGGGTCATGTTGCTTTAGAGACGCAGTCCTCACTCGGAGTGGGGACGCATCTATTAATTTGCTGAAAACGCGGCCTTTGGGCAGACGCGATCTTTGAAGTGAAGACGCAGCTCTCACTCTGTTGACTAGACGCAGCTTTGGCCTTGCTGAAGAGGCGCAACCTTTGGAGGGACGCGATTTTTGTTAAATGCGAGTCCTGCGTTCTGGGCGCGTTGCCACATGTCCGGCGGAGTTGAGGGGACATCCTTCCTTTAACACGTGAAATCCGGGTCGCATTTAAGACGCATGCCACGCGTCGGGTGGGGATTAGGCCTCGAGACCTGCACCGCGTATCTCTGCGGATCACTGTGCCTATAAAAGACAACAGTCTTTCAAGAGTCATCATTAGACTCTTCTTCTTCTTCGCTGAGCTTTTTATCGAGGCTTAAGAAAATCTTAAAGCTTTTTCCATTTTTATCGTCTTCAACACCAATTTCACGATTGCGATGGCACCAAAGTCAAGCATGTTGCTTCGTCCTCGAGTGCTGCTACTCCTAAGACTCAAATGGGTGGTTCATCTACACAGGAGACTCCCATTTCAGGTAGTAAAACTATCTGATTTGATTTCCGCCATTGAAGGGGCTTAGAGAGTTCTCTTAACTCTTTAGTCTCTTTGGATGTGAACAGCCAACGCGAGGCTCATGCCTGTGTTTAATTTTCAGACATAACTCTTGAATTGGTAGGCAAGACGCGGGTTTGATGACCTCCGCATCTTGGCTTCATCAACTTGAGTCCGTATCTGATTGTTGAACGCGGGCCTCATTGAGGCCTACGTTTTGAGCTCAATACTCAGAATTTTTCTAAGTATGGGAGGTTTCAGACGCGGACTTCATGTGATCCTTGCGTCTTTAAAGCCAGGCGCAGGTTTTACTGAGTCTTGTGTCTGATTCTGATACTTAGAATTTTTTTTAAGTTATGGATTTTGAAATGTGGGCTTCATGCAAGCCTCACATTTTTGAGTCTAGACGCGGATTTTGCTGATTTTCGCGTCTGGATTCATTCTTGCGTTTGAATTTCAAACATCTAGCCATTTTCTTTCAGATTACTGACTAAATATTGTCTTCTTTGCAGTGTGATACTCTTCCAACCCCTTATCCAAGAAATGCCACTTTGGGCATGTAGGTGGAGCTGATCGTAATCTGACCTTCGTGCTTCAGAAGACTACTCCTGTGACTACTGGTAAGTCAAAAGAGGGAAAGGAGAGGATCTCCAAGACCAGTATGGTGACCCTTCGGGAGATTATCTCTGATGGGCTGTTCGAGACGGATTCCCGCACTCCGTTAAGGAAGCCTGTTTTCTTCTTTGGTGACACCGTTGACGAGGATGATAGTATTCTGTATGACGGAGATTACAAGTGGCTTCGTCAGATAGGGGACATGAGGTTCTTTCTTCCCAATATGGAGAGGATGTATTCCTTGTCCTATCTTCAACATATGTCCGTTCATCGTACGATGGATTGGGATCTTTCCCGGTTTGTCTCCGACGACTCTCTCGGCAGATTAAGTGCCAAAGAAGTATACTTTGCTGGCCATGGGAAAGATATCTTTGGTTTATTTTCCAGATTAGTCAGGCCTGAGTATCCGAAAGGAGAAACCCCTCAGCTTGGCGCCACCTTCATCAACTAGTTTTTGAAAGTTAGGGGTGATTTCCCGTTGACTTTCGTCCGCTAGGGTGGATCCATTCTACCGACAAATCATGGTAGGGTAGAATGGTTGGATTTGTTCTTGTCGAGCTCGGGGCTCTTCTGTAACAGGTGGGGTTATATCATTCGGTAAGGGCCGTACAGTATGGCCTCTCGCAAAGTTCCCACAATTTTTATGGCGTCCTGGAGTATTATAATCCTCTGACGGGCATATTTTTTACCCCAGCCGGAGAGATGAGGCTCGTTTTTCATGAGCTATATGAAGTCTCGGAGCTAGTTATGGGAGATGCCCCTTATGAAGAATACGTCTCGACTTCTGAGGAGCTTCACCTCTTGAGGAAAGAGGACCCTCAGGTGTGTGAGACATACTGGAAAGTATTGTGTCACTTCCACATCTGCAGGCAGATATCCTCCTGGAGGAATAGGGGTGTCAAGCAGATGTCCTGGGTGAGCTATCTGTTCAACGATATAAATAAGAAAGATAGCCTAGTGACTAGTCTAGCCCCTTGCACTAACGAGGAAACTACTGAGAGGATCAATGCCTTTACAAGCTCTTACACCACTGAATCGAACGAGGACACTTTCAAACCTGATACGATTTTTGAAAGTTTTCATCACCAGGCATGAGTTCCCATTTCTGACCGGGCTCTGTTGGCGGGCTTCCTCATGCTATGGCTGAAGCATTGTGTGGCGCCAACGCTACCGCATGAAGTAATCGTTGCCGATGTGGTGTACCCGGCGGTCCTGCTTGCCTACGGGAAGTCTATCACTCTTCTTCCAGCGATGGTAGCTGGAATTCAGAGCGATTTACGGGCTCTGGTCAAAAGCCTGTGCCAAGTGGAGGCCATTGTAGATTCTGAGGGTAGGCCAGTGGTCGATTCGGAGGGAAGGCCGAAAGTGAAGACCCCTAACCGCAGGATCGAGCTTCCATATACGTACATGATGGCCTGGTACGTTATGCACTGTCCTTCACTGATGACAGCGGTGCCTCTTTCTGTAGGTTTTGTTTCCTTCGTGCAGAAGCTGGAGAATTCAAGCTGGACTCACTACTATATGTTCTTTATTCGGAAATCCATTCTAAACATTTTGAACTATCAGCTCGACCGTTTCTTTCCTGAGTTTGCTGATGCGTCTTACGGGATAAGTTTGCCAACTTTGCGGGACCAGATGATTTCACAAGGCTGCCATCGGGAGTCTTCTGGTGGCTGATCAATATTCGACCTGGATATCTGATCTTTTAGCAAGGAAATTCATGTACGATCAAGCCTTACATGCCCAGTCGTTTTGCTCGACAGTTCGGCTATGATCAGTTATATGTTGATAACCCCAGCGCTGGCCTCTGCTTTAGTGAAAATTATTTGAAGGTGCCCAGGCGTGGTACTACAGTGTAGCTAGAGGGAAAAAAGCTGTTTTCAGCCTGCCTCACAAGACGCCCAATTGTTATACCAGCCTTGGTTTCTGCACGTGGTATTTCCTTGTTAGTAAGATGCCTGATTTTAGAATAAATACCTCTTGCATTAAGAGCATCAAGGCATCTTATGAAACCAAGTTGGAGTCTAATAAACGTGTACGAGGTATGGATGAGTAACGAGCGGTCGAGAGGGAAACAGGAGGGGAAGCGGGGATGAAGCCAAGGACAGTAGCGCCTAAGGGGAAACCTGCTACAAAGAGTCGGCAGGCTATGGCCAAACATTCCCGCAGCTCTGCTTTCAAGGGTGAGCCTATCCCGAAGAAAGCTAGGAGGGAATCGGAGGTTGAAGCTTCGATGCCCAAGGTAGTCCTTCCTGGTGTTGAGGAGCAGGGGGAGGGAGAAGAAGAGGAGGAAGAAGTCCCCATCCTTCGCTCCCGCGGTCTGCGCAGCAGGGGTCCCGTGATCCTTGATTGAGTTTGAGAATTTATAAAGAAAAAGATTGAGTTGTAGAGTTCTCAGTCTCAATGCTATCCGCTGTAGCAATGGCCAAAGCGGGTCGTGATCCTCAGGGAGGGACTAGCGATGGAAGCGTTTAAGTAAGTTCTCTAAAAATTTCTTCTTTTAGTTATTAAAAGGAAAATAAGAAAATATTAGTCAAAGTTAGTTTAGAAAGAAAGCGGTATTTACAATGAGTCGGGAAAGAAATTGGAAAGATGTGGAAGATATGGTGATCTATACTAAAGAAATAAAAGAAAGAAAATTAAACACATACCTACCTATTCTGCCCTGCTTACCTTTGCTCTGTTGCAACGACTTACCTTGTCTTGGAAGGCATTCAAGTATGGCGTATAGGATCTTCCGCCTTCGCGATCTACACTACGAAAAGAAAAGACAAACTAAAGAGAAGGCTTGTTCATCTTCATAGGCCATCAAGGGCACTTCTTCGGCTAGGCAGTCTCGAAGCTATCGGATCTCATGGTATGCAAGTCATCAGAGAGAGAAACAATACAACAAGAATAGAAGATGAAAACAAGGATAAAACATGAATAAAAGAAACAAAACAAGAATAGAAATAAAGACAAACTTTGAGCAGATTTTATTAACATTGGAGGAAAAGTAAGACTTACACCGATGTCACCTCAGTACAAGTATGAACTCCTTCCTCTATGAAAGCATCCTCTCCTCTCAGTTACAAAAATTACAAAAGAAAACGAAAATAAAACCTAACCTAAATTACAAGTTAGCCTAAAAACCCTAACTTTTTGCTCTGTAGTTCGCTGTGGACGACGTTCTCGGTTGCACTGCAGGGGTATTTATAGGTGCAGAAGGAAGTAGAGTCCCAGAACGACTCCTCCACGAAAACTGGTAGCGGGATAAGACAGGAATGCCGCGGAAACGCGGCTTGGGCCGCGTTTCCGCGGCCAAGTAGTGGCGGTTGGCCACGCGCTTTGGCGCGTGGCCTCCCCTGGTCCGTCCATCTGGGTGTATTCTTCTGGAATTTGCATCCCGACTCTTCATCTTGGGATTTCGAGATAACTTGGGAAGCAAGTTACCCTAGATCTCAAATCTTCCCATATCTTTTAAACGAATTTATTATCTTTACACTCTCTTTCTTTGGCTTTTATCCTCATCCTGTAAGTATTTAGGGTTGAAAAGAAGTCTATCCTTCCCTCTTCTTTTGGTATTTGCAACAATTGCCCTTAGTAATTGCAATTTTGACAATTGTTAATTGCAACTTTTACATTGAGCTTTAAACATGGGCTTTTTGGCTTCTTTTGAGGCTTTATTCCTTTATTTTTATTTCTCAAGGCCTGCACACAATAAATAATAAAATATTAGTTAATTGTGCATGATTATATGAATAAAGATGAAAATGTGATGGTAAATGTAATGATAAAAATACACTTTTCACTACCAATCACACCCCCACACTTATCTTTTTACTCATCCTCGAGTAAAAATCAAAAAAGAAAAACTAATCTAGCTAACTCACTTTCGTAGGAATCACGGTTGCACTTAGCATGTGCAACAAGCCGTTAAACCCCTAGGTTACCCTAGAGGACGAGTGTTGTCTCGTGAGGGTTTTCAGCAGATTACACCACAAAATCCATAAAAAGGAAAATATTTGAAATACGTTTGAAGAGACTAAGTAATCTATAAGTTTTTACGATGATCATTTTATTCATTCTTAAACTTAGTCTTTATATAGTAAATTGTTTTCCTTTTTAGGTAAGGATCAAAATTGAATGTTTGTATAGTCTTTTTCGTTACCCTAAGTCATATGCATCCTTGTGAATTTTTACTAGAAATTCTTTAACTTGGACTCTCATGCCTCTTTATATATATATATATATATATATATATATATATATATATATATATATATATATATATATATATATTTCTCTTTTTTTTGTTTTTATTTTAATATGTATAACTCATCTAATTTTCTTTCGTGTAAGCATGAAGGCTTCTTGAGGCTCTCATACCTAACTAATTGACTATTAGATGTGTTAATACATATATGAGTAATTTTTCTTAGTTTCCTTAGGCTTTCTAGTCCACCCATGTAGCGAACTTAAAGTCGATGACTCCCAAACTGGTCGGCTTTAGGGCACCAGGTGAGAAAACACCCCGCGGACTCAAATTCGAGTGAATTAGGCCACAAAACTAAGGACTTTATTTTATTTAGAACTCACCTTTTGGCGTGAATACTTATGCTTCTTGAGGCACATGTATCCAGCTTAATGGTGATTTTTTTTTAAAATTTTTTATGAGGCACAAGGGTCTTTGTCTTAGAATCCTAGATATGCATTAGGTATGCACATTTCATTAAGGTAAAAATTAAGACTAACTACTTATTCAATTTCTCCTCCTATACCTAAAAATTCAACAATTTATTTATTTTGACCAAGTTTTTAGAAATCCTAATCATGATTTTCCTAATTCTTAAGATTAACTTAGATTTCTTTCAAAAGATAAGTCAAAATATTATCCTTTTTCATTTTTTTCATTTTTTATTTTTAATATTAGCAAATTTTTGTTAGTTTCTACCTATGTTAGTATGTTAGTAAAGCCTCCCCCCACACTTATCTCATGCATTGTCCTCAATGTATGAATGTATGCATGTATGCATGAAAAAGAAGAAGGGAAGGCAAAAGTTACCTCAAGGTGGTGGTTCCGGTGGTGGTCTAATTGGGCCAAGCGTTGCTACCAATCAAGATAAAGTAGTATTTGGAGGAACCTACCAGAAATTTCCCTTGTATAACCCACTAAAATGTATGTATGATCATTTTTTAGCAATTTCACCCCATCAAATTTCCATAATTCATAATTATTTTCAGAGTCAATTGTGTCAACCGCCTTGTCCCAAAATGGAGTATGAAAAGATGGAATGATTGACTTGGACGTCGTAAGTATGGGAACGAATACCGACTCAGGAAAGAAACTAAAATCAAGTAAGGGTTCAGGAGTCGGGCTAGGTTCAGGAAGTGGGTCCAAATCAATAAGCTGAAACTCAAGTCCACAATCAGTTTCCCAAAATGGAATGTGACTCAATGTTGGTGATTCAAGTTCAGGAATGATAGGTGTGGGAATCAAAACTGACTCTAAAAGATTACCTAAGTCGGGTAACAAAACAGGAGTCAATAATGATTCGGGAATTTGAACTTGCTCACAGATTTGAGAATCTAGGTCACATTTCTCATTGAGCTCAATATCGTAAAAATGAGAACTTGCCAATTTATCCATGGGACTTTTAAAATTGTAAAATTGGTCAAGTTCAATATGATCATCAAAAATGGGTGATTCAATTTCATGATGAATTGGCACAGGATCCAATGTTGACTCGGGAAAAGTAAAATCAGGTGGAGACACCGGAGTCATTATTGAATCAGGAAGTAAAATTGAATCATCAAGTGGGAGATCAGGATCATATTCATGCTCAAGTTCTATTTCAGGAAAGGGATAACTTGCCAAACTATCAATTGGAGTTTCGGTAAGCTCAAATGATGGTACTGAATTAGAATCTTGTTGTCCAAAGCAACGTGACTCTTCGGCTCTAAGAGAGTGGTCAGCGAAAGCAGAATTGGCCGGATGGTGAGAACGTAAAGATTGAACCATCATATCTATTTCATGATCACGAGCTAATCTAGCCTGAGGCATGGTTTTAAGCATCTTTTCATAGTTAATTGGTGCATCATTTTGTGATTGGACTTGAAAAGAGGAAGTGTAATCGTGATGAAGTTGTGAGTCGGTGGACTCATGCATCATCATGTCTAAGATTGATGGTGGTTGTTGCTTGGACTCATGCATACTCATCATCTCCAAGATAGATGGTTTTCTATTCTGAATGGGTGGATCTGAGTATGAATCTTGGGAATATTGTGGACAAGGTGGATATGGAGGACAAGTTGGTTGAAAATTGGACTCGGGGGAAGCGAAACCCCATGAACTCTGTGAAGAGTCGAAAGTGGTATGAAACTTATGGTCATAAGATGGGGGTATGGGTTATATTTATTCGGATAAGACCATTCCGGCACACTAGATTGGTCAAAATTATGATATGCCGGGTTGGTAATATCCGAAAAAGAAGTTGGTGTGTAATATGGATCCTCATTAAAATTGAAAAAATTGTTGTTATAGGCCATATCACACAAACACAAACAAAGAAAAAGAAAACAAACAAAAAACAAAAAAAAGAAAAAAATTCTAACCTAAGTTAGGGTAGACCTATGACCTAGACGACTCCTAACTGGTTAGACTGTCCACGGGAGGTAGGGTGTAGACTTTGACCACAAGTTAATCAGCCAGGTTAGGGCAAGAGTGGTGGGAGGTTTTCCGTCAAAGACGTTCCTTAATTAAATAACCACCAATCTTCGGGCTTTCGGCCCTCAATCCCCTTCCTAGACACTGATTTGGCAGGAGACAAATTCCAACACTGTTCCCCCTTAGGATAATCTCCTAATTGAGTCCGAGATGTCCCTAGGGCCAACGTCTACTTATTTTTAGTTAGGCTTAGGTTAGTGAGTGCTTGGAATATGATTTTTGGGCCAAGAAAGGGTGATTAAATCCCTACCTTATCTTGTTATGGGTTAGTGCCCTTAAGATAAGTTTGTGCAAGTGTACAAGATATGTAAATAAGATTCACTCAAAGCAATAAAAATCAACCAAGAGATGAGTCCTATTCTACATGCAATGCGAACGTACCTTGCTCCAGCACTCTTCAATAGTAAAAATAAATAATTGAAAAGACACGTGCCTAAAATGCAAACGTCTAATCAATTTTTTATCTTTTTCAACAAGATTTTACTGTTGATTAATTAGCAGTATACAGGTTTATCACAGAACAAATATAACAGAGCTGACAAATCAAATTTCAGATTGCAGCAACCTGCAGAAAATTCAGTAAGTAGTTCTCTACTACTGCCGCGGATCCACGGCTATTGCCGCGTTTGCGCGGCAAGGTAGTAGGCTCTGCTGCTCTGCCTTCGAGGGCAGAGGCACAGAGTTGCTGTATGTCCTTGCTGCTGTTTCCTGTTCTCCAAACCTGCAAACAGAAAGAATAAAAGAATTAGTTAATAATTTTTTTAGAGAAAAACTTACGTCCCTCCCCGGCAACGGCGCCAAAATTTTGATTGAGTTTGAGAATTTATAAAGAAAAAGATTGAGTTGTAGAGTTCTCAGTCTCAATGCTATCCGCTGTAGCAATGGCCAAAGCGGGTCGTGATCCTCAGGGAGGGACTAGCGATGGAAGCGTTTAAGTAAGTTCTCTAAAAATTTCTTCTTTTAGTTATTAAAAGGAAAATAAGAAAATATTAGTCAAAGTTAGTTTAGAAAGAAAGCGGTATTTACAATGAGTCGGGAAAGAAATTGAAAAGATGTGGAAGATATGGTGATCTATACTAAAGAAATAAAAGAAAGAAAATTAAACACATACCTACCTCTTCTGCCCTGCTTACCTTTGCTCTGTTGCAACGACTTACCTTGTCTTGGAAGGCATTCAAGTATGGCGTATAGGATCTTCCGCCTTCGCGATCTACACTACGAAAAGAAAAGACAAACTAAAGAGAAGGCTTGTTCATCTCCATAGGCCATCAAGGGCACTTCTTCGGCTAGGCAGTCTTGAAGCTATCGGATCTCATGGTATGCAAGTCATCAGAGAGAGAAACAATACAACAAGAATAGAAGATGAAAACAAGGATAAAACATGAATAAAAGAAACAAAACAAGAATAGAAATAAAGACAAACTTTGAGCAGATTTTATTAACAATGGAGGAAAAGTAAGACTTACACCGATGTCACCTCAGTACAAGTATGAACTCCTTCCTCCATGAAAGCATCCTCTCCTCTCAGTTACAAAAATTACAAAAGAAAACGAAAATAAAACCTAACCTAAATTACAAGTTAGCCTAAAAACCCTAACTTTTTGCTCTGTAGTTCGCTGTGGACGACGTTCTCGGTTGCACTGCTGGGGTATTTATAGGTGCAGAAGGAAGTAGAGTCCCAGAACGACTCCTCCACGAAAACTGATAGCGGGATAAGACAGGAATGTCGCGAAAACGCGGCTTGGGCCGCGTTTCCGCGGCCAAGTAGTGGCGGTTGGCCACGCGCTTTGGCGCGTGGCCTCCCCTGGTCCGTCCATCTGGGTGTATTCTTCTGGAAGTTGCATCCCGACTCTTCATCTTTGAATTTCGAGATAACTTGGGAAGCAAGTTACCCTAGATCTCAAATCTTCCCATATCTTTTAAACGAATTTATTATCTTTGCACTCTCTTTCTTTGGCTTTTATCCTCATCCTGCAAGTATTTAGGGTTGAATAGAAGTCTATCCTTCCCTCTTCTTTTGGTATTTGCAACAATTGCCCTTAGTAATTGCAATTTTGACAATTGTTAATTGCAACTTTTAAATTGGGCTTTAAACATGGGCTTTTGGGCTTCTTTTGAGGCTTTATTCCTTTATTTTTATTTCTCAAGGCCTGCACACAATAAATAATAAAATATTAGTTAATTGTGCATGATTATATGAATAAATATGAAAATGTGATGGTAAATGTAATGATAAAAATGCACATTTCACTACCAATCAATCCTCAAGGAGGGAGAGCTTGCGGATGAACCCATCATGGCTGAAGAGGTCGGCGACCTGAAGTTAACTTGGTGGAGAGGGAAGGCGTTGAGATTCTGGGAGTCTCAACTTAGCCTGAACCTTCTTCAGTTCATGAAAGAAGGGTGAAGATGCAACAACCTGGGTCTCCTAGTGTATTGATGCCCACTTCGCGGGTTGTCGATCCCAGCCCTACTACTGGGGTACTCAGTGGTAAGGTCTTGATAGCTGAGACCTCTTGTGTTGAACTGTCGTCTTCATCGTCCGAAGAACATGGATATTATTCTGGCGAAGAAGTCGATTTTGGCGATGAACCCGCTCTTCCTGACACAAGCAAATTCTCGCATATCTCAGAGAAACAGATACAGGGATAAGTCCCTGTGACAGTTTCGCTGTTAGCAAGGATCGCCGCTACTGAAGGTATTTTCATTGTCCTCCTGAACTGATTCCCCATCAAGTTAAGAATGAGTTCTAAGATTTCTTTTTGACTTTCTTCTACAGGGCTGGCTGCCGGTAGTGAAGCCACAATAACTTCTTCTCATATTGAGGAGATGATCAAGGAGTTGGCCCAGCAGGAGGGCCTCGAAGCTCCCGCTACCGGGATGCTTATGAGGGTGCAATCGCCGAAGTCGGGGAGCCCTCATCCCCAAGTGGCTTATCCAGAGATTTGCCATCTTCAGATCCTCAACTTGATAAGAGAATACTGACATGTTGAATACTCTCCTTTTTATCATTACTACCGACATTTAATGTTGTGGTTTGCAGAGAGCACTGGGGTAGCTCAAGTAGAGGATCCTGCGGCCAGCATTGGCACAGAAGAAAGCACAGTTCAAACTTGGTCGGGGAACCCAGTGTCGTGGATTTTGCTGTTGCTTCTATTGTTGTGGAAGCTGCTACGATAATAACTGTCTCGGAGGTATTGGTGACTACCTCAGTGTCTGACGAGCCTGTTGTCGGCCTCACTCCTACGCAAGTTGAACTGATTCCTATCTCTTGTCCTGTCATAGAAAGAGGGTCCGGGAGTACATCAGCAGGGTTATCTCCAGCTAATGACATCATGGAAGAGCTAGCACGTCAAATGGTACAACAATTTTTTACTTCCATGAGTTTCTGTATCGACTTGGTTCTTTCCGGGAGTAGTTCCTTTGAGTTTGCCTAGATGATTCACGAGAATCAGATCGAGAACATCAGTCACACTGGGAGTCCTTCATAGGCTAGGGCCTGTCTGATGCTGGTTGAACAACTAGGGAGCCATCTGAAGGAGCTTAAGACCCTGGAGAATGCTGGCTCAATGGATGAGGCTCGGTCAACACTGAGTAAACTCCTCTCCGCTCAAGAACACGAGCGAAAGGAGATAGAGGAGCAGATGGCTGAAGAAGCCCACCATATCCAGTACTTTCAAGCCGATTGCCACAGACGGGTTGGCGATCAAAAGGAATCCAAAGTCATTATCCAACGTACAGAGCAAATTATCGCCACTGCTCAAATTACTATTGCTAAGGCGCAAGCCTTGATTAAAGTCAACGAGAAAAACTTGCTGCTGTCCGAAAAAGGTTGGAAGAGTTGGAGGCTGCCAAGAAGTTGGTCAAGAGGATCTTGCTGCTCACTCCTCCAGGTTGGAGTCTCTTCTGGCACAACTGGCTACGAAGAGATTTTTCTCCGAGGAAGACTTGAGGGTCCAAGGTTTGGTGGAAGCTGAAAGAGCGCGTCAGTATGAGATATATCGCCTCCGGGAATAGATCCGTTCTTTGGCGAAGCAGGATTATTAGCCTCCTTCTCTATTTTGCAGCACTCCTTTTGTTAAATGAGAGTGTTTGTATTACTTTTATTATTTTCGAGTCAAATAATAAAAATTCTCCAATTTTTGTCTCATCTTTATCCTTTCAGACTCTTTTGCTGCCTAGATGAACTCAATTTTCATAGTCGTACTCCTTGACTGTTTGCGGAAACGCCGTCCTTAGTCATTTTGATAGGGTACGACCATGAATAATAAACTTAGGCTGTATTGAATTCTTGAACGAGACGCGGCTCTCATCTACCGTGGAGACGCGATTTTGGGCTCCTCAAGAATGGCGCGCGAGTCTCAGCTGGTTGGTGGGGACGCGACTCTGACTCAATAGAGACGCGACTCTAGTCCCTTGAGAGGGCGCAGACTCAGACTGTACTGAGTTCGTGATTGAAACGCGACTTTCATTTACAGTGGAGACGCGATTTTAGGCCCCTCAAGAATGACGCGCTGGTCTTCAGCTGGTAGGTAGGGACATGGCTCTGACTCAATAGAGATGCGACTCTGGTCCCTTGAGAGGGCGCATCCTTGAAGGGCAAACCTGCATCCTTGATAAAGGAGACACGACCTTCAGGTTCAAGACGCAGCCTTCAAGTCTTGTGAATGAGTGTGAGCTCAAGACGCAATTCCTGAATAGTCGTGGAGGGTGGATCCCACTGGCTGAGGAGACGCGCCAAAAATTTTGCTCGGGGCGGAACTAGCACTCAAAAATGTGTAGTTTGTGAAATCAATGAAAAAGCTCGTATGTGCTAATGTACCCTCGATACTTCCGTTATAGTATTGGCTCAACGGGTCGAATCCATAGGGAAGTGAGGCGATAGAAGCATTGACAGTTTCTATTCACGTTGTTTGTTAACAGTTCTTCTTTGTTAAAAGAATGAAAAAGAAAAGAAAAGAAAAGAAAAGGAAATCCAGAATGTGGTAGGTGGAGAAGGCGATGAAAACGTCGATGTAAAAACAAAATAGAAGTGGTTTGGAAAACAAATTAGAAAAGAAGAAGAAGCTTGTAGTAAAAAAGATGAAACAAGGGTGAACAAAGAAGATGGTAAAAACACCGATGAAAAGATAAAAGAATTGCTTTTTTAAAACAAGATAAAAGAAAACTCATGCCTACTAACTACTAATTGATCCACTAACCATGCTAACCTTTTATTGATAGTTGCCTCACATTTTGATCCTCGGCCATCATTAATCCTTGGCTTCAAGAGACGATACAAAGCATGGCACTTAGATGGTTCATCACATTCAAAACTTGCATCAAGAGCAAGCTAATACAAACATTAGATCATCAAACCATTAGAAGGAAGCATGAAATAAGAGAGAGTTAGCTTGGTTAGCAAGTTAGCAAGTTAGATGTTAGAACCCATCACCATGAGCCATCAATGGCTCTTGCAAGAACAAGGCCTTATAGAGGCTACTCGATTTATGTGGATTATCAAGTAAGTGGTTAGAAGGTTAGTGGTTAGTAGTTAGATTGCCATGAGAATAAAAGTTAGCAAAGTATCATGTAGAAGATGAAGAAGATTACAATGGAGGAGAAAGGAGGCACCATTACATAGACTGCCACCATCTATTACATCAATCCCTCTCTATCTCTCTCTCTCTGAATCTCTCAGCCCTACTACAAGATCTAAAAACGAAATAACATCACAAAATACAAGAAATGAAGAACACCTACCTATACTATACTAAAACATAGAAACCCTAGCCTAAAAATGAAAACTCTCTCGTTTTGGCCAAATACAGGGGTATATATAGGCACAGGAGCCTTCTAGAAGACGAGACGGGGCCACGCGTCGAAAATTGACGCGTGGCTCCACTCCATTGCCGCGAAAACGCGGTAATTGTCACGTTTTCGCGGCAATACCAGGGACTGAGGTCCCTGGTTTTTGTCAGTGGGTCCCCGTTGGTTCTAGCAGCTTCCTAGTATATCCCATTTCTGGTAATTTCGCCCGAATATTCGTCTGACGTGCGTAAGAGTCTAGGTTCATCGTATCTTCTAGATGATCCCTTACTTGGCCTCCACGAAATTCAGGATTAATTACCCTAAAACGGGTTAATTAAGATCTTATTACTCCTTTGCCCTTGAACTCTTGATTTACCTGCAATAGAGACCAAAACACGGTTTAGACCGACAATTTATTCATATATCGGTGGGAAATGCGATATAATAATGCATAATCGTAGACTAATCAGCTATGGACCACTTCAGGAGATGCAGCTGTGGACTCTTCAGTAGGAATGAAAGGAACGCAACCCTCGGGTTTATGAAAGGTCGCGGACTTGTGGACACGACCTTTGAGTCAGCGCCTGACGCCTCTTCCTAAGCGTTACATGCAGCCAATCTTAAAGATCTTATTGGATCTTTTAATGTCAGGTCGGCGTTGACGATTGGGGACTTTTGTCATTCGATATTTCCCGAAGTAGCAATCCACGCGTCAACTCCTTATTGGACTTGTTGTTCGTGCGGGAATTAAGGCTGATGGTTTTGATTTTTATGCCATTAATTGTAAGCCTTATGGCTTGCCTATTGATTGTGATCCAATATTGCATATTTTACCTCATTATTCCCATGCATTTTTGTAATAAATATATGATTTTTACTCATCTTCTCTATATATTTGCAGGTTCACACTCTAATGGAGAGATAACCCAATAATCACTTTAATTAGCAATAATTAAAGGGATTAAATCCAAGATTAAGATAAAGCCCAAATTTGAATCCAAGATCCAGAGAGATCCACGCAACAACTCCAGATTCTAGAAGGCCACGTGGATAACCACCTCGCAACCAACTCTCAACAAGAAGTTGTTACCCAACAGACTTGGATCTGCCGCAGAATCAGGGATTTTGCCGCGCGCGGCGGCAGTTACAGGTTGTTAGGATCTCGGATTTTGCGCCAACCTCCTGGATCTCGAGGCTTCTCTCTGGGGCTATAAATATTGGGCCATGGACCTGCGAGAAAAGACTGAACAGAGAAGAGAGGAGAAATTGTTAGTTGTTGTAATAGATTTTTCTCTAGGTTTAGTTCTTTAGTCCCTCTTCTCTTTCCCTAGATACTTTGTAAAAGAGAGAGATTGTGAGAGAGAGAGCTTGTGTAATCAAGGTGTGACAACTTGAAGCAACAAGGATTCATCCATTCTCCTTCCTCTACTTGAGCTTGGTTCTAATTTACTTGCTTTCTTTAATTGCTTTCTTTAATTCATGCTTTTATTTCCTTGCAATTTTACTTCATGCTTTGCTTTTATTTGTTAATGGCTTGTAGCTAATTTTTCTCCATGTACTAGCTAACCACTAGCCTTGCCATCTTCACTAACTCATGGGTGATTGCTTTATTTCATCTTGCAAGTTGGATGGTCTTCTCTTCTCCGATGGGTTAAACCACCCTTCATCTACATGAGAAAGTAATTAGATCAACACGCAAGACGAAACCTACGCCGATGGAGTGACAACATGAGGCACGCCTTCACTATCACGGAGTTTAGTAAGTATTGGTAAGGTAGTAAGGTAAGCTAATCATGGTTTGTTTTCTTCCATTTCATTCTTTCTAGTGTTAATACCAAATCCAATCTTGATTTCTTTTCCACTTTTCCATCATGAACATATTCATCCATTCTTTCATTTCTTGTTCCATGATTGTTTTATTCTATTGAGCATAGAAGACACTTCGTTTACATTTCTTCACTACGATTCGTAACGCTTCTATCGCTAGCTCTCCCTGAGAATCGACTCGGTATAGCCTTATGCTATAGCGGAGATAGGAAAGGATACATCAAACACATTTACATACACCTTTCCCGTCTTAATCAAAATGGCGCCGTTGCCGGGGAGAGCAACGGATTTTCTTTAAAGTGAAGAACTAAACGAATCTTTTCTCTGTTGCATGTTACAGGTTGAAGAACAGGAAAATTTTAATTGCAGTGACATATAAGTGGACCTGGGCCTCTGCTCTCGAAAGCAGAGACCAGGATCCCTCAGTTTTGCCGCGAAATCCTGGTTTTTGCCGCGGATCCGCGGCAATCCTGAGTTGACTACTCACAAAATTTCTGCAGGGTCTCCAGCTCTGCAATATACATCTGCTGCTATACTTGAATTCCTGTACTTTTCACCTATTACCTGCTAATTTAATCAACAGTAAAAAATTGTTTGAAAAGTTAAAAAATTGTTTAGACATTTGCATTTCTAGGCACGTGTCTTTCAATTCATTTACTTTTACTGTTGAAGAGTGCTGGAGGCAAGGTACGTTTTGCATTGCATGTAGACTAGGAATCATCTCTTGCTTGATTTTCATGCTTTGAGTGAATTCTAGTTATATTTTTTTGTACACTTGCACAATTCATTTTTAAGGGCATAACCCATAAATAAGATAAGGTGGGGGAGTTCATTACCCTTTCCTTAGCCCGAAAATCATTGTCCCAAGCACTCACTAACCCAAGCCTAATTTAATAAAAAAAATAGACGTTGGCCCTAGGGACATCTCGGACTCACTTAGGAGATTATCCTAAGGAGGAAAAGTGTTGGAAATAGACTCTTGCAAAATCAGTGTCTAGGAAAGGGATTGAGGGCCGAAAGCCCGAAGGTTGCTGGTTACTTAATTAAGGAACGTCTCTGACGGAAAACCTCCCACCAACCTTGCCCTTCCCTGGCTGATTAACTTGTGGTCTACGTCTACACTAAACCTCCCGTGGACAATCTAATCAGTTAGGAGTCGTCTAGGTCTAGGTCAACCATTCTTTTGGCTTGGTTTTGATTTTTTTTTTCTCTTCTTTTTTGTTTGTTGTTTGATTTTTCTTTTTGTTTGTGATTTATTATGTGATATGGCATTCAACAATTCTTTCTATCCTAATAATAATCCATATTTCACACCGACTCCATATTCGGATAATTCTAACACGGTGTTTTATAATATGCACCAACCACATACACCGGGTTGGCCTTATCCGAATCAATATGACCCATACCCCCCACCTAGTAACTATAATTTCCATAATAATTTCAACTCTTCACCGAGTAATTGGGGATTCACGTACCCCGAGTCAAATTCTCAAATTCCTTGTCCACCATATTCACCTTGTCTACAGTATTCATGTCTCGATTCCGCTTCATATACTCCTTTTTCTGAACCACTAATTAAAGAAAAATCTGAGTTATTAAGGAGTATAGAAGCCAATTTACAGAGGGTCGAGCAACAACTTCATGAAACATTTGCCCCTCCAATTCCACAGTATTTTCAAGAGTCTTACTCAGTTCCACCTTATTATAATGAACAACCATCTGCTTGGGGAACGAGTAAGGAATTCTTGCTTGAGTCCAAACAACACTCACAAAATCCTATGGACTCACAATTTTACCATCACTTCCAAGACAACACTTCATCTTTTCATCAAAATAATGAAATCATCAATTATGGAAAGATGCTTGAAGACATGACTCATGCTCAAAATGCTAGAAATCGTGACATAGATTTGATGATCCAAACTCTTCATCCTATTTCTAATGTCACTAGCCACTATGTTAAAACCAAAGAGTCATGTAGCCTTGGAAATCAAGATTCAATTTCAGCTTGTCCACCTGAACTTGTCCAAACTTCAGATCCCATTGACATTTTGGCAAGTTTTCCTTTTACTGAAATTGAACTTGAACATGAACATGATCCTGAATTTCCACTTGATGATTCAATTTTCCTTCCTGATTCAATTATGACTCCGGTGTCTTCACCTGATTTCACTTCATTTCCCGAGTCAGTATTGGATCCAGTGCCTATCCATTGTGCAATTGAATCACCGATCTCTTCTGATGATCATACTGAACTTGACCAATTCCATACTTTCGAAAGTCCCATTGATAAATTGGCAAGTTCACATTTTTGTGGAATTGAACTCCATGAAGAATATGATCTGGAACCCCAACTTAGTGATTCGATCCTTCTTTCTGATTCAATAATGACTCCGGTATCTTTACCTGATTTCAATCTTTTCCCGGAGTCGACGTTGGATCCTTTCCCAATTCACAATGAAGTTGAATCACCCATCTTTAAGGATCATGTCGAACTTGACCAATTATACCTTTTTGAAGATCCTATTGATAAATTGGCAAGTTCTCATTTCTGTGGAATTGAACTCAATATGGAATGTGACTTTGACCCTCAAGTTTGTGATTTAGTTCAAATACCTGAATCATTATTAACTCCTGTTTTGTTACCCAATTTGAGTAACATTTTAGAGTCAGTTTTTCTCAACCCTCCAGAACTTGAATCACTAATCTTAGATAGTCACATTCCATCTGGGGGAAATGATTGTGGACTTGAGTTTCCATTTCTTGACTTGGACCCAATTCTAGAATTCACTTTGCCTCCTGAACCTTTACTTGATTTCAGTCACCTTCCTGAGTCAGTTCTTCCTGAGTCCAAGTCAACTGTTCTGTCATTTCATACATCATTCTGGGACAAGGGCTTTGATAAATTTGACTCTGAAATTTATTATGGAAAATGGAAATTAGATGGGGTCATGTACTTAATAAAAATCTTTCAAGGATTTCTCTTTTTAGTGGGTCATATTCATGATATTTTTGGTGGGTTCCTCAAAACCAACGTAATAATGATTGGGCCATGTTTCATGGACCAATCAGACCGCCGCCGGAACCACCACCTTATGGTAATTTTTCTCCTTCCTTACTAACTTAGAGTTTTTAGATTTTCTTTCTTTTACACTTCTTTTAGAAATTAATAATTAAAAATAAAAAAATAAAACAAATAAAAAAATGAGGAGGGATTTTTATGCTAAAAGGAGTTTCCACACTTTCCAAATTCAAAATTTTCTAAATTCCTAGGTTTCTTCATATTCAAAGTCCCTAGGGTCAAAGCTCTTTTCAAAACTTCCAATTCCCTAGGGTAAATTCGTTTTTAACCTAGGGATAGAAGTGGGATTCTAAAATTCTTTCCCTCCTATAAATAGCCCCTCTTTCACACACTTTCTCCTTCACCAGTGAAAATATCTTCAGATCTGCAACTATCTCCTATAGCGCCGCCACTCAAATTTTTCCCTTCCTCCGGATCTCTCTGATCTGCCGCAAACCCGCGGCTTCTGCCGAGATTCCGCGGCAAAGTTGGAGATTCCTGCGTGCTGAAAAATTCCTCACCAGTCGATCTGAAGCACAGCTAGCAGATCGGGTGCCAGCAACTTCATCAGATTCTTCTGTACCCACTGCAGAGACCAAATTTCTTCCCCCCACGAATTCCGGGGGTGGTTCGAATTCAAATCTCTCCTTTTTACTGCTTTTTGATCTTAAATTCATAGTATGGCACCATCAATTTTTGTTGAGAAAGATTTTGGGCGGATTTTATGTGATGTGAATGGTTATGGGCATGTATTTTTAGAGAGAATTAGGGTAAGGAATTGGTATTCACTAGTGTACGACAACACTGAGACCGATGCATTTTATTGTCCCGAACTAGTGACAATGTTTTACACGCATCTTGACCAAGCATCGATTGATCCACACATGTACCAGTTCACTGTACACATGCCCACAGGAGACCTACTTGTCACGCTTCCTCTTCTTGAGGAAATCACCTCTGTCCCATCCATCACACAACATAGCGAGCCTCTCCCGTTGATTGAATATATGACTATTATGGGGGCTCGTTGTACTGAGCAGGATCGTGGGCTCAAAGCCAGCACGACATTTAGAAATATTCACTGCGTTGGACGTTGGATCCAACGAAACATTCTAGGGCTTGACCACACCTCATCTTTCAATAGACCAGTGTTGCAAATTATACATGATTTAATGACTCGTCAACACTCGGTTTGTTTGAATAAGGTCATCTTCCATGCACTAATAGCCAACTCTTCACGCACACGAGGTGCCAAATACTCCCATCCCATATTGATTACACGTTTGTGTAGGACTTTCCTACCAGCTGATGTATTTGATTCATTCGACCGAGTGTTTGTTGCACCCGAGAGACCTACCAGTTCATACAATAGTTGTTTGCATGCGGTCTGGACACCTACTGTCCAACCCGAGGATGTTCCGGTAGAGTCCTCCTCTGAGGAGAGTTTTGATGCAGAGGATGAACCTGAGTTTTGGAGGCAGGACCCCCCACATGATACACATGCCTTCATGTCCTCCATCTGGAAGGGCATGAAGAAGATTTTTAGGGGTCAAGTGAGGCTGAGGAAGAAGATGGAGGAACAATCATCCAGGTTAGAGGAGCAATCCTCTAGGTTAGAGGGCATTGAGGCAAGGTTGAGGAGGACACAGTCGGCAGGACCCAGTACTACTGCGGGTCCAAAGAGGAGGAGGGAGTGACTTTTTATCTTACCTATTTCATGCATCATTTTTATCTTGCATACATTGAGGACAATGCATGAGATAGGTATGGGGGGGTATGTACTAACATAGGACTTTGTATTTTCTTTATAGGATTTTTATTTTTTAGGATTTTCATTTTTTAGGTCTTCCATTTTATTTTTAGATTTTATCTTTTTTCTAGATTTTCCACTTTCTTTTAGATTTTACCTTTTCTTTTACAAAAATATAAAAAAATAAATAAAAAAATAAATAAAAATAAAAACTTTTCGAAATAAGAGACAAAGTTTAGATCTATTTTTAAGAAAATTAAGATGTATCTTAGAAATTAAGAAAGCCTTAATTATGACATCTTAAACCTAGTTGAAATAATAGATCTTGTTTGAGATTATAGGCTAAGTAAGTAAAATTGGTGAGATATTTTTATCTTGAATTTTTTTGCCTTAGATAATATGCACTTTACACTTACACATTTCTTGGGATGGAGACAAAGACCAAAAATGCCATATAAATAAAAAAAAGAAGAAAAAAATATATATATATATAAATAAAGCATCACTTATTAAGCTGGGAAATTGTGCCTCAAGAAGCATGATTACTCAGCCTAACGGTGATCTCACTTATTAAGCTGGATAATTGTGCCTCAAGAAGCATGATTATTCACGCCTAACGGTGATTATAAATAATCCCCTTTAGTTTTGTGGCCTTTTTCACTCGAGTCCTTTAACCCGAGGGATGTTTTCTCATCTGGTGCCCTAGAACCATCTGGTTTGGGAGTCATCGGTTATAGGCTCGTTACATGGGTGAACTAGAAAGCCTAAGAAAACTAAGGGAAGAAAAAGAAAAAAAAGAGAAAAAGAAAAATAAATAAATAAATAAATAGCTTGATGGTTGGAGTTGAAATCCCAGAAATCTTCACGAGCACGGTGTGCATATTATCTAGGTTTTATGAAAGATAAAATATTCAATCCAATTTGAATTCTTACCTTAATTAAAAACAAGATCTTGCATGGAGACTAAGTTTAAGGAAGAATGATTATAGGTGGACTTATGACCTAGGATCACTTATATTTTTGCAAAAATAGTTCGTAAACATGTCTCTTGTTCAAAATGCGTTTTCAAAACACTAACATTTGTCTTCTTTCTTTATGAATTTTGTGGGTGTAATCCGCTGAAAACCCTCAGGAGACAACACTCCTCCTCTAGGGTAACCTAGAGGTTTAACGGCTTGTTGCACACGCTCAGTGCAATCGCGTCACCTGCGAAAGTGGTGTAATAAAATTGGTAGTTAGGATTTTTCTTTTCTTTTTCTTTGTTTTGCTCGGGACGAGCAAAAGAATAAGTGTGGGGGTGTGATTGTGATCCAATATTGCATATTTTACCTCATTATTCCCATGCATTTTTGTAATAAATATATGATTTTTACTCATCTTCTCTATTTATTTGCAGGTTCACACTCTAATGGAGAGATAACCCAATAATCACTTTAATTAGCAATAATTAAAGGGATTAAATCCAAGATTAAGATAAAGCCCAAATTTGAATCCAAGATCCAGAGAGATCCGCGCAACAACTCCAGATTCTAGAAGGCCACGTGGATAACCACCTCGCAACCAACTCTCAACAAGAAGTTGTTACCCAACAGACTTGGATCTGCCGCAGAATCAGGGATTTTGCCGCGCGCGCGCGGCAGTTACAGGTTGTTAGGATCTCAGATTTTGCGCCAACCTCCTGGATCTCGAGGCTTCTCTCTGGGGCTATACATATTGGGCCATGGACCTGCGAGAAAACACTGAACAGAGAAGAGAGGAGAAATTGTTAGTTGTTGTAATAGATTTTTCTCTAGGTTTAGTTCTTTAGTCCCTCTTCTCTTTCCCTAGATACTTTGTAAAAGAGAGAGATTGTGAGAGAGAGAGCTTGTGTAATCAAGGTGTGACAACTTGAAGCAACAAGGATTCATCCATTCTCCTTCCTCTACTTGAGCTTGGTTCTAGTTTACTTGCTTTCTTTAATTGCTTTCTTTAATTCATGCTTTTATTTCCTTGCAATTTTACTTCATGCTTTGCTTTTATTTGTTAATGGCTTGTAGCTAATTTTTCTCCATGTACTAGCTAACCACTAGCCTTGCCATCTTCACTAACTCATGGGTGATTGCTTTATTTCATCTTGCAAGTTGGATGGTCTTCTCTTCTCCGATGGGTTAAACCACCCTTCATCTACATGAGAAAGTAATTAGATCAACACGCAAGACGAAACCTACGCCGATGGAGTGACAACATGAGGCACGCCTTCACTATCACGGAGTTTAGTAAGTATTGGTAAGGTAGTAAGGTAAGCTAGTCATGGTTTGTTTTCTTCCATTTCATTCTTTCTAGTGTTAATACCAAATCCAATCTTGATTTCTTTTCCACTTTTCCATCATGAACATATTCATCCATTCTTTCATTTCTTGTTCCATGATTGTTTTATTCTATTGAGCATAGAAGACACTTCGTTTACATTTCTTCACTACGATTCGTAACGCTTCTATCGCTAGCTCTCCCTGAGAATCGACTCGGTATAGCCTTATGCTATAGCGGAGATAGGAAAGGATACATCAAACACATTTACATACACCTTTCCCGTCTTAATCACCTATAAATAGGCCTCATCCCCCTTAACAGTCCATTAGTTAGATTGTTTCCCTTTGAGAGCATGCGCTCTGAGGGTCGTCGTCTTGATTTGTCTATCTTCCCTTCAAGGAGATGTGTTCCAATGAACAGTAAGAACTCAAAACTTCCATGCTTTCCTTTAATCTTTTTTAAAGATTATCACTGTCAAGTGATTTCAAGATCAAAAAGCATCGCCTTAAGTGCTTTTACGGCCGCGCCTTGATGCATAAAGTTGAACTTCTAGAGAATTCTTCTCTGGGTAGGAACTAGTTGTCGCCATGAAATACTCAGTCCTTCTGAGTTTCTGTCTTCCTATCCATTGAAGAAACTCGATCTCTTGATCTCTTCTTGAAGTCTGATTAATGCGCCCATGTTCAGAAGTCGCGTCTTTCAGGCTTCTTGATGAAGAGATTTGATTGACTTTTAATTCTAAGTCACAAGTCTCTTAAAACGCGAGTTTTGTATGTAAAGCCCGCATTTGAGGTTCTTAACTTAAGAGAATTTTAACTCTTTCGAGACCTTTTGGACATAGATGTGAAAACCTCTGTTTCTCAAATGCAAGTATGGTGAACTCTGCGTCTGGGTTACCTCGCATCTTTTATCTTGGACGTAGGTCTGACACCAAACTGCGTTCAGATCTGCACTGGCCAACTCCGCGTCTGAAGTTCACAACTTCAATCGCGTCTGCTCTTTAACTTTTCTGTTTCTGCCTTAACAGAATTTTAACTTTTTAGTTTTTTGCTTCTTGTAGGTTCTGGGAGCCTCAGTTAGTCTTCCGCATATTCGCTGGGCTCTTATGAGAATATTTCGACCAGCGAGCTTGTTCAATTGGCGAGCATTCAGGGAATCAAAGCTCCTATTCATGGGCGAGGAGGATTCGCGCGGTTAATGACATCCATCAAGACCTTATTGGACATGACGCACCAGCACTGCCCCGAGTTTATCATGGTCATAGTGGGTATGGTGGTGGGTATGATCCTCTTGCAGGTCACAGGAAAGAGGATGTCATCTGTAAGATCTTGGATCCTCCCCTCCCCCAGAAGTGACATCGATGAAAAACCCATGCTCATTAGATGACTTTCTGGTGGTGGAGATGTTCATCAACGAAGGATTATGGCCCACACCAGTTGGTCGGGTAGAATCAGAATGTTTTTCTGCATTTCGACCTCGAGAAACACCATTTTTCTCGGTGAGCGGTGAGCTTCTTCAATGTTTACATCATGCATCATGATGTGACCAGCATCCAATCGTCTCAATACTAATCAACTGTGACATGATTCAGTGGGAGAAGAGAAGAACTTTTCTTCGGCGCTCTTCCAAACATCTTGTATTTGGAGTGGTGTAGATAACTTGAGGAGTGGATGCAACCTTTCGCCGAGAGAGAGGGACTTCTTTGTACTCCTTTATTGTAACACTCAATCTTATTGTATAAGAGAGCATCTTGTATCACTTTTATATGTTTGATTATGAATAAAAGTGACACTTTTTCTTGTCTTCTTATATGTCTTGAATTTCTCGTTTTCTTTTTTTGAAAATCAGACACATAGAAGTAGGGACTCTTGACTTGCTAGAAATGCGATAATTAACTTAACAAGTCAAAGTTTGAAAAATTCCATTTCGGGAATTCAAGATTACTGTCAGAGGTGTGATATTAACTTGATAGGAATGTAGGTCAGAGGTGTGATATTAATTTGACTCAACGAGAATTTCAGTTTCATTTATGAAGACTGAAAACATCACTGTCATAGGTGTAATGTTAAACTTGACAGTGAAGGTAATGCTAAAGGTGTAATTTTAAACTTTGCATTGGTCATCTCGACTTCGATAGGGAAGTTCGAGGGAAAGTCATTGTCATAGGTGTATTGTTGAACTTAGCAATGAACTGGACGCTAGAGGTGTGATGTTAAACTTAGCATCGCTCATCTCGGTTTTGATATGGAAGCCTGAGGAAAAGTGACTGTCAGAGGTTTAGTATTGAACTTGGCAGCAACTTAATCACTGTTAGAAGTGTGGTGTTAAACTTAACAGTAATTTGTCAGAGGTGTAATTTTGAACTTGACAAGAATTGGTTTGCGATAGGAGCAATTTTGAGGGCTTATCATTCTATTGATGAGAATTGACAAGTAAAATTTAGAATGTCAGAGGTGTAATTTTAACTTGACAAGAATTGATCTGCGATAGGATCAATTTTGAGGACTTGTGACTCCATGTAGAAGAGAGACAAGTGAAGTTTGTACTCGTTAGGGAGTATTAAAGTTTTTCATTTTAGCGGTGTAGTGTTAACATAGCAATGATTGTATTTGTGGCCTACTACTCTATGGAAGAGAATTGGTAGGGGATTTTGGATGGAAAGTAAAATAAACTGTCAGAGGTTTAATATTAACATGACAATCGTTGATTTCCTGAGACATGAGAAATTTGCCATTAGAGGTGTAGTATTAACATAACAGCGAGGATTACTAATGAGTTTTGTTGTCAGAGATTTAATATTAACTTGACTGAATCCACTAGGGATTGAAAATATCCAGTTCAGAGGTGAATATTAACTTAACTGAATCTACGTTCATTTCATTAGGGAGATGAACACAGTGTTTTTTTATGGCCCTACTATTCTGCGGGTGAGAATTGGTAGGAGATTTTGGAGGAGAGAATGGGACAAGCCCCTTAGGATTTTTAGCAAACCATCAGCTATCATCAACAGATTTGATGGGCCTTTACCAACCACCGTTTGAGTTGGGCTAGCCATGCTATTCCCCTTAGCATGATAAGTTATATATTAGGCTTAAAAATCAATATTTTCCTCTATCTTTAGCCGTCTGAGGCATCGGATGTCAGTAGAAGAGTAACTAAACTAAAATCAAAGTTCTGCATTTTGTTCCTTCTTCAATATTTACATCATGCATCATGATGTAACCAGCGCTTGATTAGCTTGATGCTGATTGACCGTGATGTGATCCAGTAGAGGAAGAAAGCTTTTCTTTGGCATTCATCTTGGATTTGGAGTTTCGATCAAAGGTATAGTATTAACCTGATTAGGAGAAGAGTGCCATCAAGGATAGTATTTCTTCAAGAATTTGCCGTTGATTGGCATCATAAGCGTATCACCGTCTGAGGTTATGAGGCGATATCCTCCATTTGAGTAGACCGACTCTACTACAAATGGTCCTTACCATTTGGGCTGGAATTTTCCTTTGGTCTTATGCGTCATCACCATAGATCTTCTAACAGCTAAGACAAGGTCGCCTTTCTTGAAGTTTCGCTCCTTGACTTTCTTATTGAAGGCTCTGGTAATTTGAGCTTGATAGAGCTCGATTTGCTGTTGAGCTTGCAGGCGTTTATCGTCCAAAGCCTCTAGTTCTTGGAGTCGCAGTCGATGCTTCTCCTCATTTGTTATCTCTGCTGTCAAGGCGACACGTAGAGATGGGATTTGGATTTCTAATGGGAGTACAGCTTCATACCCATACACCAAGGAGAAAGTTGTAGCCTTCGTCGGTGGTTCGAACCGTCGTGCGATAAGCCCATAAGCATTCACCTAATTTGTCGTCCCAGTCATGTTGGCTTTTTGAAATGAATTTCTTGAGAAGCTTTCCAATAGTCTTGTTGAAAGCTTCTGCGAGGCCATTAGTGGCTGGGTAGTATGCTGTTGAGGACACACTCTGAATTCTGAACTTGTTGCAAAACCTTTGAAAAACTTGGCTGACGAACTGAGACCCATTGTCATGAATGATCTGTCATGGCATGGCACACTAAAACGGTAAATGATGTGGTGTTTAATAAATTTGATCATGTCAGATGCCTTTACCTCCCTCAAGGGAATAACTCCAGCCCATTTTGAGAAGTAATCGGTTATAGCTAAGATGAACCGATGTCCCTTAGATGAAGGTGGGCTGACAGGGCCGACCATGTCCATTCCCCACATCTCAAATGGCTAGGTTGAGGTTGTAGAGCGAAGATATCCTGGTGCTTGATGGATAAAATCGCCATGGACTTGACAGGCGTGGCAAAGTGATGATGTCTGGAATTATCGTAGGCCAATAATATCCCAGCCTTCAGAGTCGATCTCCGAGTTTCGGACCGGGCTGATGAGCTCCACACATGCCATCGTGCGCTTCTTTAAGTACTTCCTGTGACTCCTTTTGTGACAGGCAGCAGAGGAGGATCCTGTCATGCGATCGGCGATACAGTGTTCACGTGATCGCATTATAGTAGAATTTGGGGCTTTCCTTCTAATGGCAGCCGTCTCTTTGGGATCATCAGGAAGGATGTCATACAATGCATAGTTGATGTATGGGAATCGCTAATCCCTGAGTTTTGGACCTGTTGAAGTCTCTAAAGCTTCTTTGGCTTGACAGTCTCCTGTCGGCTTTTGGTGATCTTCAAAAAAGGTTCTTGGGCAATACAAGTCATGACTGTAGATAAGTATTTTCTCTACTACTCTAGCTGGAAGGGCTAAGGAGGCAGCGAGAGATGCCAGTGCATCTGCGTGCGCATTTTGCTGGCGTGGTACATGGTCGATGTAAAAGTTTTCAAAGTTTTCGGCCATAGAGATAGTTGCATTGAAATAAGGTACTAAGTCTTCATGCCTGACTTCGTACTCTCCACGAACTTGGTTAACGATGAGTTTTTAGTCACCGTATGCTTCGAGATTTTTAACGCCAATCTCATCGGCGATTTGCATTCCAATCAAGAGGGCATTGTGTTCCGCTACATTATTGGAGCATGGCTCGGTTAATAAGAATGCACGAGAGATCACGTAGTTTTGTAGAGAAACTAGTACTACCCCCACTCCTGCTACGACATCCCTCGGGGGCCTGTTCTTGATGCACCGACAAAGAAGAGTTGTCATATCTGTCCTTCGAAAGACGTCTGGGTCTGACAAACTTCAGCAACCTCGTCTGAGAGATTCTCGTAAAGTTCGGTCACTCTTGGATCTGGATGTTCAGCCAGAAAATCTGTCACCGCTTGTCCCTTCACAGCTTTTTACGGTAGAAAGCGCATCTCATATTGGGAGAGCAGTATGGCCCATTTTCCCAGTCGACCATTTAGCGATGATGGCTTCGTCATAAGAACCTTAAAGGGTTGACTTTTGATATAACATTTATAGTCTGGCCCACCAAGTAGTGTCGCATTTTTTAGACGGCGAACACCAACGCCAAACATTCTTTTTCGATCGGGTTACACCGATGTTCGGCTCTGATCATGGTCCTGCTCAGATAGTAGATTGCCTGCTCGTATCCCTGATCATCATTCTGGGCTAGCAAAGCTCTTAAAGAATGATCTATCGCTCGAATGTATATCAGGAAAGATTTTTCCGATACCGGAGCTGTATGGACAGGTGGTTGCGTGAGGTATCGTTTGATTTCCTCGAACGCTTGTTGGCAAGTATCATCCCAAATGAATGAGACGCCCTTTTTCATCAATTTGGTGAAGGGTTGGCATCTTCTGGAGAGATTTGAGATAAACCTCCGGATTTATGCTAGTGAAAATCACCTAGAGGGGGGGTGAATAGGTGATAATGCTAATCAATGGACAAATTAAAAATTAAGATGTAACAATCACCCAACAAGATTCATAAGATGAATGAAAGCAAGTAAATATAGCAATGATGATGATAAGCAAGTAATAAGTGCAAGTAAAGTAATGTAAAGGAGTGCAAGAATGTAAACCAATCGCAAACACAAGGATATGTTATCGAGGTTCGAGCACCCAGCTCTACTCCCCGCCTTCCCCAGAAGGATTCTAGCTACTTCCACTATCACAAAGAAATCACAATTACACCGGAGTACCCAACTCCACAATCTCAATTACAAGCAATTTCTGAGTAGTCAAAAGACCACAAACTCTCTCTTTCAAAAGTCTCTTCCCTTACAAAAGGTCCTTAGAGAACAATGAGTAGGAATGAAACTTTTGTTGTAAGTGAAGAAAGAAAATTAAATCAGAGAGTATTTCAAAAACCACATCAGAAAATGAGAGAGAATTTCAGCACAAAAACCAAGAAACAAAGCTCTTTTGAATGCCTTAAACTTTTGAATTTTTCTTGTAAAAATGTTGTAAACAATCTCTCCCCAAACACCCCTATTTATAGGAGAGGGCTAGGGTTAAGGGATAAAACATAATTAGGATTAATCAGAGAGTATTAGGTTTGAAATATATCCCTTAAACCAATTTTAAACACAAAAAGACAAAATTTAAAACAGCCCAGAAAATAGCCGTTTACTGTTCAACGGCTAGTCCGGTCGACCGGTCCGGTCGACCGCCTATACAAAAATAGAGCCGTTACAGGCAACCGATCGACCGCCCGGTCGACCCAACAAACCCGAGAGCAAAGCCACAACAGTCAGGTCGACCGCCCGGTCGACCGGCAGACATGCACACTGATACGTGCATCTGCCAGAACCTCGGTCGACTTGTCCGGTCGACCGGACAAGATTGACACAGGCACGGTCGACTGGTGCGGTCGACCGGCTCAGGTCAAAAGTCAAGTTTAAAACACAATTTTGAAAAGACTTTGATTTTTATGAAAAATATCTTTAAATAGTACTAAGTATAAAACATAAAAATTGATTTGTAGGCAGAGGATTTTGTATAAAAATATTTTTGTACATTTTATAGAAAATCATCTTAGAAACAATATGTGCGCAAAAACGTGTGTGATTGAGCTTCAAACCTATCCATCATTCTTTAACAAAATTCTAAACCTATAAAACTAAAAACAAATCTTGTTGAGCAGTCTTCAAGTCTTGAACCATGCTATGCCTTGCTAGAGCCCCTTCTTCTATGTTCCTTCCTTGATATGCAATATGCCTTCTTTGCTTCATGAAACCTAGAAGTTGTTGCAATAGCTAAGCAATGGCCTCCAAATGTGGTACTAACCTGAAACTTATCTTAAACAAACTCATTAGTACCAAATAGCACTAATTTGGTTTGTCATCATCAAAACTCAATAAATGGAGAGTGTAACCTTTTAGGCTAACAATCTCCCCCTTTTTGATGATGACAAAACAAATAGGCTACAAGATAAAAATATAGGGGAGGAGAAAACTCCCCCTCAAATTATGCTATATAAAGAAAACATTTAAACTCAAAACACAAGAATTCGTTGAAAACATAAAAACATATATTCTCTTGATACCAATTTAAACCAATTGAAACAATAATGAAAATCACATACTAACAAAACACAAGAATTCTCAAAACGCATGAAAACAAAACAAGACAACAAAAACATATATAAACTCATATAAACTCATATGGAACCAAGACCATATAAATTTATTTTTATCATGCACTAACTTATTCTCCCCCTTTTGTCATACATCAAAAAGGGTTAGGAATCACATGTTTAATCAATAATACAAACATTAAGTTCTCCACAAATAAACGAAAATCTAGCAAAATCAAGAGGTTTAGTGAAAATATCGGCTAGTTGCAAATCCGTAGAAACATAATCAATATCTATATCTCCTTTCTCAAAATGATCTCTAAGAAAGTGATATCTAATCTCAATGTGCTTGGTCTTACCATGTTGATTTGCATTCTTAGTCATGTGTATAGTACTAGTATTATCACAAAATATTTTTATATGATCAAATGCAAATCAAAATCAAGGAGAGTATGTTTCATCCAAAGGACTTGTGCACAACAAGCCCCCGCGGCAACATACTCCGCCTCGGCGGTTGAGAGTACTACGAAATTTTGTTTCCTAGAGGACCATAAAACAAGACAATTACCAAGAAATTGACATGTCCCACTAGTACTCTTTCTATCTACCCTACAACCCGCATAGTCGGCATCCGAATAACTCGTCATTGAGAAATCTCCGGTTTTCGGATACCATAGACCCATCCCAATAGTGCCCTTAATATAACGAATAATGCGTTTTACCGCAATAAGATGGGACTCTTTAGGACACGATTGAAATCTAGCACAAGGACACACACTAAACATGATATCCGGCCTACTTGCCGTTAAATATAAAAGACTTCCTATCATGCTTCTATATAATTTAATATCAATATCTTTACCTTGGTCATCTTTATCAAGCTTGGTTGTAGTTGCCATGGGAGTGTTGCAAGTCTTTGAGCCTTCAAGTCCAAACTTCTTTACGAGTTCCTTTGCATACTTGGCTTGACTTATGAACGTCCCGTTTTGTAATTGCTTGATTTGGAGTCCAAGGAAGAAATTGAGCTCACCCATTGAAGACATTTCAAATTCAAGTTGCATGACCTTTTCAAAATCCTTGCATAAAAGCTCATTAGTAGAACCAAAAATTATATCATCTACATAAATTTGCATAATTAATATATCATTATCAACATGCTTAGTAAATAGAGTTGTGTCTACTTTGCCTTTAACAAAATCATTTGAAATTAGAAAACTGGAAAGCCTTTCATACCAAGCTCTAGGAGCTTGTTTCAATCCATACAAAGCTTTATCGAGTTTAAAAACAAAATCGGGATGAATATGATCAACAAAACCGGGAGGTTGAGAAACATAAACTTCTTCATTAATAAAATCATTCAAAAATGCACTTTTCACATCCATTTGAAAAAGTTTAAAATTTTTGAAAGATGCAAAAGTTAGTGTCATCCGTATGGCTTCAAGCCGTGCTACGGGTGCAAAGGTCTCCTCAAAGTCAATTCCCTCAACTTGAGTGTAACCTTGGGCCACTAACCTAGCTTTATTCCTAATGACATTTCCGGACTCATCCATCTTGTTTCTAAAGATCCACTTAGTACCAATTATTGGTCTATCGTGGGGCTTAGGAACAAGGTGCCAAACTTGGTTGCGCTCAAATTGATTGAGTTCCTCTTGCATGGCAAGCAACCAATATGGGTCCGTCTCGGTTTCGAGAATGCCTTTGGGTTCAAAATGAGAAATGAAAGCAAAGTTACCACATAGGTCATGGAGTTTGGAGCGCGTTGTGACTCCTTTAGATGCATCACCCAAGATGAGCTCCTTAGGATGATTTGTAGCGTATCTCCAAGCTTTAGGAAGCGGTTGAGAGCTTTCCTCTTTGTCCTCTTGAACATCACCAATTGATTCTTACTTTTCTTCTTGAGCGGGTGAGTCCTTCAAGGATAGTCTCTCCATGTCTTCACCTAATGGTTCAATCTCTACAACATTCTCAACAACCACATTAGATTCTTCAAACTTAACATGCATGTTTCTTCAATAGTAAGTGAAGATCTATTAAATACTCTATATGCTTTACTAGTAGAAGAATATCCAACAAAGATAGCTTCATAAGCCTTAGCATCAAATTTACCCAAATTCTCCTTAGTATTTAAAACAAAACACTTGCATCCAAACACTTTAAAATATGCAACATTAGGTTTTCTAGAATGATACATTTCAAAAGATGTTTTGGAAGAATTCTTACACACATAAATACGATTTGAAATATAGCGCGGTGTTTACGGCCTTGGCCCATAAATATTGAGGGAGGTCATATTCACTTATCATTGTCCTAGCCATCTCTTGAAGTGTTCTATTTTTCCTTTCTACTACTCCATTTTGTTGTGGAGTCCTAGGACAAGACATTTCATGCTTGATTCCCTTTTCATCACAATAAGTCATGAAGAGTTGGTTAACAAACTCACCACCTCTATCACTCCTTATTCTCAAAATCGAAAAACCCTTTTCTTTTTCAACCCTTTTTCGAAAAATTTTGAAATGAGAAAATGTTTGATCTTTACTTTGCAAGAAGAAAACCCAAGTGAAACGGGAAAAATCATCAACTAAAACAAATACAAATCTACTACCATTTAAACTTTTAGTTTGTGTTGGTCCAAAAAGATCCATATGAATTAGTTCTAAGGGCCTAGTAGTCATGATATCCTTAATTGGTTTGAAGGAAGACTTGGTTTGTTTCCCATATTGGCATGCACCACAAATGCGGTCTTTCTCAAACTTCAAGCAAGGTATACCCTTTACTAAATCCTTAGAATTAATTCTAGCAAGATGGTCAAAAGATGCATGTCCTAATCTTCTATGCCAAAGCCAAGAATTTTCATCAAAAGCATTCAAGCATTTAGTAGAACAATCTAAATTAAGCATGTCAATGATATAAACATTATTGTCACGAAAACCGGTAAGAATACAAACATCGAATTTAACATCAAAAATCTTGCAAGAAGAATCATCAAAAACAACTTTAAGTCCACGGTCACAAAGTTGACTAATGCTAAGCAAATTATGTTTCAAACCATCTACTAAAACAACATTCTCTATAATAGGAGATGAACCAATTTGAATGTTACCTATACTGATGATAGTTCCTTTGGAGTCATCCCCGAAGGTGACGGAGCCACTTTCCATGTACCTTGATAGGTTGTAAAGTTGTTGATATCCCACGTCATATGTCTTGAACAACCACTATCAAGGTACCACCGCTCCCTACGTCTTGGAGCCTTGGTGTGTACCTACATCAAATAATTTAGGACTTGATTTTGGTACCCACATTTTCTTGGGTCCTAGGGGGTTAGTTTCATTAACCCAAACAAGATTATTTGATCTATTAACTTGGTCATAACAAAATTTAGCTAAATATCCATTCTTACCACAATATGTGCATCTATATACTCTATCATATTTGAAAGCATAATGAGTGTGTGATTTGTGAGCATGAAAAGATTTAGCATGTGTAGTGTGAGCATGTGAATCTTTAGCATGAGAAGTGTGCTTTTTGGAAAACTTTTCTTCAAGTTTCTTAGTGTTAAAAGCACAATCTTTCAAAACTTTTTCAAAATCATTAATTTTAGATTTAAAAGAAGAAATTTCATTTTTATCAATCATAGGAGATTTTGCCTTACAAGAAATCTTGTAGGCACTAAATTCTTCTTGAATAGAAATGAGATTAGAAGAAAGATCATCTTTTTCTTTAGAAACCATAGCAAGTTAATTTTTAAGAAAAGAAACTTCTTTTTGTAATTTAAAACATTCAATCTTTTTATTGTCATAAGTTTCAGAAAGTTCAACAAAGGCATGTACAAGAACTTCCTTACTTAGTTCATCATCTTCATCATCATGAGAATGAGGGGTTACCTTAGGAGTGTTTGCCATGAAACACATGTTCACCGTATCCACCTCTTCTTCGGACTCGCTTTCCGAATCCCACGTTGCCTTGTATGCTTTCTTTTCTTCTGGCTTCTTTGGCTTGAAGGAGGAAGTCATCTTCTTCTTAAACTCTGGGCAATCCGCCATGATATGTTCGGGTTTGCGGCAATTGTAGCAAATGATCCTTCTCTCCTCTTTGCCTTCAAATTTTCTCCGAAAGTTGAGCTTGTTCTTCCGGTACAACCTCTTGACGTTCCGCACAAGTAGAGTTAGCTCCTCATCTTCTTCTTCGTCTTCTTCATCGTCATCATTGGTGGATGAAGTCTTGAAAGCTATGGATTTCTTCTTTGAAGTAGTGGCCTCTTCTCTTGCCTTCTTCTCCATCTCATGGGTCTTTAGGTTCCCAATGAGACTAATGAGGTCCATCTCGTCCTTGTCGTTCAATTCTTTTAAGGTGGTGGCCTTTATCTCCCATGAAGACGGAAGAGCCCGAATCACTTTCCGCACCTTTTGATCGTTGGAGATGTCATCACCTAAGGAAGAAAGACCATTAGTGATTTTAGTAAATCTTGTAATCATACTATCAATAGACTCATCATCAATCATTTTGAATGACTCATATTGGGACCTCAAGAGATCTATCTTAGCTCTCTTGACTTGTGAAGTCCCTTCGTGTGTGACCAATAAATGTTGCCAAATCTCATAGGCGGATTGGCAATGAATTACCCGTGTAAGGTCATCCTCATTCAAGGCGGTTAATAGGGAGTTTTGGGCCTTGGAGTTAGCCTCATATTCTCTAAAGTTGAAGTCGGTCCAAGTGCTCTCATCACCATCGGGTGCTACATAGGGTTTGGTCAAGGACTTGGCCACTAAGCTACCCAAAGATTGCAAAAATATAGTCATCCTAACCTTCCAAATAGGGAAATTAAGTCCATCAAATTTAGGAGGGGTTTTAATGTTATCGGCCATGTTTACTAGTGTATGAATGTATGAATGAAAATGTTGATTAGCAAATTTTAAGGATCTCTCTATGGATGTTAAACCAAAACCTAGAGTCCAGGCTCTGATACCAATTGAAAATCACCTAGAGGGGGTGAATAGGTGATAATGCTAATCAATGGACAAATTAAAAATTAAGATGTAACAATCACCCAACAAGATTCACAAGATGAATGAAAGCAAGTAAATATAGCAATGATGATGATAAGCAAGTAATAAGTTCAAGTAAAGTAATGTAAAAGAGTGCAAGAATGTAAACCAATCGCAAACACAAGGATATGTTATCGAGGTTCGAGCACCCAGCTCTACTCCCCGCCTTCCCCAGAAGGATTCTATCTACTTTCACTATCACAAAGAAATCACAATTACACCGGAGTACCCAACTCCACAATCTCAATTACAAGCAATTTCTGAGTAGTCAAAAGACCACAAACTCTCTCTTTCAAAGGTCTCTTCCCTTACAAAAGGTCCTTAGAGAACAATGAGTAGGAATGAAGCTTTTGTTGTAAGTGAAGAAAGAAAATTAAATCAGAGAGTATTTCAAAAACCACTTCAGAAAATGAGAGAGATTTTCAGCACAAAAACCAAGAAACAAAGCTCTTTTGAATGCCTTAAACTTTTGAATTTTTCTTGTAAAAATGTTGTAAACAATCTCTCCCCAAACACCCCTATTTATAGGAGAGGGCTAGGGTTAAGGGATAAAACATAATTAGGATTAATCAGAGAGTATTAGGTTTGAAATATATCCCTTAAACCAATTTTAAACACAAAAAGACAAAATTTAAAACAGCCCAGAAAATAGCCGTTTACTGTTCAACGGCTAGTCCGGTCGACCGGTCCGGTCGACCGCCTATACAAAAATAGAGCCGTTACAGGCAACCGGTTGACCGCCCGGTCGACCCAACAAACCCGAGAGCAAAGCCACAACAGTCAGGTCGACCGCCCGGTCGACCGGCAGACATGCACACTGATACGTGCATCTGCCAGAACCTCGGTCGACTTGTCCGGTCGACCGGACAAGATTGACACAGGCACGGTCGACTGGTGCGGTCGACCGGCTCAGGTCAAAAGTCAAGTTTAAAACACAATTTTGAAAAGATTTTGATTTTTATGAAAAATATCTTTAAATAGTACTAAGTATAAAATATAAAAATTGATTTGTAGGCAGAGGATTTTGTATAAAAATATTTTTGTACATTTTATAGAAAATCATCTTAGAAACAATATGTGCGCAAAAACGTGTGTGATTGAGCTTCAAACCTATCCATCATTCTTTAACAAAATTCTAAACGTATAAAACTAAAAACAAATCTTGTTGAGCAGTCTTCAAGTCTTGAACCATGCTATGCCTTGCTAGAGCCCCTTCTTCTATGTTCCTTCCTTAATATGCAATATGCCTTGTTTGCTTCATGAAACCTAGAAGTTGTTGCAATAGCTAAGCAATGGCCTCCAAATGTGGTACTAACCTGAAACTTATCTTAAACAAACTCATTAGTACCAAATAGCACTAATTTGGTTTGTCATCATCAAAACTCAATAAATGGAGAGTGTAACCTTTTGGGCCAACAGCTAGTCGCCCCTGCAATCCTCTAAGCTCCCTGAGATTCCTTAGAGGTTGCATCTCTCAGACGGCACGGACTTTTTCTAGGTCTAGGTGAATTCTTTTGGATATCACCACAAACCCTAGGAATTTACCACTGGCTACCCCTAGGAAAGATTTGGTGGGGTTCATTCTCAACTGATGTGTCTGCATGATTTCAAAAATTGTCTTCTGATCGGCTATGTGGTCGCCCTTGGTGCGGCTTTTCACTGCAAGTCGTCAACGTAGCATTCCACTATTTTACGCATGTGCTCGTAGAAAATTGCATTCATAGCTCTCTGATACGTTGCCCCTGCGTTCTTCAGTCCGAAGGGCATGATAGTATAATAATACACCCCTAGTGGTGTCTTGAAAGATGTGTGCTTTTCGTCATTGGGGTACATCTTAATTTGATTGTACCTTGAGAATCCATCCATAAAGGACATTCGCTCAAACCCGCACGTATTGTCAATCATGATATCCGTGATTGGGAGAGGAAATTCGTCTTTAGGACAGGCTTCATTTAGATCATGAAAATCGATGCAAATCCAGATCTTCCCATTTTTCTTGATAACGGGGACAATATTGGCTACCCAATCAGGGTGTTACTCCTCCCTAATGAAGCCAGAGTCTATAAGTTTTTTGACTTCCGTTAGGATTGCTTCCATTATTTCTGGACGGAACCGTCTCTGCTGCTGTTTGACTGGCTTCAAGTCTGAATTAATGTTAAGGTGATGCATAGCCACTCGAGGATCAAGCCCAGGCATGTCTTTGTAATTCCAAGCGAAGACATCTATATACTCTCTCGCACAAGAGATATTAGATCTTCTTTCTCGAAAGGTGATAGGCTTCGCTTATAAAGATGGGTTTAGGACTAACCTCATCTTCCAGATTAATCTGGGTGACCTTATCTTCCGTGGGTGGTTCGCGTTGTTAGAAGTGAATATCCGAGAGAGTATTTAGGTGTTTGATCTAAGGACTGTATCAGACTGGATCGTTTCTTTATCTCTATCTTCCAGATGGCTTATTGAAACCATGTTTACTGAAAGTTCTCAGAAGATATTGCCGATACTAACATCCAACTCCCATGATGACGTGCCCGATGAGTAATTATGGTATAATGACTCTTCAGACTCAGAGGCTGACGGAATTGGAGTTGACACATAGCCCAAACTCCTACGAGTTCGATGGTAATAGTCAGGGGTCTTCCCTTTCGGAACGAAAGATCGAAGTAATGTTCTTCTTCCTTTGCCAAAGTTCAAACCAGGACTCTTTGTTAGATCATACCCCATGCCCTCCATCATCTTGAGTACATTTGGCTCATAATGAGAGAACTGAGGAGATTCGTTTTCGCTTTCTGAGTCTTCACGAGACATCAATTCGGACTTAATTCTTTTGAAAAGAATTGGTCTTTGGCCTTTGCGTCTTGCTGGGACCATGAATACTGATTCCTGTGCATCACCGACAACTTGGTACGTTTTGAGGGATGACCTCATTGGTACATGTAATCATGTCAGAGCATTCATTGCAGACCAGGGGTCATTATTCACCTCTGTACTAGTGTCTGATGGCGCTGAATCAGAAGTAAACACAGAAAAATAAGCTAAATTCAACTCTTCATTAATATACCACACGCCTACATCGTCGGCGGTGTTATTAACATCGAGCTTATTAATGCTCGTTACAAGTGAATTTAATTCCCACATGCACTCTTCTGGCTCCACATCAGCTTCATTACCGGAGTTTGGTTACTCTCGCTGTTATTTCTCGTTCATCTCCAGAGAGTCTTGGTACAGGAGGGAGTCTGTGAAATAGTTCTCTACTCTCTTGAATGGATGTCTTTTGGCAATCAGCGTTCAGACTTTCCCACTTCCGTCGATGTATTTCATGACTTGATGGAGAGTGGATGGGACGATGGAATTACGATGAATCCACGGTCGTCTGAGCAACAAATTGTATGAAGTGTCGTCGTCGATTACATAGCACATCACTTCAGATCTTAGGTCCCCGATCTGGCATTTGAGCTTGATCTTCCCCATTGGGCGCGTACCATTGGCGTTGAAACCATAGATGGTAGTTTGGGTGGCGCTCAATCGGTGGGTGGGATCCCTAAGTGCTGCATGACCCCGCGAGGCATGATGCTCCACGTGGATCCTAAATCTACCTGAATGCGGCTCAGTTCAGATGATCCAATGTACCCCGTGAAGTACAAGAGCCGATCATATTTCCCCTTGACTTGCATGTCATCTGACGTGAAGGTGATGCAGGGAGCATTTTGGGAGGCATGGAGGCAGTCTTCTTCATCTTCCTCCTGTGATCCAGTCGGGATCTGGGCCATGAAAACCTCAGCATTAGTTAGGGCTTCCCTCAGCGCTTCTCTTGTTGACTTTGATAGTCTCAGGAGCTCGTAGAGGGTAATCCTGGCTGGGATATTGGCCAGTTGAGCCAAGACGTCAAAATAGTAAGGTGTTGTGGATCCTTCCGCGTTGTCCATTGGGATAGCCTTGAAAAACTGAAGCTCTTTCTGCTTCTCCACCGGTTGCTTTGTGGAGGGTTTGGTTGGCTCCGTAGTAGGTTTAGGAGAGCTTGCCACCATGTCATCATACTTCTTTAAATACAACTGACCCAAACGAGTTTCTGTCACGAGTGATTTATTGAGTTCTGCGACAAGGAGGATTATTTCCTCTTCCAAATCGGTTAGTGAAGGAACATCGGTTTCTGCTTCTCGGGAGGAAGCGCACACCACATTGCAGGATGAAGCTTTAGCCTTGCCTTTGGACTTTCTGTTGGTAACAGTAGTCCACTGTTGGCCATCCACCTGGTCGGGATGAACCCACATAATTTCTCCCTGAGATGTAGGGATAGGCACAAGACCTTTTGCCTGCTGATGGTATGGGTCCGTATTGATCATTCTTAGTTCCCCTTTCGGGATGCGAACTACTCCGATTAGTGCTGGAGGCTGTTTTCCAAACTGAAGAAATGATGTCATATTAGCTGTCACTTTCTTCTGCTCTGGACGGAGCTTTTGTACTTTCGCATCGATCAGAGCTTGAAGGATATCTTTGAAGACGTAACAGTTCTTGGTGGGGTGCCCTCGCATCATATGATACAGGCAGTAGTTAGGATTGTCGGACTTGCCGACTTCTTCAGGACGTCTAGCTTCAAGAAGCTTCTATCTATTGCTCTTGTTAAGCAACTTGACCAACGAATCAACACGCTCGTCTTTGAAGGAATACTGCTTGTTGGCACGTAGCTGACTTGAAGAACCACTTCCCCTGGCCGGCTAAGGTTTGACGGGGGATTTTGTTTCTGTCGCCAACGTATCTTTTCTTTTTGATTGAAAAGATATTTCTGGCGCACGCCTTATTGACTTCTTGTGTTGGGGCTTGTTTTCTTCTGCCCTAACTCTGGCGATAATTTCTTCAGCCTGTTCACCTTGTTGGACCAAATGCTTTCATGTGCGGCTTTCAACAACCCCTATCTGGGTTAGGAGTGAAGTTTATAGATTGTGGCGGCATGTTTCTACCAGGGTGGCCTGAGTCATTCCGCTAGGACATCAGAGTGCCATATTCTGAAATCTCTCCACAAATATTTTGACTGACTCTCCCTTTCGCTGCTTTATTGCCAGGAGAGTGGGCATTGTAATTTTCGAGTCATCTTCAAAGAAGCGTGTCAGGAAGAGCTTTTTCAAATCACCCCAGTTTTTGATGGAGCCTTCTGGGAGTTTCATGAACCATTCAAAGGCAAGCCCTTTTAGAGTGCCGATGAACAAACGTGCCAAGATGGCATCATTATCTACTACATTTCCTGTTGGAGACTTGAAGTAGTAGATGTATTGGTTCGGTGACCCTTTGCCGTTGAAAGCCTGTAAGTTCGGAGCTTTGAAGTTAGGAGGGTACGGAACAAGGTCCCACTTGGCTGGATATAGCCGGACCACTCCTGCTTCTTGGAAGCCTTTCCGGTTGGTAAGGGCTTCAAGGTGCTGCTCTAATTGACTTATTCTTTTAGAATGAATACCCCCATTCTCCAGGTTGCCTTCCTCTTTAGACAAGGATTTAGACGACTCAGAATTAGATTGTTCCTTCTCCTTGATAGGTACGGAAGATGAACTTTCTCTTTCTTTTCGTTTGCCTTAAGACTTCTTAGAAGAAGTTTTGTCAGTTGACTTCCTCTTGTCTTCAAGCAATTGTGCAAGCATCTGTTTGAGAAAATCGATGGATTCTTGTTGAGCACGAATCATATCGAATTGTTCCCTCTGAATCTGGGCTTGTTGTTCAAAGCGCTTGGCCGTCTGATCGGGGTAAAACTAGCACTCAAAAATGTGTATTATGTGAAATCAAATGAAAAGCTCGGATGTGCTTAATGTACCCTCGATACTACCGTTATAGCATTGGCTCAACGGGTCGTATCCACAGGGAAGGGAGGCGATAGAAGCATTAACAGTCTCTAGTCACGTCAGATGTTAACAATTCTTCTATGTTGAAAGAATGAAAAAGAATGAGAAAATGAAAACAAGCATGTGGTAGGTGAGGAGAGCGATGAAAACGGCGATGTAAAAATCAAAAGAGAAATGAAGAAGATGGAACAAGGTAAACTAAGAAGGCGATGAAAACACCGATAGAAAAATGAGAAAAGAATTTGGAAAACAATTTCTAAAACAAAGGTAAAAGAAAACTCATGGCTACTAACTACTAAGTACTCCACTAACCATACTAACCTCTTCGAGATAGTTGCCTCACATTTGGATCCTCGGCCATCACAATCCTTATCTTCAAGAAGCAATACAAAGCATGGCTCATGGATGGTTCATAACAATCACAACATTGCAACAAGAACAAGCTATTACAAGCATCACTCATTACACTACAAGCATGAAATAAAAGAGCATGAAATAAAAGAGAGTTAGCTTGGTTAGCAAGTTAGCAAGTTAGCAAGTTAGATGTTAGAACCCATCATCTTTGGCCATCAATGGCTCTTGCAAGAACAAGGCCTTGTAGAGGCAACCCGATTCATGTGAATTATCAAGTAAGTGGTTAGATGGTTAGTGGTTGTAGTTAGATTGCCATGAGAAGAAAAAGTTAGCAAGAAATCATGTTAGAAGGAGAAGGAGATTACAATGGAGGAGAAAGGAGGCACCTTTACATAGAGTGTCACTCTCTATTACATCAATCCCTCTCAATCTCTCTCTCTATGAATCACACAGCCCTACTACAATGATCTAAAAACAAAGAAAATAAAATAAAAGAAATGAAGAACACTCACCTACACTAAAATCTGGACCTACTCCTAAAAACGAAGACTGCTCGCGCTCTGGGTAATTGCAGGGGTATTTATAGGGCTCAGAGGCTTCTGGAAGACGAGACGGGGCCACGCGTCGAAAATCGACGCGTGGCTCTTCAAGATTGCCGCGCCTTTGCCGCGTTTTGCGGCAATTCTAGAGAATTAATTCTCTGGATTTCTTCTGGAGCTTCGTCTGGCTTCGAGACGCTTCTTGGTATATACCATTGTGGGTAATTTCGTTCGCAGATCCGTCTGATGTGCGCGAGAGGCTAGGTTCAATGTATCTTCTAGATGATCCCTTACTTGGCCTCCAAGTAATGCGGATTTAATTACCCATAAATGGGTATAATTAAGCTCTTATTACATCTTTGCCCTTGAACTTTGGTTGTACCTGCAATTAAGACCAAAACACGATTTAGATCGACTATTTATTCATAAATCGGTGGGAAAATACGACATAATAATGCAGAATTGTAGACTAATCACACCCCCACACTTATTCTTTTGCTCGTCCCGAGCAAAACAAAGAAAAGAAAAACTATACTACCAATTTATTACACCACTTTCGCAGGTGACGCGATTGCACTGAGCGTGTGCAACAAGCCGTTAAACCTCTAGGTTACCCTAGAGGAGGAGTGTTGTCTCCTGAGGGTTTTCAGCGGATTACACCCACAAAATCCATAAAGAAAGAAGACAAATGTTAGTATTTTGAAAACACATTTTGAAAGAAAGACATGTTTTCAAACTATTTTTGCAAAAATATAAGCGATCTAAGGTCATAAGTCCACCTATAATTATTCTTCCTTAAACTTAGTCTCCATGCAGGATCTTGTCTTCAATTAAGGTAAGAATTCAAAATTGGATTGTATATTTTATCTTTCATAAAACCTAGATAGTATGCACACCGTGACAGTGAAGATTTCTGGGATTTCAACTCTAACCATCAAGCCATTTATTTATATATATTTATTTTTTTTCTTTTTCTTATTCTTCCCTTAGTTTAGGCTTTCTAGTTCACCCTTGTAACGAGCCTATAACCGATGACTCCCAAACCAGTCGGTCTTAGGGCACCAGATGAGAAAACATCCCTCGGGTTTAAGGATTCGAGTGAAAAAGGCCACAAAACTAAAGGGGATTATTTATTTCCTTTACCACCGTTAGGCGTGAATAATCATGCTTCTTGAGGCACAATTATCCAGCTTAATAAGTGATGTTTTATATATATATATATTTCTTTTTTTTTCTTTTTCTTTTTCTTTTTTTTTATGGCCTTTTTGGTCTTTGTTTCCATCCCAGAAATGTGTAAATGTGAAGTGCATACTTTCTAAGGCAAAAAATTCAAGATAAAAATATCTCCCCAATTTTACTTACTTAGCCTATAATTTCAAATAAGATCTATTATTTCAACTAGGTTTAAGATGTCATAATTAAGGCTTTCTTAATTTCTAAGATACATCTTAATTTTCTTAAAAATAGATCAAAACTTTGTCTCTTATTTCAAAAAGTGTTTAAAGAAAGAGAAAATTCCTATACAAAAGGGAAGATTTCTAAAAGAAGTGTAAAAGAAAGAAAATCTAAAAGCTCTAAGTTAGTAAACCCTCCCACACACTTATCTCATGCATTGTCCTCAATGCATCGTGATGTATGTATGCATGAAACAAATAGAGAGGGAAGGAAAAAATTACCTCAAAGTGGTAGTTCCGGTGGCGGTCTGATTGGTCCACGAAAGGCGGCCCAATCATTCTTGCGTGGAGTCCGAAGGAACCCACCAAAAACCTCCATGATACAACCCACTAGAAAGATGTATGCATGTGTGAATTTTATTAGGAATTTTACCCCATCCAATGTCCAAATTTTTAAAATAATTTCAGAATCAAATTTATCAAGATCCTTGTCCCAGAATGGAGTATGAAAAGATGGAATGATTGATTTGGACTTGGGAAATATGGGAACTAATACCGACTCAGAAAATGACTTAAGTCAAGTAAAGGTTCGGGAGTCGAATTGGTTCAGGAAGTGGGTCCAAATCAAAAAGATAAAGCTCAGGTCCACATTCATTTCCCCATGATGGAATGTGACTATCTAAGATTAGTGATTCAAGTTCAGGAGGGTTGGGAATCAAAACTGACTCTAAAATGTTACTCAAATTGGGTAACAAAACAGGAGTCAATAATGATTCAGGTATTTGAACTAAATCACAAACTTGAGGGTCAAAGTCACATTCCTCATTGAGTTCAATTCCACAAAAATGAGAACTTACCAATTTATCAAATGGACTTTCAAAGGTAAGAAATTGGTCAAGTTCAATATGATCATCATGAATGATTGGTGATTCAATTTCACAATGGATGGGTACAGGATTCAATAATGACTCGGGAAATGGAGTGAAATCAGGTAACGATACTGGAGTCATAATTGAATCATGAAGTAAAATTAAATCATCAAGTGGAAGTTCAGAATCATATTCATGTTCAAGTTCAATTTCAGTAAAAGGAAAACTTGCCAAAATGGCAATGGGGTTTGAAGTTTGGACAAGTTTAGGTGGTTGTACTGAAATTGAATCTTGATTTCCAAAATGACAAGAGTCTTGGGTCATATCAATAGAGTTTGGTATAGCTGAATTGGTCAAAGGGTGATAAGATAGAGTTTCCTCATTCCTAATAATGTTAACCAATTGACTCAATTGTTCTTCCACCTTATTGATAGACTCGGCATGTGATTTTTGACATTGTAATAAAGACTCCTTCAAGATATCCAAACTCTTATCTAGACTTGATGTATCTCCAAATGGTTGCTCTAGAATGGGAGTATAGGAATCTTGGTTTTGGAAATTTTGTGAATGATTTGAGTCAAAAATGTGTGAAAATTGAAGCTTGGACTCACACAAGAGTTCTTTACTCGTTTTCAAGGCAAATGGTTGTTCATTATGAGGAGGTGGAACTGAGTAAGACTCTTGAAAATAATGTGGAATTGGAGGGGCCAATGTTTCTTGAAGTTGTTGCTCGGCCCTTTGTAGATTAGCTTCTAAACTCTTTTGTAACTCAAATTTTTCTTCAATTGGTGGTTCAGAAAAAGGAGTATAAGAAGCTAAATTGGGGAATGAATATTGTGGACAAGGTGAATATGGTGGACAAGGAGGTTGAAAATCTGACTCGGGGTACGTGAATCCCCAATGACTCTGTGACGAGTTGAAATTATTATGGAAATTATAGTTATTAGAATGTGGGTATGGGTTGTATTGATTCGGATAAGGCCAACCCGGTGTATGTGGTTGGTGCATATTGTAAAACGCCGGGTTGGAATTATCCGAGTCAAATGGAGTTGGTGTGAAATATGGATTCATGTTTGGATTGAAAGAATTATTTTTGTTGAATGCCATTTCACAAACAATCACAAACAAAAATAAAAATCAAACAACAAACAAGAAGAAAAGAAAAATCAAAACCAAGCCAAAAGTAGGGTTGACCTAGACCTAGATGAAATGTCCCTAGGGGCCAACGTCTATTCAAATTTTTATTAGGGCTTGGGTTGTGTGAGTGGGGAGATGATTTTTGGGCTAAGGAAGGGTAATTAAATCCCACCTTATCTTGTTTGGGTTTTGCCCTTAAATTCAATTCGTGCAAGTGTGCAATATAGACAAGAATATAACACAAAGCGATAAATCACCCACGTGTTTGTCCTATGCTATATGCAATGCCATATGTACATCTCCATCCAAATCACAACAACAGAACAAAATACAGTATATTGGAATTGAATTGACACGTGCCTAAATGCAAATGTCTAAACCGTTTTAAAAGCGTCCAAATACCATATTTTAGTTCTTTTATTTATTATGGTGTGTAGGCAATCAAAGCAGAAAAATAGCAGCACAAATCAACTAGCTATTACAAGATACACGTCCCAGAACAAACAAGATACAGAATTTTTGGACAATGGCCGCGGTTTCGCGGCAAAAGTCGCGGTTTCGCGGCTTTCCTTCCAAATCTGGGGCCCTACTTTCTAGAGCAGGGAGAGGCAAAACTAGTTTATGTACTGCAATGTTAAGCACCTGAAAATATTGCCCTGCACACTAAAACAGAGAAGACAAATGTTAACAAAAACGTGACATCAAAACTGTAATACCCCGTTCCCGGAATACGTACTTAGTTGCGTATTCAGTTTTTCGATCGTATTTTTCGATTTACTTCCTGTATTTGACCGATTTCAGTTTTAAAAATCATTTTCCAATATTATATATTTTCTATGATTTTCTGGAATTTTCCTGAATTTAATTAAATATTTTCAAAATCGGTGTCGACCAGTGCCGCTGATCGATTCTTGGATTTTTAATTCACAAACAGTTAGGAATTTCTAGAAGGTCCTTTAGACTTTATTTCTTAGAATCATATTTTCTATCTAAATACTTTTTCTGAGAATTTTATGAATTTATGAAAATTCCAACGGAGTCGGTAGATAACTGATTCCGGGATTTTTAGTTTTAAAACTATAAATTATTTCTTCAAACGAATTTCACCATGAGTCTTAAAATATTATTCTTGATTTTTGATAAAATTTTCGGGTCGTTCCGAGATACTTGAATTTCGGACGATTTCGGTATTTTCCGAAATGTTTTCCGCATCTTCGACTTAAACCTGGAAAATTGTCTTTTCAACATTTTTAAATTTTAAGTCAAAGAAAATATCTTTCCTTTTTTAATTCTTTTCCTTTTCCCTTTTTCTTGATTTTCCTTTACTTCCTTCACAAGCCTCAAAATTTTCCAATTTCTAATAATTCCACTTTCTCCAAAATTCCACCAACTCCCACCTACTTCCTCATTTAATGCATCTCTTACTCTCTCTCTCCCATGGCCAGCCAAGTGGCCAAGTGAGGGACACCTCACCCTCTCCTATTTGCAATAAACCCCCTCTCAATTACATTATTTGCAACTCCTTTACAAAATCTAAAACCTATATAAACATTTCCTTTACATTTCTTTTCCTTTTTCTTCATTTCACCAAAGTATTAGCCTTCACCATTTCCCTCTCCATCTCAACTTCAACCACCTACTTCCAAAACAATACCACAAGATCATCATCTCCACCTCAAGCAACCATTTTGGAACTTGGATCGTAGCTTTCTTCGCCGCCAAAGATCACCTTGGTGCTATTCGTCGACAACGACCCTTTCGATCGCATAAAACGTCGATTGATCACTCCTAGTGAGTATTTTTACTCACCAAGACTTGTAAACTTCCTAGTATACTTGTATTTCCACATCTTGTACACTTGTGCCTTCAAAATCATATTTTTGACCTTCAAATTCGACCAGCAAATTCTGTTCTGTACGCTATTTTCAGGCCACGATTAGTCGACTGGACCTAGGGATTAGTCGACTAACCCATCTAGTTGAACCATAACCTTTTTCTGAAACTCAGTTTTAGTCGACTTACCCTGGTTATTAGTCGACTAACCTTTTCTGGAAATAAACCTCAACTCTCTGGAAATCACTGTTAGTCGACTACCCCTTTTACCCTAGTCGACTAACTTTTCCTGAACCAGAAACTCAACTCTCTGTATCTCAGATTTAGTCGACTTACGTATCTGTTAGTCGACTTGAGTTCACTGTTAGTCGACTACCCTTTTACCCTAGTCGACTAACTTTCCCTGAAACAGAATCTCAACTCTCTGGAACCCAGTTTTAGTCGACTAATTCAGACTGTTAGTCGACTAGAGACCCCTATTAGTCGACTAACCCTTCCACCTAGTCGACTAATTTAGGCTGTTTATTATAGTTGATTTCTTTTCTGAAATTAGATCTTACCCTGGATACATGTGTGATATATTATTCTTGTTTATGCTTCATGACTGATACTTCATGACATGTTACTTGATGGGTCTTACTTCATATTACACCATGACTTGTTATTATATATTCCTACTTCATGACTTGTTAATAGTGAATATCATCTCTTATCATGCTATCTCTTAAACCAAGCATGATACACCTGACTTTTGTATAAAATGGACCAACTTACATGTGGGTCGGGGAAACATGCGGATATCGATATGTGTTCGTGTTTACAGTGGTATTAGGTATATTGTACAATCATATTACCGGTCTGACCTGTGGGCCTCCTCCCTCTTCCTGAATACTATCATGATAAAGGGCATACATAAGTCCCTCCTGTTAGCCTAGCGGCTGGCTTCCGTCACCAAGCAACGGAACAATCCTGGACCGTTATCCCGGGCATGTACGGGATCCACTGTAAACATAGTTCGTTGATAATCCCGCTGGTTTCCAATAACAACCTTGCTTTACTAGGATATGGATCTATGTGCGCTGGGACGCTGGGTCACATAGCTAGATATCACAGTAAGACAAGTAATGATAATAATAGACTTTAACCGTGGATCTAGTGTATTCTGATTTTATCTCTTCATGCTTCCATTATTCGTTGATTGATATTCATACTACGGTTCTAACTCCTTACCCTTGTTTCATAGCCATTTGGCTATAGCCTGCTCATTGTTGGGAGGTCCTGACTCCCTTGGATTTGCATGTTCAGGTTCCGAAGTTTGGATCAAAGTGGAGCCATCCACGGAGGATCAAGCTTATCTTAGTGAGCAGGCCGATTAGCTCCAGTCCTTGTGCCAGATCTCTCTTTTTGACTCACGGGATCTTCATCCTACTCGTGAGCATTTTGTGTTTGTATTGTATCTTTTGCTTTTGGACTTGGTTGTGATAAAAGATACATGTAATGTGTAATATTTTATCATATTTTGTGATGACTTGTACTTGTACTTTTATGTTGGCATATGTATAGATATCACGCTTTGTCGTGTACTCTGATCTTTGTTGTACTAAATGCTTAGCGTATATACGTGGGGGCATTTTCTGACCTACGTATATACGTCGCAGTGACGTCTCCGTATCCGTGGGATTCGGGGCGTTACAAAAACCATTCCCTTCCCCGGCAACGGCGCCAAAAATTTGATCGGGGTAAAACTAGCACTCAAAAATGTGTATTATGTGAAATCAAATGAAAAGCTCGGATGTGCTTAATGTACCCTCGATACTACCGTTATAGCATTGGCTCAACGGGTCGTATCCACAGGGAAGGGAGGCGATAGAAGCATTAACAGTCTCTAGTCACGTCAGATGTTAACAATTTTCTATGTTGAAAGAATGAAAAAGAATGAGAAAATGAAAACAAGCATGTGGTAGGTGAGGAGAGCGATGAAAACGGCGATGTAAAAATCAAAAGAGAAATGATGAAGATGGAACAAGGTAAACTAAGAAGGCGATGAAAACACCGATAGAAAAATGAGAAAAGAATTTGGAAAACAATTTCTAAAACAAAGGTAAAAGAAAACTCATGGCTACTAACTACTAAGTACTCCACTAACCATACTAACCTCTTCGAGATAGTTGCCTCACATTTGGATCCTCGGCCATCACAATCCTTATCTTCAAGAAGCAATACAAAGCATGGCTCATGGATGGTTCATAACAATCACAACATTGCAACAAGAACAAGCTATTACAAGCATCACTCATTACACTACAAGCATGAAATAAAAGAGCATGAAATAAAAGAGAGTTAGCTTGGTTAGCAAGTTAGCAAGTTAGCAAGTTAGATGTTAGAACCCATCATCTTTGGCCATCAATGGCTCTTGCAAGAACAAGGCCTTGTAGAGGCAACCCGATTCACGTGGATTATCAAGTAAGTGGTTAGATGGTTAGTGGTTAGTAGTTAGATTGCCATGAGAAGAAAAAGTTAGCAAGAAATCATGTTAGAAGGAGAAGGAGATTACAATGGAGGAGAAAGGAGGCACCTTTACATAGAGTGTCACTCTCTATTACATCAATCCCTCTCAATCTCTCTCTCTATGAATCACACAGCCCTACTACAATGATCTAAAAACAAAGAAAATAAAATAAAAGAAATGAAGAACACTCACCTACACTAAAATCTGGACCTACTCCTAAAAACGAAGACTGCTCGCGCTCTGGGTAATTGCAGGGGTATTTATAGGGCTCAGAGGCTTCTGGAAGACGAGACGGGGCCACGCGTCGAAAATCGACGCGTGGCTCTTCAAGATTGCCGCGCCTTTGCCGCGTTTTGCGGCAATTCCAGAGAATTAATTCTCTGGATTTCTTCTGGAGCTTCGTCTGGCTTCGAGACGCTTCTTGGTATATACCATTGTGGGTAATTTCGTCCGCAGATCCGTCTGATGTGCGCGAGAGGCTAGGTTCAATGTATCTTCTAGATGATCCCTTGCTTGGCCTCCAAGTAATGCGGATTTAATTACCCATAAATGGGTATAATTAAGCTCTTATTACATCTTTGCCCTTGAACTTTGGTTGTACCTGCAATTAAGACCAAAACACGGTTTAGATCGACTATTTATTCATAAATCGGTGGGAAAATGCGACATAATAATGCAGAATTGTAGACTAATCACCGTCTCCTCAGGAGTATTTATCATGTACGCGAAGGCTTCCTTCTCTATGGAAGAGTTCGAGGCCTACAATTCTGCAACGGCGGAGTGTGATTCGTTTACTTTAATGCCCCAAGGTAGGGCACTGTAGTTGATCGGAGCGACCGCACCAGTCCTATGCGAGTTTGCCGATACACTCTTTCTGGTTCCGTGTCACACTCATCAGTGCTGACCGCCGGTTGTTTTTCCTTACTTCTGCTTACCATGTTTGCAGTAACTTCAGGGTACTCCATGTCAGAGAAGGCTCCCTTTCTGTGAGAGCGACGCCTCTTGGCTGATCGGGAGGTTGAGGTTAATCGTCTGAACACTGACTGTTTGCTTGTATGTGAGTTGTAGCGGCATTCAGAGAGCATTGCCGTGATGAGCCGTTCACAGCAACAAGACAGAATGATTTGATTAGCACTCCTTTTCTTTGTCAAATAATCTCTTAGATCTGTCGGAGGAGGACCAAAGAGATTAGCCTCGGGTTGTCGATGGCTTTTCATCTTCTGAGAGCCATCCTTGCGTCGCAAAGCTGAGACGCGGAGCTCATGTCCTGTAAGACAGACGCGGCTCTCACATTTCGGCTCGAGAACGCAGGCCTCGCGTCTCTGCTGAGAAGGGATGTGATTGGTAGTGAAAAGTGCATTTTTATCATGACATTTACCATCACATTTTCATATTTATTCATATAATTCTGCACATTTACTAATATTTTATGATTTATTGTGTGCAGGCCTTGAGTTCTTATTTTAATAATAAATAAAGCCTAAAAGAAGCCCAAAAGCCCATATTCAAGCCCAAGTGCAAAAGTACAAATATTAATTGCCAAAATTGCAAATACACAAGGGCAAAAGTTGCAAATATTAAAGAAGAGGGAAGGATAGACTTCTATTCAACCCTAAAAACTTGCAGATGAGGATAAAAGCCAAAGAAGGAGAATTTAAGATCACAAATTCGTGGATAAAAGATTTGAGATTTAGGTAACTTGATTCCCAAGTTATATCTAAATCCAAAGATTAAGAGCCAGAATACAGCTTCCAGAAGGAAACGACCAGATGGACGGACCAGGAGAAGCCACGCGCCAAAGCGCGTGGCCAGCCGCCACCATAAGGCCGCGGAAACGCGGCCCAAGCCGCGTTTCCGCGGCAATCCAGTCATATCTAGGGAACAGCTTTCGTGGTCGACTTCTATCCGGACTCTACCTCCTTCTGCGTCTATAAATACCCCTGCAGTGCAACCGAGAAAAGCGTCCAGAGCCAGAGAGCAAATTCTAGGGTTTCTTAGGCTAACTTGTAGTTTAGGTTAGATTTTATTTTCATTTTTCTTTTGTAAATTACTTAACTGAGAGTGGAGGAAGCTTTCATGGAGGAAGGAGTCCATGCTTGTACTGAGGTGACAGCGGTGTAAGCCTACTTTTCTTCCATTGTTAATGAAATCCACTTGAGGTTTGTTTGTGTTCTTTTATTCTTGTTTATTCTTGTGTTCTTTTATTCTTGTTTATTTATGTTCTTCTATCCTTGTTCTATTCTTCTATTCCTGTTTTATTGTTTCTCTCTCTGATGACTTGCAATCCGTGAGATCCGATCGCTTCGAGACTACCTAGCCCAAGTAGAGCCCTTGATGGCCTATGGAGATGAACAAGCCGTCGCTTGCCAGTCTTTTCTTTTCGTAGTGTAGATCGCGAAGGTGGAAGATCCTATACGCCATACTTGAACGCCTTCCAAAGCAAAGTAAGTCGTCGCAAAAGGATCAAAGGTAAGCAGGACTGAAGAGGTTGGTATGTATGTGTTTAATTTTCTTTCTTTTCTTTCTTTAGTTTAGATCACACCACCATATTTCCAATTTCTTTTCCTCACTTTCATTGTAAATATCACTTCTAATTCTCATTCTTCTTTCTTTCTAACTTAACTTTAAATTAATAAAAACTTTAGAGATAACTTATTGACAAAGCTTCCATCGCTAGTCCCTCCCTGAGGATCACGACCCGCATAGCCACTGCTACCGCGGATTCGAATTGAGAACCTCGCACATCCTTTTCCTAAATCTAACATTCTTTATTTTGTTGCACAGGTAAAAACTTAATCAAAACAGGATGCGGACCTTGCGTTGCTGGTTATCGCATTTAGCTAGCGACAGTTGAGATACGCAGATTTTCTCAATTTCACGTCTGATTGGGGAGACGCGGGTCTTGTGTCTCTAAGAAGAGGTACAGACCTCGCGCTGCTGAACGTCGTGTTTGGGAAGTGGAGCTTCAGAAACGCAGGCCTGGTGGGCTTCGCGTTGAGGTCTCCAAACACGGACTTCGCGCGTTTGACGTGGTTCAGGATAAACACGGGCTTGAGCCTCGCGTTCTGTATCTGCTAGACAGGTAATTGTTCCAGCTTCTCGCGCCTGTAGTTGACGCGCACGTCGTCTCTATCGTCGTTCAGCGTTCCGGTTACGCCATACTGGTTGCTGGGAACCCCCGATGACCTGGAACTGAGGAAGAGGACAGGCATGAACGGGCTGAATATCAGCAACGCTAACCTCGCGGGTCTCATGGGAGACGTTGACGCGGGTGTTACGTGTGATATGATTAGTCATGGCATTCTTCTTGTCAGTCGTATCTGAAGAGATCTCAGAGTGAACTGGAGAGCGGGTCCCCGAGGAGACCTTACGGTACTGCGGCGCTCTAGGGCTCTTGGAGCCAGAAGAGATGAACTCTTCATATTTTGCCTGGTCGAACTCGACAATGAGTGATTCGACCATTTTTCTCATGTAGGTGACGTCACCTTGCGCCACGTCTTGCTCATCGGTAGAGAAAGAAATCCCTAGCAGAGTCGCCATCTCTTGTTTGGGTGTGGAAAAATTAAAGATCGAGATGAAAATTCTTTATCTGATTGTAAAGAAAATTACAATGGATCAATAATCCTTTACAAGAGAGGGGAGATATTCAAGCTCAAATCTCCCCTTTATTTAGTACCAGGTACTTGATGTGGTGATGGAAAGTGAATCTTATTTTCTGTTGACCGGGTGAACGTCAGGACCTCTTGGAATCCTCTTTTTGGATGGTGGACGAAGTAACACAGCTTATGTCCAACAAGAATCTCAAAGAGATTGTAGGCAGTAACAATCTTGTACGCAGGAAGTTGTTAAAAAAGTTGAACTCTCTCTTTTTTTTAGCTAGAGATCGTGGTCCTTCTACAGCTTACAACCGAAGTTCTTCTGATCAAGGATTTTTCCGACCCCTCTTCCATAGCAAACTGGGCTATTTATAGAGGCTTCAGAGGGTAAAAGTGTCCCCTAAAAATACTCCATAATGGGGGTTAACTCCCTCATTACGTGGACAGTAATTGACCAAGTAATGAGGCAGTTATAATCGAGACGCGGCCTTTGGGCCTCGCGTTTTGCCATTGAGGTGATGCTTGAGAAACGCGAGCTTCAAATTCTGCGTCAAACTTCACGTGAGATGCGGGTTTTGGACTCTGCGTCTTGGTACTGCAATAATGCTGAGACGCGACTTTCACGCTCTGCGTCTTGGTCCTTGCAGTGATGTTAAGACGCGGGTTTCAACCCTCGCGTCTTGGTGCTGCGGTGGTGGTGATGATTGCCTTGCGTCTAGAGTTTGAATTCTGCTTTTGGATGACTTGTCTTCAGTAATTTTTAGACAGCCTACACCATGTTAATCACATCACAGGCAACAATATCTTTATAATATTTATCAATTCAAATAGGAACATGACATAGATCTGTTATCTTGATGGAGGACCCTTCTCGATCCAACTAATGCTGTAAAGATGAGGGTGAGGTTCCATCTCCACTTTCAAGTGATCTACAAGTGCTCTTATACCATATTCTCGCAGCTTCCGCAGTTAATGATGACGTTGCATGACTTATTCTTGACCAAACACCTTGAATAAAATATTTGATGTCGTTGCGTAGTGTAGGGAGTCTTTTGATTGCCCTGCAATCACTGGACAACACAAGTTGTAGATTCATTAATTGATGTAAGGGTGTATAGGACTGATGGTTGAGAAAAATTAGTTGATGGGTGATATGATGGTGATTATTGTGGTGGATGCGAGGTGAAGGTGGTGGAGAAAGATTAGTTGATGGGTGATATGGTGGTGGTTGATGTGGTTGATGTAAGGGTGGAGGTGGTGGAGGAAGTTTAGTAGATATATGATTATATCCGCTTCGGTATGTAACTTCAGCCAAACTTTGATTATCGATCTGGAGGGACAATCTCTAGAGTTCTTAGACTACGCCGTCCAAAATTGAGTAGATATTGTGGATCTTCCCTTCAATAATGCCAATGCTTGTGGAAAAACCTTGCAATCTATCATCGTCTCCTACCATTATCGTAAAGTAGCTGAAGCTAAGATACCACTTGACACAGACAATGAAGCGAACAATGCCGATTAGATCTCGTTCAATCACCAAAGAAACCTAAAAGATAATTTCAAATAGGAAAATCACTCGAATCTACGAAGAGTAAACAACTCGAATCGACGAGCAAATAAAAGAGAATATACTTAATTTTTATTGATTATCAAAAGTTTCATAATTGAATAATACAAAAATCTAAGATACAATGGCTTTATATAGGCAAATAAAGAAGAGTACTACTCTATTTAGGAAACCAAAACTAATAAAAGAAAAATAAAAGAAATTAAAATCAAAACAAGTTAAAATAATAAATCTTATTCAGATTTGGATATCTTGATACGCAGTAGAATTGTCATTTAGTGCAAGATTGTTGTCATCAGCTACGTGAAAAATACCTAGAGGGGGGTGAATAGGTGTTAATGCTAATCTAATGATCTTTTTAAACAACTAAGTATAAATGATGCAAGCGGTCACTCAAAATAAGAAATTGAACCTGAATCCCCCGCGAATGGCTCTAGAACTTCTCCTCTTTGATTCTTCTAGATTATGAGTTGAGGGCGTAATTGCTTTCTTGTTGAAATGAGTAAAGTCCGAAAATGTAAGTAAATGAAATGAGTGCGATAATGAAGTGCAAGCAAGTGGTATCACAAGATAGAAAATATAAAGCAATGAAAAGCAATAAGGAAACCAATCGCAAACACAAGTAATTTGTTTCGAGGTTCGAGCCACTGCTCTACGTCCCCGCCTTCACCACTATGAAGGATTTCCACTAAATCCACAAAGGAAATTTTCACACCAGAATCTTTACACCCAAGGGGATTACAATTGGTTTTCCACAAGACCGGAGTACCCAACTCCAACCAATCCAACCTCTACACAAGAGGAATCTCAACATAAGGAAATACAAGTCACTTGGTGATCAAAAGACCACAAACTCTCTCTTACAACTTCTTATAGAGTGGAGATGATTTTTGGCTCAAGAAGTGAAGTGAGAAAAATTTCAATTGTAAAGAAGTAAAAAGAGCTTGTAAACCAACTGAGAACTTTTACAAATGAAAGAACTTTGAAACGCAATGCAAGTAAACTTTCTTCTCTTTTGAAAAACTTGAAATAATAGGAATTTTCTTTTTTTTTTCAAACACATAATCAATGACCTCTATTTATAGGGAGTGAATTCATATCATCCATAATGAATACTAGGTCATTAGGGTAAAGTTTAGCCACTAGAAATTCAGAAATAGGTGTAGGAAGCATTAAAATCAAAACAGATTTCAAGAAAGAGCCGTTGGGCACTTTTGACGGCTGTCGGTCGACCGGGCCGGTCGACCGGCAAGCCACATGGCAAAAGAGCGGTTGGCTTCGGTTGACCGGTCCGGTCAACCGCAGGCTTAAACAAACAGAATTTTTAAACTGTCGGTCAATCGGGCCGGTCGACCGACAAAACCTGAGACTAAGGGTCTTGCAGTCGGTCGACCGTAAGGTCTGTCGGTCGACTGGCCCGATCGACCAGCAGACGTGCACGACGTGCATGCCCAAAGCCACAAGGCCCGGTCGACCGGACGGTCGACCGATCTGGCCTGAAATAAGTCCGGTCGACCGCCCGGTCGACCGTAAGGCCTGAAACAGAATTTTAAAGAAGGAATTTTGAATTTTGAATAATTTTTGAAATATTTTTAAATGGTTTGAAGTTTAAGTAGCATGCTATAGAGGATGAAATACATGTTTTGAACATGATATAAAAATTTGAAATATTTTGAGACATGTATATCAATCAATCATGCACCTAAACCAAATAACCAAAAAAAACTTGTATTTTGAAAAGTGAATATGTGTGTGTGTTTTCTTGAGCACAACTTATCATATCCCACTCTTTAACAAACTATTTCTTACAATAGTTCTAGGTGACTACAAGATCTTCAATTTTGGGCTTCTCCATATGCATTGTTGAATAAGTTGAATCCTTGATCCCGAATTGAGTCAACTTGAGTCAAAACCACCTTCCTTTAGGAAGAAAACATCTTGAATCCATAGAACCCTGAAACAAACTTAAATACTAAAATATGATTAGTACAAATAATTATATATGTTTTGTAATCATCAAAACTTCAAAACTGGGTGATTGTAACCTTGGGCCAACAATCTCCCCCTTTTTGATGATGACAAAACATATGAGTTATTTGACAAAAAAATGAGAAAAGGAGCTTGGAGGCTCCCCCTTAAATCATGCTATATATATGAATGGTTATATACATGAATGAATTGTATGGGAAAGAAAACATCAAGAATAACTCAAAACAATCAAAACAATAACTCAAAACAATAAACTAATAAACTAACTTTTTCTCTTCCTTTTGTCATGCATCAAAAAGGGTAAAATAAAAACATTGAAAAAATTTTCATGAATCCATAACACAAACATTCAATTCACCACAATTGAAAGAAAATCTATTATAGTCTAGTGGTTTTGTAAAAATATCGGCAAGTTGAAACTCGGTAGAAACATAATCAATGTCAATATCACCTTTCTCATAATGATCTCTAAGAAAGTGATATCGAATGTCAATGTGCTTAGTCTTACTATGTTGATTTGTATTTTTAGTCATATGAATAGTACTAGTATTATCACAAAATATTTTAATATGGTCATAATGCAAATCATACTCAAGGAGAGTATGTTTCATCCAAAGGACTTGTGCACAACAAGCCCTCGCCGCAACATACTCAGCCTCGGCGGTTGAGAGGGCTACCGAATTTTATTTCTTAGAAGACCATGAAATAAGACAATTATCAAGAAATTGACCTATATCACTTGTACTCTTCCTATCCACTCTACAACCCGCATAGTCAGCATCCAAAAAAACTCGTCATGGAAAATTGTCCGGTCTTCGGATACCATAAACCCATTTCAACTGTGCCATTAAGGTATCTAATAATGCGTTTTACCGCAATCAAATGGGGCTCTTTAGGACACGATTGAAATCGAGCACAAAGACATTCACAAAACATAATGTCCGGCCTACTAGCCGTTAAATATAACAAACTACCAATCATGCTACGATAAAGTTTAATGTCTACATTTATACCTTATTCATCCTTGTCAAGCTTTGTGGTGGTAGCCATGGGAGTTTTACTTGTCTTAGGCCCTTCAAGCCCAAATTTCTTGATAAGTTCCTTCGTGTACTTGGCTTGATTGATGAAAATTCCATCCTTCCTTTGCTTGATTTGGAGACCAAGGAAGTAGTTAAGCTCGCCCATCATAGACATCTCAAATTCCTCCTTCATGCATGATTCAAAAGCTTTGTAAAGATTTTTCATTAATAGAACCAAATATGATATCATCAACATATATTTGAACTATAAGTATATCATTTTCAACATGTTTGGTAAGTAAAGTAGTATCTATTTTTCCTTTAGTAAAACCATTTGAAATAAGAAATGAAGAAAGTCTTTCATACCAAGCCCTAGGGGTTTGTTTTAAACCATAAAGAGCTTTGTCTAGTTTGAAAATAAATTCCGGATGTGTAGGATCAACAAACCCTGGGGGTTGTTCAACATACACTTCTTCCTCTTCAATAAATCCATTTAAGAAAGCACTTTTTATATCCATTTGAAAAAGTTTAAAATCTTTATGAAGCAAATGCAAGTGTCATCTGTATGGCTTCAAGCCGTGCTACGGGTGCAAAAGTTTCCTCAAAATCGATACCTTCGACTTGAGTGTAACCTTAGACCACTAACCTAACTTTATTCCTAACAACATTACCCAACTCATCCAAATTGTTCCTAAAAATCCATTTAGTACCAATTGTTGGTCCATCATGGGGCCTAGGAATAAGATGCCAAACTTGGTTGCGCTCGAATTGATTGAGCTCCTCTTGCATGGCAAGCAACAAATATGAGTCGCCCTCGGCTTTGAGGATGTTCTTTGGTTCAAAATGAGAAATAAATGCATAGTGCCCACAAAGATCATGAAGTTTAGATCGAGTAGTTACCCTTTTTGATACTTCACCTATAATAAGATCCTTGGGATGATGTGGAGTGAATCTCCAATCTTTTGGAAGTGGTTGTGATGTCTCCACTTCAACTTCTTAAACTTCATTTCCCTCATCAACCTTTGGCTTGTCTTCAAGAGTAGGTGAGTCCTTCAAAGTAATCCTCTCCATGTCTTCATTTAGGGAATCTATTTCTACAACATCCTCAACAAACACATTAGATTCCTCAAACTTTACATGTATAGATTCTTCAATAGTTAAAGATGATTTATTGAAGACTATAAGTTTACTAGTGTTAGAGTAACAAACAAAAATTGCTTCATATGATTTTGCATCAAATTTATCTAAATTATTTTTAGTATTTAAAACAAAACATTTACAACCAAAAACTTTAAAGTATGAAACATTTAGTTTTCTAAAATAATAAATCTCAAAAGATGTTTTAGAAGTATTTTTGCATAAGAAAACCCTATTTGATATGTAGCAAGAAGTGTGTATGGCCTCGGCCCATAGGTATTGAGGGAGACCATACTCGTTTATCATTATCCTAGCCATCTCTTATAATGTACGATTTTTCCTCTCAACGACTCCATTTTGTTGTGGAATTCTAGGACAAGATAGTTCATGCTTAATTCCATGTTCTTCGCAAAAAGTGGTAAAGGGTTGGTTATTGAATTCACCACCTCTATCACTTCTTATTCTTAAAATAGAAGAATCTTTTTTCTTTTCAACTCTTTTCTTAAAGGTTTAAAAATGTGAAAAGGCTTGATTTTTATGTTCTAAAAAGAAAACCCAAGTAAAATGAGAGAAATCATCAACTAAAACGAAAGCAAAACTATTCCCACTTAGACTTTTGGTTTTTGTAGGACCAAATAAATCCATATGGATCAACTCCAAAGGTCGTGATGTCATGATATCCTTGATTGATTTGAAAGAGGACTTGGTTTGTTTCCCAAGTTGGCACGCATTGCAAATGCGGTCTTTTTCAAATTTCAAGTAAGGAATACCTTTCACCATTTCCTTATTGTTTAATCTAGATAGATGGTTAAAAGAAATGTGGCCTAATCTCCTATGCCACAACCACGAGTCATCATCGAAGGCATTCAAACAAGTAGCATTGCATAGCATTTTAGACATATCAATCATGTATACATTGTTTTCACGAAATTCAGAAAATATACATGCATTGGATTGTCTATCAATTACACTACATGCTAGGTCATCAAAAACAACATTAAAACCTTTATCACAAAGTTGAATAACACTCAAAAGATTATGTTTGAGGCCATCAACTAAAACAACATTTTCTATTAAAGGAGATGTACTAAGTTTAACATTACCAATACCAATGATTTTTCCTTTGGCGTCATCTCCGAAGGTGACGGTGCCACCTTCATGGTATCTTGATAGGGTTGCAAAGTTATTGATATCCCACGTCATGTGCCTTGAGCAACCACTTTCAAGATACCACCGGTCCCTACGTCGTTGGTCTTTGGAATGTACCTACATCATTTAACAAAATCGTTGACTTTGGTACCCAAACTTTCTTGGGTCCTTAAATGTTAATATTCCGAACCCAAACATGATTATGTGATGCATTTATCCTATCATAGAAAAATTTAACCAAATGACCCTTTCAGCCACAATATGCGCATGCATAAACTTTACCATATATGAATGCATGATGAGTGTGTGAAGTGTGGACATGTTTAGGGTGTTTAGCATGATGTAATGATTGTGATTTTTGAACATGAGTGTGTGTAGCAAGTGATTGATTCTTTGGGATATGTTTCTTAGGAAACATAGTCTCTAGTCTAGTTTTATCAAATTCACATTTCTTTAAAACATCTCCTAATGAGTCAATTTTCTTCTTTAGCATGGAAATCTCATCTTTATCAACTAGTGAAAATTTACCTTTGTAAGAAATTTTATAATTATCAAAATCCTTTTGTGTGGAAGCAAATGCTGAAAATAAATCATCCATTTCTTTTATGAGAATGAAAACTTTGTGGTTAAGTGATTCATTTTCCTTTTTCATTTTTAAGTATTTCTTTTGAGAAAATCATAGTTTTGAGATAGTTCTTCAAAAGCTTCTCCTAATTCATCTCTAGATAATTCACAATCTTCAATGGATGTATCAGGAGTTACCTTACTTGTGCTTTCATTAGCCATGAAGCACATGTTGGCGGTGTTGACTTCCTCATCGGATTCACTCTCCGAATCCCAAGTAGCCTTTAAAGCCTTCTTTTTATATGGCTTCTTTAAAGTGGAGGGTTTGCCTTTGTTCTCTGGACATTCCGCAATTATATGTTCTGATTTTCGGCAATTGAAGCAAATGATTTTCTTCTCTTCTTTACCTTGCCATCTTCTTCTATTTTAGAATTTGGCCTTGTTGTACATTCTCCAAACGTTCTTCACAAGAAGAGAAAGATCTTCATCATCCTCTTCCTCATCATCTTCATAGGAGTAGGTGGAAGAGCTCTTGAAGGCGATTGCTTTCTTCTTTGGAGGAGCCATCTCTTCTCTTACTTTTCTTCCATCTCATAGGTCTTGAGATTCCCAATGAGACCGATGAGCTCTATTTCTTCCTTGTCATTGAGCTCCTTCAAAGTTGTGGCGGACTTCCCAAGATGGAGGGAGTGTACAGATGATCTTCCTCACTTTTTGGTCATTGTCAATCCCGTCACCTAAAGAAGAAAGACCATTAGTAATCCTTGTAAATTTTGTAACCATATCATCTATGGTTTCATTCTCTTGCATAGAAAAGTTTTCATATTGGGAACGAAGAAGGTCAATTTTAGCCTCTTTACTTGTGAAGTTCCCTCATGAGTGACTAATAAGTGAGTGCAAATCTCATAAACGGATTTGCAGTGAATGACTCTAGCAATATCATCATCATTAAGAGCTTGAAGTAAGGCATAGTGTACCCTAACATTAGCGTCAAAACTCTTTCATGACAATGTCGGACCAAGTGTCCTCATCACCAAGGGGTGTGCTAAATGTTTTAGTCACCGCCTTTGCAACCCGGCTCCCTAAGGATTGCAAAAACACGATCATCTTAACCTTCCATATGGGAAAGTTAAGGCCATCAAACTTGGGTGGGGTCTTAATTCCTTCGGCCATTTTTACTAAGTGTATGAGGATGAAATATGAATAGAGTGATTATCAATATAGGATCTCTCTAAGGATGTTAAGCCAAGAACCTAGAGACCAAAGCTCTGATACCAATTGAAAAACACCTAGAGGGGGGTGAATAGGTGTTAATGCTAATCTAATGATCTTCTTAAACAATTAAGTATAAATGATGCAAGCGGTCACTCAAAACAAGAAATTGAAGCCGAATTCCCCGCTAAGGGCTTTAGAACTTCTCCTCTTTGATTCCTCTAGATTATGAGTTGAGGCGCGTAATTTCTTTCTTGTTGAAATGAGTAAAGTCCGAAAACGCAAGTAAATGAAATAAGTGCAATAATGAAGTGCAAGCAAGTGGCATCACAAGATAGAAAATGTAAAGCAATGAAAAGCAATAAGGAAACCAATCACAAACACAAGTAATTTGTTTCGAGGTTCGAGTCACTGCTCTATGTCCCCGCCTTCACTACTTTGAAGGATTTTCACTAAATCCATAAAGGGAATTTTCACACCGGAACCTTTACACCCAAGGGGATTACAATTAATCTACACAAGATTGGAGTAGCCAACTCCAACCAATCCACCTCTACACAAGAGGGATCTCAACACAAGGAAATACAAGTCACTTGGTGATCAAAAGACCACAAACTCTCTCTTACAACTTCTTATAAAGTGGAGATGATTTTTGGCTCAAGAAGTGAAGTGAGAAAATTTTCAGTTGTAAAGAAGTAAAAAGATCTTGTAAACCAACTGAGAACTTTTGCAAATGAAAGAACTTTGAAAAGCAATGCAAGTAAACTTTCTTCTCTTTTGAAAAACTTGAAACAATAGGAATTTTCTTTTTTTTTCAAACACATAACCAATGACCTCTATTTATAGGGAGTGAATTCATATCATCAATAATGAATACTAGGTCATTAGGGCAGAGTTTAGCTACTAGGAATTCAGAAATAGGTGTAGGAAGCATTAAAATCAAAACAGATTTCAAGAAAGAGCCGTTGGGCACTTTTGACGGCTGTCGGTCCACCGGGCCGGTCGACCGGCAAGCCACATGGCAAAAGAGCCATTGGCTTCGGTCGACCGGTCCGGTTGACCGCAGGCTTAAACAAATAGAATTTTTGAACTGTCGGTCGACCGGGCCGGTCGACCGATAAAACCCGAGACTAAGGGTCTTGCAGTCGGTCGACCAGTCGGTCGACAAGGTCTGTCGGTCGACTGGCCCGGTCGACCGGTAGACGTGCACAGACGTGCACGCCTAAAGCCACAAGGCCCGATCGACCGAACGGTCGACCGATCTGGCCTGAAATAAGTCCGGTCGACCGTAAGGCCTGAAACAGAATTTTAAAGAAGGAATTTTGAATTTTGAATAATTTTTGAAATATTTTTAAATGGTTTGAAGTTTAAGTAGCATGCTATAGAGGATGAAATACATGTTTTAAACTAGATATAAAAATTTGAAATATTTTGAGACATGTATATCAATCAATCATGCACCTAAACCAAATAAAAAAAAAAAAAACTTGTATTTTGATAAGTGAATATGTGTGTGTGTTTTCTTGAGCACAACTTATCATGTCCCACTCTTTAACAAACTACTTCTTACAATGGTTCTAGGTGACTACAAGATCTTCAATTTTGGGCTTCTCCATATGCATTGTTGAATAACTTGAATTCTTGATCCCGAATTGAGTCAACTTGAGTCAAAACCACCTTCCTTTAGGGAAGAAAACATTTTGAATTCATAGAACCCTGAAACAAATTTAAATACTAAAATATGATTAGTACAAATAACTATATATGTTTTGTAATCATCAAAATTTTAAAACCGGTGATTGTAACCTTGGGCCAACACTACGGGTATGTCAATAGATGAGAGACTTTGTCGACAGACTTTCATGACTATGACTCATGGGGAACTTTTGTCGATAGGTGCGTTTCAGCTGTCAACCGCAGCCTGTCGACAGGCGTATATTGGCAGTCGACAGATTGTTGAGTCTGGCTCTATTTTGACCTGATCCTGTCTTGGTCTCATATATCAATTAATTCCCAAAAAAAAGTGCAAAACAGTTTCAGGCACCCCATTTCAGAAACGGCATTTGACATCCTCTCCCAACCTCTCTTTGCTTAGGTTGACCCGAGTGGGCATCTTGTTTAGCACTAAAGAAAAGATGAGGATTTATTCACATTTTTTTCATTTTCTTTCTCCTCTTTCCACAGGCTGACCTCGAAGCTAAGGAGAAGACGAGGATCAGGGGTCTGGAAGTTGGTGTATTCTCTCTCTCTCTCACATCTCAGCTTGGATGATGTTTTGTTAATGTGTGTGTGTGGTAGATAGTTGCATATTTAAATTCTTGACAACTTTCTTATAAACTTGCAGGTAAACAAGCTCCCAACATCAATAGACTAGAGGCTTCATGGGGGTGCTGAACCCAGTCAAACATAAACAATATTGTAGGTGAGTGATTTTAGAACTTCATGATTTTTGGGCACATGCAATGGACATATACTTTATGATTTCATATTTCAAGTATAATTGTAATTATAAGGCAATGTTATGCTAATTGTATTTCTAATTAATATTTTATTAAATTGTTCTATTATTAGATAGAGAAGTGGGGTCCACTATCAATTCATAAGACTAAGGTTCACATGTCATTCTAATAATTGAACGGTGTAGTACTATGATATTTGTAGTCCAATAAATATTTGTTAATGATATAAGTTATGCTAATTGTATTACTATTAATATTGTACTAAACTGTACTACTATTAGATTCGCAAGTGACGCCTGCCAGAAATTAGCTTAAATGTTAGTATAATAGTTATACAATATAGGGTAAATTTTAAAACTATTATGAACTTTTGAGGTTATTCCCATAAACTATGAAGGGGACTTTTATCATATCGAGAAAATTTGTAATTGTGAGAGTATAACTACCAATTCTCTAAATTCAAAAAGGCATACATGCAAATAGAGTTTTGTAAGAGGTAAATAAGCAAAAAGTTAAGATTTGGAGGGTAGATATAAAAAAACCTTTAATTTTTTGTTAAATTTTTTCTTAAAATTAGTTTCCAGGCCCAGTTATTAAATTTAATTTCTTAATAACTCTAGAAATTTTTTGTGTATTTTAAAATTTACCTATATTTTATTATTATTAAAATCAATTAAGGGTGCTAGGAAATACTAGGAAAGCTTCTTTTGTAGTTTTTAGGAGTAATAAAATTTTAGATTTTCTACTTGTTTTTAATGATTTTTAAAAGATTGATTTTAAGAAACAACAATGAAGGGTTTTTTTTTAAAAAGTTCATGATAGTTTCTAGGAATAACCCTAGAATTTCATGATAGTTTTTAAAATTAACCTATATTGTATTATTATTAGATTCACAATTAAGCTCTGCCTCCAGAATTCCTAGTGGGTCTCACTTGTCAATTTAATAGTAGTACAATTTAGTTTAATATTAATAGTAATACAGTTAGCATTACTTATATCATTAGCAAATTTCTATTGTACTACAAATATCATACTATTACACTGTACTACTATTAGAATAATATGTGAAACCATCCTTATTAATTGATAGTGGATCCCACTTCTCCATCTAATAATAGAATAATTTAGTAGAATATTAATTAGAAGTACAATTAGCATAACATTACCTTATAATTACAATTATACTTGACGTCAAATGCCCTCTATGCAATGGGGTGGCTAAAATTGTTTTACATCTTTTTTGGAATTAATGCCCATAATTTTTGAGGTGCTAAAAAATTCTTCAAGGCTTTTCAGATCAGTGTGAGACCATTGACAATGCAGAACATATTCAGTGGATGGACAGAAGTTTTCATCAAATCTAGATGGCTTTTGTGTTGGGACATTTGTATTAAAGCTTTTCTCTCGTATGCATGGCTGGAGAGAAATGCAATTGTGTTCAATGATTTACAGTTCGACAAAGATTTATACTTATACTACAATACGTTTTGGGATCCACACATGACTGAAGCTATAGGCAAGAGAACATGGGAGGAGCTAGAATGGTAGTGGGAGGAGGCCAACCAAGAAGAACCAGCAGAGAGAGCCAGAGAAACATACTGAGAAAGTTCTTTGCTGGAATATGTTCTCCCCTACTCATTTTTCAGTAATCATTAAAAAAAAAAAAAAAAAAAACAAGAGAGAGAGAGAGAGAGAGAGAGAGGAGAGAGAGAGAGAGAGAGAGCCAGCGAGAGAGAAGATCTCGAGATGTGTGTGTGTCTGTTGTGGGGGGGGGGGGGGGGGGGGGGGGGGGCGGCGGTGTTGGTGATATAGAGATGAGAGAAAGCAGAGAGAGAGAGAGAAGAAGGAGCGCGTGCCAACCACCGGAGCTCCTCGTTAGCATGAAGCTGTGCCATGATTCCTTCAGTGAAATGATCTCCTTTCCTTTCTTTTTTCTCGTGCACTCTCTCCCTATATTTCTCTCATATTTGCTTGCATAGGACAAGCAAAGCAATGTTGCACTTGCAGGCTGCAACAACTTTTTAATTTCTTTGTTTTCCATTAATTAGATCATACAAAGTAGTATTGTTAGTATCATGTAAGTTATATTAATAGATTAGTGTTTTTCATTTTACATATTAATATTTTAATGATTGTGATTTAATTTTAATTTAACATATTTAGTTATGTCATGTTTAATAGACCTCGCATACAAGCAAGCAAACAAATAAACAAGAGAATTTGACTTTCTATTTTATTTTACGGTTATATCAAATACTGTACTTGACAATATAGTTTTCTAATTACACTTACACATTGACAATCAAACACTTAATAACTTACTTACGGAGAACTATTTTACAACTCCCCATTTATAGGAAATTTTTTCCCACTTACAATTTGCACTTGTGGATAACTAAACATACCCTAAATTCAGTATCTTCTTGCACCTTTTCATAAAAATACTTAATTTAATTTTGTTACCTGCCTTTTATTTCATGGTTCAAAAGGCTTGCAGTTGAATTTTTTCTGTAGAAATTTTGAGAGCAGTTTAAGCAATACTTATGAGAAATTTGTTGGAAGTTTTGTTTTAAAAATGAAATAAATTTAATTTCATAATTTTAACTTGGTCACTAACCACCACTCTTTTTGTGGTTAGTTGACATCGATTAATGAGTTAGTGGTTATAATGGTTAGGACTCATATGATGTAATTATTTATATTCTAAAAACACATTAAATGAAAAAACATGAGAAATATCATGGGGAAAAAGGTCCCCTCTGACATCAAATTTCCCCCATCTTTGTTTTGGCATATTTTTTGCTTCATGATCATCTCCTTCGTGATCGTGCGTGCAAGGAACACCGATAGAGAGGTAAAATATCGCTAAGGGGTACATTTGTCTCAGCATATTTGTTTCAGCTTACTGTATGAGGTCGGCGATATGCCTTTTGACGCTTTCCTCAAGACCGATAATATTATTTTAATTATTCTTCCCTTCATAAGTAGTGTTTGGTTGATTTAATTTTGTTGATTGAAAAATTCCAACAAAATTAGGTTGCGTTGATGCATGTGAGCTGAGCTTGAATTCTTATAATTTTGAGAACCTTGGGTACTCTGGTCGAGGTAAGTTTGGCAATCTTTCTTAAAACACAAAGGACAATATTAGATTTTTTTTTTTTTTTTTTTTTTTTTTTTTTGTGTCTATGCATGCATTAAACGGAAGTCTTTTCAAAATAGAAATAAAGAAGAGATCCAAACAAATAATAGTGCATGTGTCATTATAGAATGATAAAAAAAGTTATTTTGTAGTGAGAAAAGTTTTAAACACTTCAAAAAAGGTAATAATAATTACACTCAGCTTCAAGTAAGAGTACTTAAATTGTTATTATTATCTAAGTTAAACTCTATTAGCTGAATTTATATTCAACTCTAGAGAGCCAGTAGCTAAATTTAATAAATATTTGAAAGTATATACTAATATACTGACAGTATATGAGTCAGTTAATCAGTATTGATGTGTGCCGGTAATGACAATATAACGACTTGACCAATTTCGGTATAAATTTTGTTATACTGTCGATATCATCGGTATCTGTATTCGAAGGTAATGCTAGACGGTATACCACTTGTCTTATATATTTTAATAAATTTAATAAACATATTTTATATAGATTATAAGTATTTTAAAGTGTTCTTAGTGATGTACTAAATACTACTATTGGTCATATTGACCAGTATACCCTTATGTATAAATACTACTACTGGTCATGGATCCGACTTATTGTAAAATATCGGTATTAAAAATAAACCTGGGCGCGCCTTGCGTTTGGGTACGGGCCAGGGCCGGGACGCGGCCCAGATGGGTAGGCGGGCTGGCCCGGGCCTGTTCGCACCCCTAATTGTTAGGTTGATAAAACTCGAATTCTTTAACTGGCATCAGCGATCAGGAAGAAAATTCTCAATCCAAAGCTTCATAATCAATGTAATGAAACACACACACACACTAAAATGAAACAATACTCCCAAGTGTGCAAGGCATGTTAACTCTTTAGCATGATTTGATAGTTGAACTTGCCCTATAGCATCTTATAGTAATTAAAAATAGAAAAAAAAAAACATAATAAAAGCATAAACTTCATGGCTGTGGTAACATCTTAGTTCTTGCAACTCCACTAAACCCCAAAGTATTGATCTTTAATGGTATTAAGTTATGTTTGCAAAAATGAAGCCACCCTCAAGCCAACAAGCCCTTCTGTTGAGCAACAACAGGTGCTAAAACCTTCATCAGCTAAACCCCACATCTTCACTTGAGACTAATTTCTAGTCGAAATATTTCAAAGAAAGTGATGAAAATTAGGTGCAGGAAGGATAATTGTTTACCTATGAATCATTGAAGGTCAGAAAGATAATGTTAAGCAAATGATCATCAATGACAGAAATGATATATGAGGGGCAAAGGCAATAAAAGATGCTCAGACCTGTCACATGAAGCCATTATCCATACCAGATTGATCAAAACTGATACTCAAAAGCCACACACACACACACACACACACACACACACACTTACCCTTGGAGATGGTTGTGTATCAACAACTAGCTGAAATAATGGTTTTAAACTTGGTGATTCCAACTGATTGGCATAAGGCCCATTTTATAACAAGAGTAAATAATAAGCAAAAAACCCTATTCCAATTTTAGATGAACCAGCCATTTATCCACATGTCATTGAGAAGCCAGAATGGAATAAGTGCAATGGTGAGAGAAATATTCTATAATTATACTATACAGTAACAAATATACAGAGGATTCATTGACTTCCTTCCAATGTTTAAGAGTTCAGCTTCAAATAAGGGATACATCTAATGTCTCAATGTCACAAGCCAATTACAGGTCTAGAGATACATCTATGATGATCATTGTCTCGAGGATGCCCAATTTCTCTGTTTTTGATAGTTAGTGAATTTGCCAAACTTTAGTGTAGTAGCATCAACATTGTGCAAGTTAGATTAGTGTTGTAACTGGGTACTGCACACATTTACAATTAACAATTAGTAAGCTTGCCAAAATTATGCCATTTCCTTTTTTATAGATTCGCCCTTGTTTTATTAATAAGAAAATAATGAAACATGTTACACAGGCAACCTACATTCAACACATCATAGAGAAAAGCAAACTACAGAGGAAAACAAAATAGTAATACAACTCAATAGAAGACATGCATCTGTGGAGGGAGCATATGTTCAATTCACAAATTTGGCTTTGGTTCTATTCAAATTTCACACCATAATATTGAGTTGAATTTGACATTAGCTACTAATTTTAATTGAAATTGTTATCTTAATTAACTTCTTGAGCCTGGTTCAATGCTTCTACCATGTGATATATTTGTCTTGAAGACGGCCAAAATTTCATTTTTTACACTTTGTAACTGCTTTTATAGTTAATGTTGGTCCTCTAGCGTGCCACGAACACAAACCGTAGATGCACAAACATACAAAAAGAGAGAGGGAGACAAGAATTTATGAGATTCCGCAAGATGCCTATATCCTTGGGGTAAGAGGGGTGAGAGAGAGAGAGAGAGAGAGAGAGAGAGAGAGAGAGAGAGAGAGAGATCTATTTATATACACAAGATTACAAGAGGACTACAATTAGTTCTCTCAAGAACTCACTCAGAAAAATCCTTAACCCTAAAATGGGTTACATACTCTATTTATAGGGAAGAGAAGAAACCGCTAAAAAACAGCTCCAGGTCGGGTCCAGAAAATAGTTCTGACCCGACTGTTGGTCGACCGACCCAAGTGTGCGGTCGACCGCGAAAAGTCCTTTGTCATTACAGGACTTACTAGAAATGTCGATCGACCGAGCGGTCGACCGAGCGGTCGACCGACCCAACTGGGTTCCTGTTCCTCGTGCAATATCGGTTGACCGATCCAAACCTTGTGCATGTTGGTCAACCGCTTGGTCGACTGAAATCCTGTCATAGAGTTTAAAAAACTTTATCTCCTGTTTTTACCCTCTCTCTACATTCTCCACCTCGGTGAAGATTTTCTAAATCTGAGCCAAACTCCAATGAACACCTGACAAATCGACACACGATCTCAGCGAAATCGATACACGATCTCGGTGAAATTGACACACGATTTTGGCGAAATCAACACACGATCTCGGCTTCAACGATCTCGCGAAATCAACACACAATTTTGGCTTCAGCGATTGGATTGTACTATTACGGCTACCTACGTAACCCCTGCCCAAAGGATCAAGCCACTCATAGTTTATTCTAATGAGCTCTATTAAGCTCATGCAACCGGAAGAATTCGGTGCAAGTTTTTGTAATGATTGAACTTGACTCCGGGAACCACCTTTGTAAGCATGTCTGCAGGAGTGACTTTGGTGAATTTTCTTGACCTCATTATCTCCATCTTCAAGAATATCCCACAAAAAATGATACTTGACATCAATATGCTTCGTCCTCGCATAATAGACTTGATTCTTCACTAGGTAGATAACACTCATGATAGCACAATGGACCTGCAAAAAGTTTTGTTCGATCCCTAAGTCATCCATCATGCCTGAAGCCAAATCGCCTCCTTTACAGCCTCTGTCAGAGCCATATCGTCGATAGAGATATTGTAGACTGTAAAGTACAGCGCCAACTCACCAGCTCCTGAAATAAAGTAAAAACATACCCTGTAGTGGACCAGTGCCTATCATGATCACCAGCATAGTCAGAATCCACATAACCTGTGTAATCTTGCTTATCACCAACATCCTTCTCAAAAGCAATCCAGAATCTATAGTACCTTTGATATATCGCAGAATTTATCTTACAGCCTCCCAATAACCCCTACCTAGGTCATGCATGTATTTAGATACCATACTCACAGCCTGTAACAAATCCGATTTCATGCACACCATAGCATACATAAGGCTACTAACTGCACTGGCATATGAAACGTGAGACATGTACTCACGTTCATCTATCATCTTCGGAGACATCCTAGCTAAAAGGTTAAAGTGAGGGGCCAACGGACTACTCACAGATTTAAATTCATCACCAATCAGAAACTTTTGAAGCACCTTCTACAAGTAAGCTTTCTGAGTCAAACTCACTCTCCTTTTCACACTGTCTCTTTCAATTTCATACCCAATATTCTCCTATCTTCTCTCAAATCTTTCATTTTGAACTCACAAGATAATTGTACTTTCAACTTATCTATCGATGATTTATTCTTAAAAGCTATTAGCATATCATCTACGTACAAGAGTAGATAGATATACTCACCGCTCGTAGCTTGCGAAAGTAAACGCATGGGTCATATAAGCTTCTGGTGTAATCACGACCACACATAAACTTGTCGAAGCGCTTGCACCACTGTCTCGGTGACTGCTTCAGTCCATATAATGACTCAAGTTTACACAATAACTTCTCCTTCCCTGTAGCTTTAAATCCCAATGATTGTGTTATGTAGATCTCTTCCTCAAGATTGCTGTGCAGGAAGGCGGTCTCTACATCGAGCTGATCCAGCTCATAATCATATTATGCTGAAAGTGCCAACAGTATGCGAATGGAAGAGTATTTCACAACTGATGAGAACATCTCATAGCATAACCCTTGGCTACCAATCTGGCCTTGTAACGCACACTACCATCCAGAGATCCTTCTTTCTTTGCATAAACCCATTTGCATCCAGTGGCCTTCTCCCTTTGGGCAACTCTGCGAGTTCCCATGTGTCATTGACATGGAGAGACTCAATCTCCTCCACCATAACCTTCCTCCACAATTTAGACTCAGAGCTTAACTCTGCTTCTCTAAACATACTTGGAAAACTATATTCCACGATCTCTACTGGAAGTGCATAAGCCACAAACCATATCCGAAAAATAAGACAATTTTCAAATATTCTTTAGGATTTGGATTTGTGCGATCCGGACTCGATAATGGGAGATTCAAATTGTACCCCCTGTGGACCCGATACATTGGTAATTTAAAGACCGACCCATGAGTTGATCTGGAAATATATACCGGTTCATGAGTGAAGACCAGACGGAAATTCAATTCCAAAACCGTGTCATTTCATATGAGGGTTTGTTTATTGGTCTATATCAATTTCAGCGTCTTATCTTAAAATTTCATGCACACGTATATATTATTCTGCATTATTATGTTCATGCCGGTCACTATTGTTACATTGTGATACTCTGATATTATTTTATTAATATATCATTACTCTGGTACCACAGTATTGTCGATTTGTTCCATTATTCCAGGCAGATGAGTATTAGTTTTGATTCTCCTTATTAGTAATAACCAGATAAGAATTAATTGTAAAGTTGAAGAATAATTAATCAGATTATTTCATTGATAGATTGGATCAGTGGACTTTTATTAGGGTGAGACTGGATCTGGTGATGGAGAATGAAATTGATATATTGTGATGTATATATAAATGCAGAGTTAGCATCTTAGCATTAAGATATGGTGACTCGCTTTATCGATGGATAATATTATTTGATTTATTAGATCTATTGATACTTGGACTTTTTATTGGGCTCTATTGGAGTGGAGATGATTTAGAGTTAAGAAGGAGTGTAAATTGGATTAATATGAATTAATAGAGCATATAGATATATAGTGGATTCAATAACCTGTTACTGAGATATTCTTGTCCTATCATTTCATTATACATTGTTTACCATTCGGATTTAGGATTATTTGTGGTATATCTTTTACTGTGACTTGACTGAAATTAGTGATTAGCCTAGTTCATGTTTGTAACGGCCCCAGGTTTAATTACCACAAATTCCATGATCATCAACTGTAATGCTCGTTAATCAGGATATACAAGAGAAATTTTCGGCTAACATCAGCCTACTTATAGATCTCATATTCATCATATAGTCCATCCCAAGGTCCATCACATAAACATATACAGAAGAGTGCTCCCATGATATACTATTCTAACTCATGATGACTAATAACATCAGAGTTACATCCTACAATAAGTACATACATTAACTCAGGAGAACCTCCTTGTAGCTCTCAGTCGAACCTTCGCCTTGCCGTGACCTGAAAATAATCAATCTGTGGTGGGGTGAGCTCAACAGCTCAGTGAGAGAAGTCATTCAAAATAAAGTTGTATGATACTACCATTGTACTTGAAGTATTAACTTGTTGAGCAATGTCAACAATATCAGTTTCAATACTTTCTACTTGAGTGATACTGCAGTTTATAAATCATAAACTCTTTCTATTATCTGTTACTTTCATAAATACTCTTCTGGGTACACGTGAACAATATTTTATTATTATACCATTTCAATGATTTTGCAATACTTAACCTACTCGTGGTCTCTTATAATCACTCTTCCGGTTTTCAGTTTGTAACATGTTCGTATTGCATATATATGTAGTCATGATCACAACACAACTCTTATTGAGCCTAATCTTACTCACTAGATTAGTTGAAGTATGGTCAATATTGCACCTTCCGCAATATACAAATGACATCACACATTACTCATGATAGTATCTAATATGAATGTGTTCATACATGAAGAAATACGGAATACTCACATCCATATACTGGATGTCATAACAATTATATCCATGTACCGGATATCATAAACAATCATATGCATATACATACATATAATCTCCCCTTCTACGCCTCCGGTTCAACCCGGTCCCTTCCTCCGTAAAATCTCCCCTTCTTACGCCTCCGGTCACCCGGTCCCTTCCTCCATGAAATCTCCCCTTCTACGCCTCTGGTTCAACCCGGTCCCTTCCTCCAAACATGCGATAAATTCATGTAATACCACATGAAAGAATTCATAAGATAATGTCAACATAGGAATTCACATGGTTCCTACTTTACATGATGCCAATAATAAGAAAGACATTACATGTATAAGTAACCATTTATTATACTAACAACATGCAAGCCTTTTTAAGATAACTAACATGTTATATCATTCCAATATATGTGTAGCCAAACATGTGCATGAAGTCAAGTATGATGCTCATTCATAAAACTATTTCCTTTTAAGAAGCATGTGTTAGACTACAATGCATACACAATAACGTGTCAATCATGTACCCATGTAAGCATCCAACTTAAGGATCCCCAATATCTCACCGGTCAAGTTCTGACTCGTAGTACCGGTATTTGTTTTTCCTAATCATAATACTCATTCACCACTATCATATAATTAACAGTCGGGATTAGTCATCATTTGCCTCTTTTATCCTCCGGCAAACTGTCTATTGGTTACAACTTGATTAAATTCAGAATCTTCTCATTATTTCTGATACCAGTAATAGTTACACGACAATTCTGATATTAATGAATTATTATACTTTTAACATCATAATTGTCCTTTATTTCACGTAAGGACTGGTTTTAGTACTTTTATTTGGTACAGCCCAAATTTATCCCAGGTCCTACTAATACAGGTGTTAACGCTACTGGCTTTTATGCGGCATGTTTTGCTATTGCTTATTTCTATCTTCTAGTTCCAAACCATACAGTCATTTACTAGCCGAATCGTTATCTGCGTTTGCATATGAATCAATCACACACATATGTACATGCGTACACATACACATATCACTTACCCATACTGGATTACTAATCTCATTGACCCAACGCTCAATCTTTCGTCGGTATTACTAACTTTCAATTATTAAGTAATTATCTAACTTTTACCGGTTAGATAGAATCGATGTCACTATAAAGATGTGACTCCCAAACCTAATAGAGGATTCCGATGTTCTGTTAAATCAATTACAAGAATACCTGAAAGTCTCTGGTATATCGAGTAGGCATACCACAATACTAGTTCAATACTATCGGTATTGTTTTGTTGATATCGAATTATTCATCATAATCGATATACTTAATATTAAATTGTCCGGTTTACCCAATACTGACTCTAACAGGTTTCACCAGTTAATCACTCGCTTGATACTTTGCAACATCACCGGTCGTCCATTATCTGATAATCATCAGACCTGATCTTATCAGTAGTTTTCCTTAATAAACATTAATCGCCAAAAGTGCGGTATCTACTTGCGAGTTCTGGTTCAAAGGTTTTATTCTTCCACCTCTCATTAGGTTCGATAAATCTTAACTATTTATCTATCAAATTGCTTAATCATGAAACACAGCAAATATGAAAACAGTATTCGCAAGGTCAATACCACATACTACATCACATTTGAGTATTCCGCGTACTTAGCTTAACAATAAGCTTTGACGTTCAAGCTATTTATGGAGCATGTTCGGTAGTATTAGGAATTCAGTTACTCTAATTCAGTTCGTTATCAATTACTTGATTAGTTCCATCATTATCGGTTCGCGTTCACAATGGCTAATTAACAGAATGTCCCGATTCCATCCGGGTTATCAATATTAACAAAACCTTCAATATTTTAACCAGTACGCTATTTCTATCATACTGCATCAATTACATGTATCTCATTTAGCAGAGTTTTCTATACCACAGTCACGTCGAGTTACTCGAAGATAATTCCCATGTTCATTTGCTTAGTTCAATCCTAATATCAACTTAGGATTCTGCTTATACCAGTATCAATATAACTGATTCTATGATTATCTAATCATGGTTGATGGGTCTCAAGTGATCTTCTATCTTAACTGATTTCTAATTTATCTCTTATTAATAATAAACATTCATGATCTGTAATCGATTCCCAGTTGTCACTGTTTAGTCTACCCACTGGGTACACCGGTGTTAACCAACCACCATCTGATTATTATTATCCATAACTATTACTTTCATAACGGATTGGACATCACTTGTATATAATATACATCCTCACTTACCGACCATCATTCTTATCTTATTAGTTCATACATATGCAATACAGTGTTTAAAGGAATCAGGGGTACTTTACCCACTTAACGATTTTCAGATTAAGTAACTTCAACATTCCTCACAGACACGTAGATGGTATTAGCTGATGATTCACTCTTAACAATTCCTATCGAAACCCAGTGTTTAGTTATTCGGTTCTAAATTCTAATAAATACTCGCAACATATACATCATGTCCAGAAACTCACAAACGTATAACTCCTACGGTATTTTCTATGTTCACTCATATTAATATATATTCAAGCACTTGCCGATCATGTCTTTATGAATTATAAACAACAAGATCACAATTTGATATCATACCCGTATTATGTTCACACACATATACTTAACACATCCGTGATTCGTTATTCGGATACCCTATTTGAATTTGGGTTCCATAACACTAATTCACTTTCACAACGACTGTCACAATCATCTATAAATGATGAAATCTCTTAGTTCAAATGAATCCATATTATCAATAATTTCCAAACAGCAATTATTTCTAAATTGGGGGAAAATAGGATTTTAAGTTAGGACTTCCACTTACCGAGTATACCGATATATTTCGAACACCCAATACCGTATACTGATATACCGGATGTGTAGCTCTCGTTTCCATGATCACAACGGCTCAAGAATCGTCCGAATCCGACTTCGGATGGCCAAGATATCGTCCGGAAACCAAAACCAATATAAAAGGTTAGATGCGTAATAACTGAAAATATTCAGGGGGCTGTTTGTAATTTTCAGGGTCCCCAAGTAATTTATAATTTTACAGGGCTAAACTGAAATTTAACTTATAAAGCGGGTTGGGTCTTAATGGGTTCGGGTTTTAAACCCAAATCCGAATGGGTTTTTAACCCAACAGCAGCAGCAGCAGCATGCGCTGCTGCTGCTCGAGCGCGCGCGGGCGGCCAGCCTGCGGCCTCCGCCGCCGGCCTGGCCGGTCCCGTCCGGCGCCGTCGCAGCCGGCGCCGCCTCCAGCGCCGCTCCGGCGCTGCTCCGCCGCCGGAGCTCGGGAAGAGAGAGAGAAGACGAGAGAGAGAAAGAGGGAGAGGGTGGGAGCCTGCTGCTCCCCCCACCACGCAGCCCGGCCACCACACCGCCGGCCGCCGCGCCTGCCCCGCGCCGCCGGCCTCCGGCGTGCCTCCGGTCAACAACCCAGAGAGAGAGAGGGAATGAGAGTGAGGGAGAGAGAATGAGAGTAAGGGAGAGAGAGAAAGTGTGAACGGGAGTGAAAGAGAGAGAGAGAATAAGAGAGTGATTTATCTCTCTCCCCACCCCACCTACTCCCACCTACCCTCCATAATCCCATACCACCCATACTCCATCAATCCACTATATAATATTTTATTTTCATTTTTCTTTTCTTTTTCTTTCTTCATCTCCCCAATATTATTATAAATCATAATTAACAATAAATACCAATACTCGGTATTTATACAAGTATTTCATACAGTGTATGCACCCAGTATTTAATACGATCAATTCATGCAGTACATACTTCCATGCATAATTCTAGGAAAATATTATTAACCCAATAATATTTTTAACTCAGGCTTTAATAATCCGGGTGTTACAAAGGGACTGTCAAGATGGTGGATGGCTCGACTTGCGAGGTCATCGACGCTGAGATAGTCAAGGTTATAAAAAAAGATGAGATAGTACATACTCTGGGTCCAGTATGTCCCAAAGGCATGCTAAAATCTAAAATCCATAGGTATGCTCAATGAAGAAACATATCGGATCCAAGAGCAATAAGGCATCATCACAGTTAGCCAAGGAGACAGGGTAATCTTATAAGGAGAGAAATGTGAAAGTTTATACAAGCTAGAGGAAGGAAACTCAGTTCGAGGTGGAATTTCAGGGATAAACTTGGAAGGGAGCTCATCGTGAGGTGGAGCTTGAAGGAAGACTGCAACGGGACATGAATCGGGTCAAAGTGTTACAGGAAGAAGAAATGGTGTATTCGAGCGAGGCTCAAGATGGCCCAAGACATGGAGATAAATTAGCCAAAGGCTTCAGGGAGAGGGGTCAAGAGTTAAAGGTTTCACGGTACGGTTATAACTAAGGAAAGAATTAAGATAGTTCCAAAATCTCAAGGTATTTTGCTAGAGGCTTGAAAAGCAAGGAAGGTGAAGATTGTTAGAATTTTGCCTGATTTTCAAGAGGAGATGATGGTCCAAGAGAATCCAATCTAATTAGAGAAGATGATGGCTTGAAATAGAAGAAACAGATCAAGGTGAAGCAGTTTAGTCGACTTTAGTCGACTAATGCTCAAACTAGTTGACTAGACAGTCGACTAGACAGGATATAGAGATGAAGCATTACGCAATAGTTGACTAATAAGTTTAATAAGTCGACTAATGAAAGGGATTAGTCGACAAATATGCTTGACAAGTTGACTAATCAAGGCGTTTCTGAAGCATGAGCAATTTCCTTTTCAAACGCGTGCGAGTTTTCTTTTCTAGAGAAGCTCGAATAGGATTCATATTCTATTCTATGAAGGTTTGTTTCTAAAGTTTAAGGATCTATAATTCTTCTAGATCAAGAAGATCAACTCCTCATATGATTGATCAAGATTCTTAAAGCATCCAACGACCAAGATCATCTCATAGTCAAAATAGAAGTTGTGTTGTAAAATTTTATAAACGAAGATTATAACCTAGTAGGTTGTGTGTGAAGAATAGTAAGGACACCTTGAAAAAGATCAGATGAAGTTAAGAAAAAGAGGAGCAATGTAACGGTCCCAACTTCCCCAAAATCTAATACACAAGTCCTCAGCATATCTTATAATATTTGAATGGTCCTCTCTGACTGTCCATCTTTTGGGGGTATGCCGCTGTACTGAGTTGTAATTTAGTGCCCATAGCTTTGAATAGGCTTCTCCAAAATCTAGACTGAAATTTAGGATCCCGATCTGATACAATGGACTCAAGCACTCCCATACAGTTTAACTATTTTATGGATAAATACTTGAGCCAGCCTCTCCATAGAGTAATTGATCCGGATAGGTAGAAAATAGGTAGATTTAATAAGTCTATCTTCCACTACCCAGACTGTATCTAGTCCTTGGGATGTCCGAGGAATCCAGTAACAAAATCCATGGCAATGTGACACCACTTCCATTCAGGATTGGTAATGGTACCTGCAATCCTGGGGGCTTCTTTTGTTCCGCTTTCACTTGCTGATAGACTAAACACTTGTGGACAAACTTGAAAATATCTATTTTCATTCCATCCTACCAGAAGTTATGACGCAGATCCTGATACATTTTTGTACTCTCCAGATGACTGTATACGGGGTACAATGAGCTCCTGCATTATTTCTTCCTTAATCTCTACTACATCCGGCATACATAATCTGCGTCTGAATCTCAGTACATCATCTTCAATTTGAAACTCCTTGAGTTCTCCTTCTTATACTTTCTTCAAAATTTTCCTTATTTGAGCATCTCTTTATTGGGCCTCTTTGATTTTGTCATATAAATCAAATTGAATGCTTACTTGATTCAATTGATACTTAGCATTGAACGGTTCAGTGACTCGCACCTCTAGTTGCATCTCTTCTATATCTCTTAATAATCTTATTTGGCGAGTTATCAGAGTGGCTACTGCTCCTCCTCATTTCTGACTCAAGGCATCAGCCACCACATTGGCCTTTCCAGGGTAGTATTGGATAGTAATATCATAATCTTTCTTTAGTTCTGGCCATCTCCTCTGCCTCATATTCAGTTCTGTTTGTGTGAAAATGTACTTCAAACTTTTATGGTCAGTAAAGATTTCACAAGACACTCTATACAAGTAATGCCGCCAGATCTTCAAAGCAAAAATCACAGCGGCTAATTTCAAATCATGAGTAGGGTAATTTCTTTCATGAATTCTCAATTGTCGAGACGCATAGGCAATAACTCTCCCATGTTGCATTAACACACAACCCAGTCCCAATTTTGACGCATCACTGTAAATGATAAATCCTTCAGTTCCTAAATGTACAGTTAGAACTAGAGCAGATGTTAGCTTAGTTTTAACTTCAAGGAAGCTCTTATCTTGTTCTTCTCCCCATACAAACTTCTTATTCTTTCAAATTAATTGTGTCAATGGTGCCGCCATTAGAGAGAATCCTTCTACAAATCTTCTGTAGTATCAGCTAACCCCAAGAAAATTCGAACTTCAGTAATAGTTGTGGGTCTAGGCCAGCCTTTGATTGCTTCAATTTTCATTAGATCTACTGATATTCCTTCCTTGGATATAATATGGCCAAGAAAACCTACTTGTCCCAACCAATATTCACATTTTTTTCAATTTGCATAAAGTTGCTTCTCCCTCAAGATTTGGAGGACAGTTTTAAGATGATTTTTATGATCTTCCCTATTCTTTGAATAGATCAAAATATCATCGATAAATACCACCACAAACTGATCAAGATATGGTTGAAACACTCGATTCATTAGGCCCATAAATGCTGCTAGGGCATTAATGAGTCCAAAAGGCATGACTAGAAATTCAAAATGTCCATATCTTGTTCTAAAAGCCGATTTAGACACATCTTCTGGCTTGACCTTTAACTGATGATATCCCAACCTAAGGTCTATCTTAGAAAATATACAAGACCATTGTACTTGATCAAATAAGTCATCAATCTGAGGAAGTGGTCACCTATTTTTAATAGTGGCCTTATTCAATTCTCGATAGTCGACACATAATCTCATACTTCCATCCTTCTTCTTAACAAATAGTACTGGTGCTCTCCAGGGAGATACACTCGGTCGGATGAAACCTTTATCTATTAATTCTTGTATTTGAGTTTTAAGTTCTTTCATTTCTGCAGAGGCCATACGATATGGTGCTTTCGAAATTTGGACAGTATCGGGCATCACATTTATTGCAAATTCTACATCTCATCTGGGGGCAGACCTGATAAATCTTCCGAGAATACATCAGGAAACTCATTCACGACTGGAATAATCTCAATTTTGATATCAGTCTAGTGGTATCTAAAACTGAAGTCAGAAATCCCTGACATCCCTGCCTCATTAACTTGGTGGCGTTAATGGCCGATATGTAGGGTATATCATGACTAACTTTTACCCTTCAAAAATAAACTCCGGAACTCCTTCCATTTTAAAGATGATCCTCTTCCTATTATAATCCACATGTGCACCATAAGCGGACAACCAGTCCATTCCTAATATTGCATCAAACTCTATCTCTCCCAGCTTAATCAAACCAATAGATGTTTCCATCTCTCCAATCATCACTTCATAGTTCACATATTTAGTGCTAGCTATTATCTTTATCCCTATGGGTATGGATACAACTAACTAAAATCCTAGGGGTTCTGATATTTGATTTAATTTATAAGCAAAAGCACTAAATATGAATGAATGAGTAGCTCGAGGATCAAATAATGCATGAGCAATATGTCCTGATATGGAGATCATACCTTCCACTACTGCATTCGAGGCCATTACTTCTCGATGGGTCAATGCAAAAGTTCTTCCTTGAGCCCGTGACTGTTGTACAGATGATTGGGTTGCAGCAGATCGCGGAGTATTACTGGGCGGCATAAAATTATTGGTTGGTCTCCTAGGAGGGTTCATTCTCATAGCTGGCCTCCCACTTCTCCTACTCTGCCCTTGGATTCTGCGCTTCGTTGGGCAATTTTTCTTTAAATGCCCCACTCCTCCACAATTATAGCAAGTTCTTTCTTAGATATAATTTTTAAAATGATTTATCTTACACTTCTGACACCAGGGGCCTCCGAGATTCTGGGGTGGGACGCAGAGGTAGCTTGTGTTTTCGAAAAAGTGTCTTTGTTCCTCAATCATATTCATCTGCCTCTGGCCCATCCTCCTCTTTGAAGAGTGGTATTAAACCCAAGCCCTTTACTACTGGTGGTTCCCGATGCCACTAACACTAATGGTCCTTGATATCGGGGACGCTTTGAGCTGAGAAATTCCTTCGCCCAGTCTTAATGACTTTCTTGCTATCCATTTCTACTTCTAAGGCTCTTTCTACAGCTTGGAGATAATTCTTTAGTTGTAGAGGAATCAATCTACCTCGAATTTCTGATTTCAGGCCCTTCACGAACCTCTTTGTCCTTTCTGCCCACTCTTCACCAAGACATCAGCATACCTGAATAATTGGGTAAGCCTCTGGTCGTATTGGGACACATTCATCTGACTTTGCCGTAATTTCAGAAATTCTAACGCCATCTTGTCTTTGGCCATCTCTGGAATATACTTTTCAGTAAATTTATTCACTAAGAATTCTCAGGTGATTAGTTCTCTTGTGCTTTTCACACTACTTTTCACTGCCTTCCACCAGTGTTCTGCTTCCTTTTGAAACACAAAGGAAGAGAAAGATACTTTCTGTTCATCAGTGTAATTCATCACATCCAGAATCTTTTCTATCTGGAAAAGCCATGTCTCAGCTTGTAAGGGATCCACCTCCCCTTCAAATACTAGCGGTTCATCTTCTGAAACTGTTCCAATGCTTGGTGGGAATTATTATCATTTGCTCTTGTCATGGCATCAGCCCTAGAGTTCTATGACCTCCTCCTATCTGTACTTCTGAATCTTCATTATTGTCCATGGGGTGTGCACTTTCCATCATACTATAGTGTGACACACCAAGCGATAATGACTCATTGGGTGATAATTGATTTAGATCCATGCGTCCTTCCTATAAGATAAGGACATCTAGTCAACATACTTCACATATATGAAAACAAATTTTAGATAAAATTATTTGATTCATGCAATCACTTATACTCATTATCACTTGCAAACAAGCAACTTGCTATATATATTATATACACCCCAAAATGGATACAAGGATATTACACTGATATATCTACTCTTTGGATATCCGAACTAACCCATGTGCATGCATATAAGATGTGCCAGCGCATATAAAACAAAACTCCTAAGATATCTATCAACTAGCATACTAGGCTTACACATATATATACATATCAAAAGTAATTGTTCATAAATTCATCCCTCATAGGGTAGAGTCTCCCCACTCGAGTCCCCACTAGTACTACTACTATCCTCGCTATCATCCATGCCTTCCTCGGAGTCTTCCCCTGATAATTCGTCTCCTGAGCAGCACCAGTCATCCAGATCATCATATAGATCCATGTCGTCTTCCCATTTTTCATCCCAAAAAACACCTCCATAAGTAAACCTCTTTGGATCTCTTCTTTTAATGCACTCGTATCCTTCATCTCTTCTACATTAAGTGAATCCCAACCAAACTCTCCGTATCGATAATGATTAGTTCAGGCTCATTAGACGCCTGAGACTCAACCTCCTCATGGTCTATGTGGTCTGGGGCTGTAAATATGACCTCTGGGTCAGTCTCATCAGACTCATGTCCCCAATCCATAGAACCTGCCATCCAATTCGCACTCGAACTATCTGAGCTAGAGACTGGCCAATATTTGTCAGAGTCTCCCATCTACATATAAATAAGGAGTCATATTAATCTCAACCCATAAAAATAGTCTCGACATACTGTCATACAACATGAAAGAAGCAATATATACATATACACACTCTTACCCTTACACTTATCCTTTGTCTACCCGTAAGTTTCATGTTTCAGAATAACTTCGGTTCAATAGATAATTTGATGCATTCTCTCGTCCCAGTGTCCCATACCACTAGTATCTGTTACTGAGAGCCCGCACTCTCAGTCAACTCACCCAAATCAGAATGTGCGGCACCCCGATTCTGATGCGAGAAAATAATCAATTACCGCTTGACTCACGTTAATCCGTCACATAAAACTAACTACCTAACTATAATCACATATCCACACATATTAAGCCTAACAATTTTCTATTGCCTCCTACCTCCGACTTAACCTTCCCTTTCTACCTACAACCTTTAGCTATGATACCAACTGTACCGGTCTCAGTCTTTATATTTTCAGTTATCACAATCATCATGGTTATCCTTAATCCAAGCGTAGGACCCATCAAGATACAACACTTTAATTTCAGCTAATGTCAGTCTACTTAAGGCTTCATAATATATTCCGCTCAAAATGCATATGTGATCTCAGCATAATTTATCATATTTTCAAATCATTAATCTGACAATCCGGTAGGAAACATAGCCTACATATTACTATTCTATAAAACTCCACAATATTACACAAAATTAGAGTCAAGCACCTCATAATACAAGCATTTAATATTTTACAAAAGTTCATGGCAAGTATCAATAAAGAATCTACTACAACAGTTTTCTACATATATACAAGATTAACCATTCATCCCACAACCAACATATATCATCTACAAGCACAATTATTTCAGAAGTACAACATGATTAGGTTATAAAAAGTTTAGATTTATTCAGAACGAATACTGCACAGCATAAACCGGACCCCTGCCTTAAAGCGACTTGCAATATACCAGTCTGAGCGGGAGTGAGCTCGACAGCTCAGTGAGTAGATTAAGAGGAAAAAATCAAGGAATGATAACATATCAATGAGAAACATAAATATTCAAGTAATAAAGAAAATCTAAAAGAGTAAGAAGGCATAAATAATCAAAAACATCCCATAATTTAATAATCAAGATCATGGTCTCTAAAATCACTGGGGACGATCCGACTCTCATGATCATAACTTCCCATTTCTTTTCTTAGATTTTCATCTTTCCGTGTGATAAGATTTATGGGTTATATAAAATAAATTTTTGTTTAGTTATTTGAACTCGTCTTATGTATACATAACGTGTGTTACTCACGTGTCTTGTATCCCACACTATAATGCACTAATCATTATAATTAAGACATAAATATAGTTTATGAATTCAGATAGCACATACATCACAACGCATACCTATTTATACTTTCCTCTTCCTCTCTCCTAACCCCAAAGTTTTTCTCAGATCTGAAGAGAGGAGCCTATGCGCCGCACCCAACCTCGAGCCCCTCCCCTTTCTCCCCCAAAAAGCCGCGCCTAGCCCTATATTGCCATGTTCCCATGGCTGTCTAGGAGAGACAGCCGTGCAACTTTCCCCCTCCAGTCAATTTTTTGATCACATCTCCGCTCTTCTCTCCGATTCTTGTATGCTTGTCTGGTTTGCTCCAGGCAAGTCCGTGGATTGTTTCCCCCCAAGATTTCCTGGGGAGGTTTGCGAATTCTTTACCCTTCTCGCTCTTTTTTTACTTCATATTTAGATTATGGCCCCTATAATATTTCCTGAAAAAGATTTTTCAAGAATATAAAATGATGTTCAGGGTTATGGGACCATTTTCTTAGATAGAATTCGAGAGAGACAGTGGTTTGGGTTAGTGTATGATAACTCTAATGTTGATACCTTTTACTGCCCGGACTTAGTGAGGAAATTTAATTTAGGGATAGATACTGACCCCATCAAGCTAGACCTTAATCAATTCATTATCCACCCTGACCATGGGGACCTGTTGGTCACTATTGAGACTATTCAGGATGTCACGCAAGTGCCTTCCCCTCCTTAGCACATCGCGCACCTCCCTTTAATCGAGTATATGTCTTTGATGAGTACGCGATGCACTGAGCAAGATCGTGGTCTCCGGGCGAGCACCACATTTAGAAACATCCATTGCGTGGGCCGTTGGATCTAACGTAACATCTTGGGTATAGACCACACAACCTCTTTTAACAGATCTGCATTACAGATTATCCACAGCCTCATGATTTGGCAACATACCGTCTGTCTCAATACCATCCTTTTGCAATAGTTGTTGGCTAACTCTCAACGGACGAGGGGAACCAAGTTTCTCTACCCATCTCAGTGACTCATTTATGCAGAAATTTCTGCTAGATGAAGCCTTTGATGAGTATGATCAAGTACTAGTTACCACCGAGCGTATCACTAGTGCCTACAACAGTTGTTTGCATTCGATCTGGACACCTACCGTCCAGATTGAGGATGTTCTCGTTGAGTCCTCCTCAGAGGAACAGATGGAATAAGAAAATGACCCTGAGTTCTGGCAGCAGCCGCCCTCATCCAATTCCACTGCATTCATGTCCTCCATCTGAAAGGGCATGAAGAAGATTTTCAAGGAGCAGATTAAACTCAGGCGACAATTGGATGAACAAAATACCCGCCTGGATCATATCGAGGAAACGCTTAGATGTTCACACTCGACCGGCCCTAGCACTTCGGCCAGCCCGAGTCGACATAGACAGTGATATCTATTCTTTCCCCTATTTATTGCATTTGCATTTACATGACTAGCATTGAGGATAATGCATTAGATAGGTGTTGGGGGATACTAACATTCAAATTTCTTTTCTTTTACTTATTTTTTCCTCTAGAACCAAAAAGAATTTTTATACTCTTTATAAAATTATCAAAAGATTGTAAAAGTTAAGGGAACCTTTGTAAAAAGTCTTTATTTTAGTCTAAGTATAAAGAAATATTGATTTGACTGAGAGTTAAGAGGGATAAGAAAAATAACTCATATCTTTTATTTAGCCTTTGTAGAATATGTATTGACTATACACACACTTGGGATTCAGAGACAAGACTTTGAGTGTTATAAGAAAACCATTAAGCTGAATAATTGTGCCTCAAGAAGCATGATTATTCACACCTAAAGAAAATAAACAAATCTTGATTTCATGGCCTACTCTACTTGCATATATTTGATCTGAGGGGTATTTTCCTACCTGGTGCCCTAAAATCATCTGGTTTGGGAGTCATCGGTTAAATATGCATTACACAAGTAAAGTAGAAAGCCTAATGAAACTAAAAATAAACATCTAAATAAACATTAATAAAATTCTATAACATTTAAGTTAAGTTGAAAAAATCCCAAGTATATCACACTTACACATAATGCATATCTATTAAAGCAAAATTATAGAATGAGTTAGAAGTACAAAATCTCTTTTAAATTTAAATGAAAATCATGATTTCTTCTTTTATAAGAGTTAAAGTATAGGAGGACTTATAAGGGTTAAACCTAATTCTTATAATCATTCGGTCATTTTTACTTAGATAATTAAAAGTTTTTTCTTGAAAGAGCTTTGCTTACAACTAACATTTTCATTCATTTATTGGATTTTGTGGGTGCAATCCGCTGAAAACCCTAACGCTCCTCCTCTAGGGGAAACCTAGAGGTTTAAACGCTTATTGCACATGCTCCGGGCAATCGCGTCACCTGCGAAAGTGGTGTAATAATTTTTCTGTTTTTTTTTTGCTCAGGACGAGCAAAAGATAAGTGTGGGGGTATGATTGGTTTCTAATATTGCATATTTCATACCATATATTCACATTTATTTTATATAAAAGATTGATAATAATGATTCTCTTATGTGTTCCTAGGTCCATGGTGTGGAATAAAGAAGAAGCCCAAAATCCCATTTAATTGGTGATTGAAAACCTACAAAAATAGCCATTCACCTTGAAGGGTGGTTTTATCAAAACCGGGTGCTCAAATCTAGAATTCAAGAGGTACAGTCAATAGGAGGCGGCACCGCGCGCGTGGCCCCAGAAGAGCCACGGAAACGCGCTTTTGCCGCGTTTCTGCGGCAGTACTGGCGTGGTTACGCCAGTACTTTGTCCAGGAATTGTTCCCCTGATCCCTTTCCTCCTAGTGCCTATAAAAGGCCACTTGGTATTCTTCTGTGGGAGATATCTAGAGTTAGAGTTTTGATGTTAGTTTGTTTTTAGGAGTTTTAATTTGCTTGTATTTTCTTCTTGTTCTAACTTAGTTTAACTATTAGAGTGAGAGAGAGAGAGAGAGAGAGTGTGTGTGTGTGTGTGTACAAGTTGTATTTGAAGGTGACAATCTTATAAAGTAATACTTCTCTTTCTTCTTTCCATCACTTGGTATTTTTACTTACTTTTACTTTCTTGCATTAGAGTAGAACTTCTTTTCTTTATTTCTTCTCTCTTGTTTTTCTTACTTATGTTTAGCTAACTTTTCTATTGCATGGATAACTAACTACTAACCCACTAATCTCTAACAACTTGATTGATAATCCAAACGAGTCAATACTATCAAATAAGCCTTATGCAAATAAGAGCTATGACATCTTAAGACGAGGGTTCTAACTCTAACTTACTTTCAAGTATCACCATTATCATATTCATGCTTAATCATTTTTGATGATTTGTAAATTGTAAGCCTTACTTATTTTCATAAGTTAGAGATATTCTTATTATTCTTTACTTATACCACTAGTGCACTTGTTACTTCTCTTATTCTCGTCTTCAAGTGGATCTTGATAAGGAAATGTTCAAGTTTTGCCGAGTAAAGCTAAGTTAAGGGAAGAACTTTCATTCAATCTCCAATGTGAATAGTTCTTATGCATAACGGTTATACTTACCTATGATCCATTGTGAGGCTACATCTTCAAGAAATTAGAGATTAGTGAGAGTACTTAGTAGAAAGTTAGCCATACATTTTTACCCTTAAGAAAACTCAATTTTACAACCATTAAACCAATCCAAGAAACGCTTGAAACAACTCTTATTTTCTTTTCAATTCTTTATTTAATACAAGGAACTTTTTCTTTACTTTGAATAAAGAAGCCGCACTAAAGTGTTGACACTCAAAAAAGACAACTCTCAGACAACTTTCCAACCGGTCTGAACGACGTCTAACTTGTCGACATTTACAAAAGACAAGTCACAGACAAGCTGACGATAAGTTTTTACCCATCTCCGAGGGACAAATCAGTGACTTAGACTCTATTATCCAGTGAAGCAGACAGTAAGCCAAGATTGTCTTTGAAGAGATCTAAGCAGGCCTAAAATGCTAAGTAAGCTCAACACTTAGCATCACATGAGCCAAAAGGGATAGCCTCGACTGAGAGGCTAAGTTTGTCTAGATTCGCCTTGAAGCTCTCCACAGAGAGTTAACTTACAGCTTCGCCTGAAACTAATTCTAGCTTCGCCAGAAGTTTTCTTGATAGCTTCTCATGAAGCTTTGCATAGCTCCACAGAGAGCTAACTTACAACTTCTCTTGAAGCTAATTCTAACTTCGCCGGAAGCTTTCTTGATAGCTTCTCATGAAGCTTTTCATAGCTCCACAGAGTGCTGACTTACAGCTTCATTTGAAGCTAATTCTAGCCTCTCCGAAAGCTAATTCTAGCTTCTCAGGAAGCTTTCTTTCTAGCTTTTCATGAAGCTCTTCATAGCTCCAGAGAGCTAACTTATAGTTTCGCCTGAAGCTAATTCTAGCATCTTCGGAAGCTAATTTTAGCTTCTCTGGAAGCTTTCTTGATAGCTTCTGATGAATCTTTTCATTAGCCCTGCTGCGGGTCTTTTTATGGTCATCTTTGACCAATCAAATCTTCAGATGAAATCATTATGATCGAGATCAAACTTGGCAGTTGCTTGACATGATCTCTTGACTCTCCCAATCAGGTAAAAAGATCAAATGAGATCTCTCAATTAATTGGAGAGGATCAAAGGAGTATCCCTTATTAAGAGGAGCCAATCTTTTATGGTCATCTTTGACCAATCAAATCTCCAAATGAGATCATTGTGATCGAGATCAAATTTGATAGTTACACCCATGATTTCTCATTAAAGGGAGACAATCAAGGGAATCATAACTCCCTATTGAGCCTATAAATAGCTCACTAGTAGGCTAGGCGTAGGGGCTTGAAAAGATTCAAGTCCAAGAGGCTTTTTAAAGAGCATAAGCTTCTTTGGTGGCTTCAAAACATAAGCCAACAAGAAATTTACTCTCTTGCTTTCAAGAATTCAAAAAATCTCTTCTCTAATCCCACAAGGATAAATTCAAGGTGCTAATACCCTAAGATCTTCCTCCCTTTCAAGGAATTTTCGGAATCAGGCGAGAAAGAATTCCCAAGCGGAGGCAGCTCGAGAAGTAACAAGAGGGTTCTACTGACCTTCTGTTTTTTGATTTTCTAAACCAGGCGAGAAGGGAATCCAATCAGGCGGCAGTCTGATTGTCTGATCGATCGCATCGTCAAGGGATAAAGTGATCACGCGCTGATCAGATTCCTACCGGCACACTTTCCTAGAAATCTCAGAGGAGATCTACTTGTAATCTTCTTACTGTAAAGAATTACTTGTAATTTCGCTCCTCGACACTTTTTTGTAAGTTTTCCCCTTTGTAAAATCAATGAAAAATATAAAGCTTTCATCGCTCTCCCTCCTTGTCGATACGACCCATATAACCAATTTGCTATTATGAAAGAACTGCAGAAGCATTAACATCGACCATCACTTCTTTACTTATTCTTGTGCATGCTTTTTGCCGATCAGTTGGCATCCGAAAGTTGATCAAATAAATCATTAGATCTAGGGAACAGGTATCGGTTCTTGATGGTAACTTTGTTCAACTATCTATATGAAAATACACCTAGAGGGAGTGAATAGGTGTAAGGCTAATCTATGATAAATAATGCGAAATAAAAAATTAAATGCAACACACTTAGTGTAACCAAAGAGTGTAGTCGAATTCCCGATGAAGGGCTCTAGTCTAACTCCTCTAAATTGCTCTAAATAAGAGTTGAGGTGCTATATGAAGCTCTCTTAGTTAAACACAAGTATGGGCGCACAATCAAACCAAGCATGTATATATGATATGACAATAAGATGCAATGTACAATGTAAGAGAGAGAGTTAGAGAAAGTGGATCAAACGCAAACACCGAGATATGTTTCGAGGTTTGAGCACACAGCTCTACGTCCCCGCCTTTACACAGAAGGATTTTCACTAACTCGTCCACACAGGACTTCTCACACTGGGAACCTCCACTGAGGATTTGGGGAAAATACAATTTGAGAGTAAACAACTCCTCTCTCAAATACAACTTGGGAGTACACAACTCCTCTCTCAAATACAACCTCTTACTAGAGGCAACGCACAAAACAGATCACCTCTACACGTAGAGGGATAGACACTTAGCCAAACAAAGATCAATCTCTCACAAGAGGGATAGGGCTCAAAGTCACTCAAACACAATCACCTCACACTTGAGGGATTCCAACACAACCTCCACTATCACCTCTCACTAAAAGGATACCAATACAATCACCTCTCACTAGAAGGATAACACAAATCAAGGAGGGTTTATAACTTGGTGGTCTCTCTCAACCACAAACCAATTTTCCTACAAAAATAAGATCCTATAGATAGGATAGATAGATAAGCTCAAGTGTGAGAAATAAAAACAATAAAGAAAAATACTTGAGAAAATCACAAGATAGATATTGAAATAAAGAACAAAAACCAATTCTCAAATAACCTCTTTTTCTTTGAATTTTCCAACACTTTAAAACAAATAAAGATTGATCTTTTAAACCCAAAAACTCTTTTAAAAACTTGTTGTTAAACACTTGTAAAGGTGAAAAAAATTGCTCTCTAAAAATTTGTTTAAAAACAAACTCAAATGGGGTATATATAGCCCCATATGAAATCTGCCCGTTGGCAGCTGAAAAGGACAGAAATGTGTTGGCCCAAAGGCCTTCCACCCTAGTTTTGATGATGATTAACTCATGTAGTTATGTTTACTAATAATCTTGTGTTTCTAGTCTCAGATCATATAACAAGATATTAGTTGGTGATTAGCTTCAACAAAGGCGTTTAGAAGCTTTTCATGGTGATTCCAGGGCCAAAGCATCAAGATCATACCTTGCCTAGCTCATGGATCATGGTGTTTGTGGATCGAGTCAACTTGAAGATGAAGATCATCAAGAAGACTTAGGTATCCATAGTTTAGATAGTGTGTTTTAGATCCATTTGTAAAGATTAGTATAGTTGATATGCTCAAGTGCACAAAACACACACGTTTTCATGTTTTGGAATTGGTTTTCATGAATGATTGATCAAAACAAGTTTACATGGCTTATATGTATAATAGATGTATTCTAGTTATACATACATGCTTACATTTCCTATACAAACTTATTTTGACTATCTTATTCATGTATTGAAAAATCAAGTTTGATAAAAATACAAGTTTTGTTTTTGATAAAATTTGCAAGACTCAAAAATGAATTGATATGTTTGATATATGTCTTGAAATTTTTATCACTTATTTGTGTTTCAATATAAAATGTTAAAACAAGTTTTGTGAATTTTTAGAAGTATTAAAAGAATTTTCAAAATATTTTTAAACTATTTTTTTGACTCAGTTTTCTGTTCCAGGCTTCAACCAGTCGACTAAGTCAGCTTATTAGTCGACTTGGGATGAAGTCGGTCGACCGGGCTGGTCGACCGACGTGCACAGATCTGTGCACGTTTGGCAGCTCTGGGACGGTCGACCCGGGCGGTCGACCGGGTCTGAGAGCAGTGCTCTCTGTTTGTTTGGGTCGACCGTGCCGATCGACCGTGTTTGCCCAACGGTCACATTTCTGACCGTTGGCGGTCGACCGGGCTGGTCGACCGTTAGCCTGTCAGGCTGCCACATCAGCCTAACGGCTAGTTTTCTGATGGGCCTATATAAACCCCAATTCTTTGGGATTTTGGCCAAGGTTTTTACAAGAGAAAAATTCTCAGTTTTCCTGAGTTTAAAACAAATTTTAAAAGAGTTTTTGGGCTTTAAACTTCTCATCTTTATTGTTTTTCAAGGGTTTTGGAAAATCAAAGAAAATAGGAATTTGGGATATTTGTATTGGTTTTCATTCTCTATCTTTTACAAGAGTTTTCCCAAGTATTTTCTTTGTTGCTTGTTTCCAAAAACACCTTGATTTCCACACTTGAGCTATCATACTATCCTAATCTATTAGGATCCTTGTTTTGTGGAAAAGAGAAAAGAGAGAAGTGTTTGAGGTTAAGCCTCTAAGTTGTAAACCCTCCTTTTATTTGTGTATCCCTCTTTGGTAGAGGTTGATCGGAGTGGTGTTTGGATCCCTCTTCGGTAGAGGTGATTGTGTTTGTATTGGCTACGGACCTTATCCCTCTTCGGTAGAGGTGGATTGTGATTGTATTGCCTCGGTGGCATTGAGAGAGGAGTTCGGTACTCCTATAGTGGATTGGAAATCCTACACGGTGGTGTAGGCGGGGATGTAGAGCTAGGGGCTCGAACCTCGAAATATATCTTGGCCTTTGCGTTTGATCCATTGTCTCTCAACACTCTCTCTCATTTATTTTGTGCAAAGCATCATTCATCATTCATATCATACTTGCTTGCATTTGTGTTGTGCCTTGCATTGATTCATATTGATATATCATCTTATATGCTTGGTTGTTTGTGTGTGCCTCACTTGTACTTAATCAACAAGAGCTTCACATAGCACCTCAACCCATTCAAGGGGAATCAAGAGGAGTTAGTCCAGAGCCCTTCACGGGAAATTCGGCTACACTTGTTGATTGTATTAAGTGTGTTTGCAATAATTTGCATTAGCTTCCGCATTTAGCGCATTTAGTTCACTAGATTAGCACTTACACCTATTCACCCCCCTCTAGGTGTTTTTCAATTGGTATCAGCGCTAGTGCTCCTGATACTTAGGCTTAACATCCTAGGAGTGAGATCTATTTGTTTGCTAATCTTGTTTGCATTTGCATGTTTGCACACATATAGTTTTTACCATGGACTTCATGACCCCACCTAGCTTTGACCCTTCCAACATTCTTGTTTGGAAGACTAGGATGGCCATTTACCTACAAACCCTAGGTTATAAGGTTCACCTTGCCATTACCAAGGAATCCTTTCTTAGTGATAGCAAGCATATAGGAGCCAATGCACAAGCCCTTGAGGCCATTAGAAACACATTGCCTAAAGAATATCTTTTGCATGTTTCTAACCTTGATTCCGCTTTTGTAGTGTGAAATTTGTTGACAACAACCACTACCTCCAAGCTTCAAACGCCTATCCAATAAGAAGAGGAATCTAGTGGAGAATCCGAGCCGCAACAATGCTATACGGTCCAAGGGAATGACTCCCTTGAGGTACTTTCGGAATCTCAACTAGATAGTAATGATTGTGCTAGTTCTTCAAATGATTTTGTTGATCCCCACGCTTTAAATGAAGAACTATCTATTGTTTGTGAAAAACTAATAGAAAAATATAACCTTTTGAAAAAGAAGACTTGTGCTTTAAATAAAGAAAAAGAGAAGTTGTCTTCTAAGCTTAACATGGTTTTGCAAGAGAAGGAGGAGATTTCTAATGAAAGTGATTCATTGAAATCTCAACTAGACCTTGCCTTAAAAGAAAATAAATCTAAAAATGATTGTGATAATGTGTTGAAGAAAAATGAGTTTTTATCTTCAAAAATTGATTTTGTTTTAAAGGAGAATATTGCTTTGAAAAATAAAATTATTTCTATTTCAAATGATTTAGATGTGTGTTTAAAGAAAAATGTTGTTTTACAAAATAAGATTGATGATCATGTTTGCCATGCTAGGTTAGTATCACACACACCTCCTATTGCATGTGCCACCTCTTCTTTAATTGATAATAATATATCCTTACTTAAGAAGAAGGTAGATTGTTTGGGCTCCACTATGAGCCAATGTGCCATGAACCACTCACGGTTGGAAACTTTGGTTCGAAAGAAACAAGTTCCATCCTTTATGCATGCACACCCTCCACGGCATACACATGCTCATCACGGACACTCTCATCACATGTATGCTCATGTGTACACTTGTACACATTGTGGACGTAAGGGCCACCTTGCTAAATTTTGCTATGATAGAATACATGTTGATAATTTAGCAAAGAATTTTGTTTGGGTTAGAGAAGGGACTAACCCCCATGAACCCAATAAGATGTGGGTACCAAAGACCACCCCTTCTTTATTTGATGTAGGTGTGGGCTCTCACATGACGTGAGAGTTGCCGTACCTTGGAGTGGATGCGTTCCGTTCTTAAAGGAAATCAATTGGATGCATCACTTTCAAGGAAGATTTGGTGGAGATGACCACCACGTTTTGGAGACAAGGAGAGTTGCTTCTTCGGTTTTGGTGACAATCCTTTACTCCCGTTTTATTTACATGCTTTCCATGTTTATCTTTCATAGCATGTTTTATTGTTTGTAGATTATTATGATAATGCCATGTTTATTAAATCCTTGACATACATGTTTAGCATTTTGAGACACCCATGTTTAATATGGACCATTATTTTAGTGTTCTCACCATTGTTTAGCTATCATGTTTATCTTAGGTTTAATAACATGTGTATTTGCATAATAATCATATTTTTATTTATCATGTTGATTTTTATCCCGTTTTATGCTTCATGAGTTGACTACATGTTTAAATATTAGTTTTCATTAAAATTTGGTGTGTACTTGTGCATATAGTGGGCCACAGATAAATCTATATATGTTTGAGCTTGATTACTTATTTGAACCCATTAGATGTGCTAGTATAGTCTAGTTTTGATGATTCATACATTTTAAACTTGTATTCCTATTTTTGGATTTGTTTTATGTGTATAAGTTTTCAATTCATGTATATGTGTATTTTGCCAAACTTTAAGATATACATGTATACCCCTTGAGTCATTTGCCTTTCATGCAAATCTATATATGGACTCAATTGTGTTTAGGGATATGTATGTATACTTATTGTGTTGACAATTCATACATATACCTTGAAATGAAATTTGTTTTGGTGAAAAGTTAGTTTTTCTTAATTTTGTGTTTAATTATTTGACTTCATGTATATGTCTATTTTAATCCAAATTATTGTTATACATACACATCCTTTTTGAGCCACGTACCTTCATGCATATATCTTTGTGGACTCGTTGTGTTTGGATATGTATGTACACTTTAATTTGTATAGGACATACATATACCTTGAAGATTAAATAAGTTTTAATGATTTTCATGTTTTCTTATTTAAAGGAATATTGAGCTAAATTGTATATTTTCATGATCATGTTCTTCACATTGTATTTGTACACTCACATTTCTTATTTACTCATGTGTTTTGTTTTCATGAGTTATATTTAGGCTTAATTGGCTTAGAGTGTTGATTATCATGTGGATTTCATGTTTCATGAAAAATAATTTGTTTTTATTCCTTGCTTGAAGGATTTCGTACTAGTTTAAAAGATTTTCTTTTAACTAGTTACGGTATTCTTCATTTTGGTAGAGTTTTTCAAACAAAGCTTATTTTTCAAATCTATTTTTGAAAACCCTACCTTTACGGGAGGTTGGATGGGAGTCCATGCCTTGTATGTTTATATTGAAAATCATTTTAAACTTGTGCATGAGATGGGAGGTAGTTATATGAGTTATACCATGATTTTATTGTTATGTCAATTGGTATCATTGAACTCTTTCAATTAGTATCAATTTGATCCTTTTGTATACTCATATGTTTATTGTGTATGTATATTTTCAATTGGTATCATCTATTAGTGATTGGTACTCATTCTATTTCATACACATATACTTGTTTTATTTGTGCTATTATATTTCTATATCTTAAGCACAAATTTTGTTTATGCTAATGCTTGAGCTTCAACTTTGTTTCAATTGATTTAGCTTTCAATTGGTATTCGTAATTCAAACCTTATTTTCCAATTGATTTTTCAATTGATTTTTTTTAAAAAAAAACTATGCGTAGGATTGTTAAAATAAAAGTATCCATAGTTTTTGTTGGTATTTCATAAAGGGGGAGAAAATTCGATTTTCATATTTCAATTGGTATTTAGTTTTCCACTCCCTTACTTTATGATAGAAAATAGTCATTTCAATTGTTTATATGACTTAAAAAAATACTATCTTTTGATATCAAGATGTCTTGTGTTTTAAATTGGTATCTAAAAATTTAGTTTAACAAAAATTACAAAAGTTTTGATTTATATTGACTATATGCAAGGAGAGCTTAACATCTCTTCTACATATAGATTCATGATGAGTGTATCTTGTATTGAAAAGCTTAACATCTCTTCTTTATGTGGTACACGTGTGTAGGGGGAGCTTCACATCTCCTCTTATGTATTACATAATGTGGGTTATGTGAATTAGGGCTTAACATTCCTCTTTCATGTAATGCATATGTGTAGGGAAGCTAACTTAGCGTCTTCCTCTTCATGAATGTATATAGCATATAACATTTATTGATCTTTGTTTATTTTTAATTGGTATCAAGATGCTTCATTGACATATTTTTCTATTGATATCATGTTGTTTATAGTCACCCCTTATTGACTTTATTTTTGTTTTAGACAAAAAAGGGGAGAACATTGTTTGTATTGTTTTGATTGACAAAAGGGGGGAGAAAGATTTTTACCCCTCATTTTATTGTTTTGATTGTTTACCCCTTTGTTGATGATTGACAAAAAGGGGAGAATTATTTGAGAGTTTAACATGCATATATAAACCAAAATCTTTTTAATATGCATGATTGGTACAAGTTTTATATATGCATACTTATGTTTTTGCATATATTAAGTTTTATTGGTATCTAGAGCATCTAGTGTTTTGTTAATGTTTTATTAATTTAATTGGTATCTAGAACTTCTAGAACATGTTTATGTGTTTTATGCATGTTGATGCATACATGTTTATGTACATTCATTGTATATCTTTTGTTTATTTGTTTATACATGAGTTAAGAGGGAGCTTCTTTGAAGCTTAACTTTAATCCATGCATATATAACTCCATGAGTTTTGTCATCATCAAAAGGGGGAGATTGTTGGCCCAAAGGCCTTCCACCCTAGTTTTGATGATGATTAACTCATGTAGTTATGTTTACTAATAATCTTGTGCTTCTAGTCTCAGATCATATAACAAGATATTAGTTGGTGATTAGCTTCAACAAAGGTGTTTAGAAGTTTTTCATGGTGATTCCAGGGCCAAAGCATCAAGATCATACCTTGCCTAGCTCATGGATCACGGTGTTTGTGGATCGAGTCAACTTGAAGATGAAGATCATCAAGAAGACTTAGGTATCCATAGTTTAGATAGTGTGTTTTAGATCCATTTATAAAGCTTAGTATAGTTGATATGCTCAAGTGCACACAACACACACGTTTTCATGTTTTGGAATTGGTTTTCATGAATGATTGATCAAAACAAGTTTACATAGTTTATATGTATAATAGATGTATTCTAGTTATACATACATGCTTACATTTCCTATACAAACTTATTTTGACTATCTTATTCATGTATTGAAAAATCAAGTTTGATAAAAATACAAGTTTTGTTTTTGATAAAATTTGCAAGACTCAAAAATGAATTGATATGTTTGATATATGTCTTGAAATTTTTATCACTTGTTTGTGTTTCAATATAAAATGTTAAAACAAGTTTTGTGAATTTTTAGAAGTATTAAAAGAATTTTCAAAATATTTTTAAACTATTTTTTTGACCCAGTTTTCTGTTCCAGGCTTCAACCAGTCGACTAAGTCAGTTTATTAGTCGACTTGGGATGAAGTCGGTCAACCGGGCTGGTCGACCGACGTGCACAGATCTGTGCACGTTTGGCAGCTCTGGGACGGTTAGACCCGGGCGGTCGACCGGGTCTGAGAGCAGTGCTCTCTGTTTGTTTGGGTCGACCGTGCCGGTCGACCGTGTTTGCCCAACGGTCACATTTCTGACCATTGGCGATCGACCGGGCCGGTCGACCGTTAGCCTGTCAGGCTGCCACATCAGCCTAACGGCTAGTTTTCTGATGGGCCTATATAAACCCCAATTCTTTGAGATTTTGGCCAAGGTTTTTACAAGAGAAAAATTCTCAGTTTTCCTGAGTTTAAAACAAGTTTTAAAAAGAGTTTTTGGGCTTTAAACTTCTCATCTTTATTATTTTTCAAGAGTTTTGGAAAATCAAAGAAAATAGGAATTTGGGATATTTGTATTGGTTTTCATTCTCTATCTTTTACAAGAGTTTTCCCAAGTATTTTCTTTGTTGCTTGTTTTCAAAAACACCTTGATTTCTACACTTGAGCTATCATACTATCCTAATCTATTAGGATCCTTGTTTTGTGGAAAAGAGAAAAGAGAGAAGTGTTTGAGGTTAAGCCTCTAAGTTGTAAACCCTCCTTTTATTTGTGTATCCCTCTTTGGTAGAGGTTGATCGGAGTAGTGTTTGGATCCCTCTTCGGTAGAGGTGATTGTGTTTGTATTGGCTACGGGCCTTATCCCTCTTCGGTAGAGGTGGATTGTGGTTGTATTGCCTCGGTGGCATTGAGAGAGGAGTTCGGTACTCCTATAGTGGATTGGAAATCCTACACGGTGGTGTAGGCGGGGATGTAGAGCTAGGGGCTCGAACCTCGAAACATATCTTGGCCTTTGCGTTTGATCCATTGTCTCTCAACACTCTCTCACATTTATTTTGTGTAAAGCATCTTCCATTATTCATATCATACTTGCTTGCATTTGTGTTGTGCCTTGCATTGATTCATATTGATATATCATCTTATATGCTTGGTTGTTTGTGTGTGCCTCACTTGTACTTAATCAACAAGAGCTTCACATAGCACCTCAACCCATTCAAGGGGAATCAAGAGGAGTTAGTTCAGAGCCCTTCACGGGGAATTCGGCTACACTTGTTGATTGTATTAAGTGTTTGCAATAATTTGCATTAGCTTCCGCATTTAGCGCATTTAGTTCACTAGATTAGCACTTACACCTATTTACCCCCCCTCTAGGTGTTTTTCAAAATGCCCTTCCGGTCGACCGGGCGGTCGACCGACCAACGGTCATATTTTTGACCATTGAGCCCACCGGTCGACTAGCTCGATCGACCGAGACTGAATAACAGCAGAGCTCTCTGCTGGTCGACCGACCCGGTCGACTGGGGCCATTTCCAGATAGCAGAGCTCTCTGGATGGTCGACTGACCCGGTCGACCGGCTCACCAGCTCAAGCTGGCGTGCACGCTTTGTGCACGTCGGTCGATCGCACTGGTCGACCGACTACTGCTACGTTCGATCGGTCCGGTCGACCGGCAGACAGCTAGTACAGTATTTTTAGGATTTAAAAACTTGAGTTTTTATCTTTAATTAAATCCCATAAAATCACATAAATTTCACAAAAATCAGTTCTTATTAGATCTTTGAAATACAAATATGTGTGATAAAAAATCAACACATATTTCAAACAATTTAAACCATTTTTGTGAGATTGAAAATTTGCCTTAAACCAAAAACTGTATTTTTCAAAACTAAGATTTTTGAAATGGAAAATCGTTTTCTCCAGAACTCATGCAAATACAAAAATATGATATTGAAACAACTTTGAAGCATATTGTATACCGATAGAATCTAATATACATGTAAAGATATTATATCTATGTTTTTGACTTAAAAATCAAGATCGGTTAAATCGAAAATTAAAAACCAATAAACATGAAACTTGTGTGCATATTGTGAACTTGAGCATATCATACTATCTAATTTATAACAACAAGATCTAAACAAACTATACTAAAGCAGACCGATGTCTTCTTGCCTCCAAGACGACTCGATCCAAACGAAATTCACCGAGCTTGACTCCACCGAGTGCTAGATGTGAACTTGACGTTCGAGCTCTTGAATCGCCATGTGAAAGCTCCAAAACACCTTGTTGAAGCTAATCACCTATTAATATCTTGATCAAATATCTGAAACTAAATATCACAAGATTATTAGTAAACAATAACTACATGCGTTAATCATCATCAAAACTAGAGTGAAGGGCCTCTGAGTCAACACTATAATTAATGCATAATCTCATACTCCTGTCTTTCTTCTTAATAAGTAGTATTGGGGCTCGCCAGGGTGATACGCTAGGTCGAATGAACCCACTATCCAACAGCCTTTGCAGTTGATCCTTCAATTCCTTCATTTCTACTAGAGCCATTATATAAGAAGCTTTAAAGATAGGGCTTGATCCTGGGAGTAAATCAATAGAGAATTCAATCTCTTTATCCGGTAAGCCTGGTAACTCTTCTGACAACACATCAGGATATTCTTTCACCACTGCTGTATTCTCTAACTTTAATTCAGCTTCCTTCTTATCTATGACGGCTGTTAGAAATCTCTGGCACCCTCGTCTTAACAATTTTGTAGTCTTAATTGCTGATATGACTTGTACCTCTTCCGATTCTTTACTCCTTCAAAGGAAAATTCTGAGATTCCTTCCATTTTGAAAGTTTCCCTTTTCCTTTTTTAGTGACAATCTACATGGGCATGGTGAGTTGACAACCAATCCATTCCTAAAATCGCATCATATTCCATTCCTCCTAGTTTTACTAGATTGACCTATGTTTTTTACTTCTCCTATCATAACTTCACATCTCTTATAGCACCCAGTAGCAATAATTTCTTCACATGTAGAGGTTGATATAATTAGTTGAAATTCTAAGAGTTCAGGTTTCTTGTTTAATTTGGATGCAAATGTAGCAGAAACAAAAGAGTGTGTGATACCAGGATTAAATAATACTCGGGCAGTATGCCCTACTGTGCAGGTAATAGATTCCACCACGGCATTTGATACTCGAGCTTCCTGCTGAGTTAAGGCATTCATCTTCCTCTGAGCTCTAGACTGTTGTACTGAAGATTGAGTCATGCCTGTCTAGTTGTGTTGAATGGTCGTGTGGAGGTTCCTGATAATCCCGAAAATGGGGCAGCGTCCATCGTTTGCCTTTCAGTCCCAAATCCCATGCTTGAGTATCCATGTAGATTTGGACACTCCTTCCTCATGTGACCAATATTGCCACATATAAAACATTGTGTGCCTTGAATGCAGTTGCCCACATGGCTCCTGTTACGCCTGGGGCATCATAGGTTCCTAGTAAGATTTGAACGAGGAGAGGGTATTGATTGGGGCCCGTGCAAGAATCCTCCCCTATTCCCTGTACCACCCTAATATCTTGAAGCTAGTACCACCAAAGATCCCGTAATTCTATTAAATTTAAAGTTTGACCCTCCAGAGCTATGTGTCTCCTGATATCAGAAATGCTTGGGTGGAGGAAATTCCTTGTTCGGGACTTCCTGGGCTTCCAATATGTTTCGATCAACTTTCAGTGTCTTCTCACAGCTTGAACATAGATTTGGAGTTGAAACGAAACCAATTTGCTTCTAATCTCTGGCCTTAATCCCTTTACAAATCTTTTGTTTTATCTACTTCTTTGCGGACCAGCCCTACTGCATATCTTGACAGTTGTATGAATCTGATGTCATACTGACTCACTAACATTAGTCCGTACTTTAAATCTTAAAACTTCATGGCGAATTTATCCTTTACTACCCCCCTATGTACTTTTCATTGAATTTCTTGGTAAGAAAGTTTCAAGTGAGCTCTTCCCCTGCAGACTTAGTTCAATCTTTTACCATCTCTTACCAATATTTCGCCTCCTCTTGGAACATAAAAGTGATAAAAGATACTCTTTGATTTTTAGTATATTTCATAACATCTAGTATTTTCTCAATCTGACGGAGCCACTCTTCTGCTTGCATTGGGTCGGCTTCCCCTTTAAATGCTGGCGGATGCAGCTTCTTAAATTATTCTAGAGCTTTATACGGGTTGGTACTTGTTGCCAGCTGTGCCAACCATTCAGGAACTTTGTCAAGGATTTTCTGACTTTCATTGAGTTATTCTATGACGACTTCGTGGTTAGTCGGGATGAACACCCCCAACTGTGCTATGCAGTGGGGGCAAGACCTTCAGGATCAGTATCAAGTGGTGGAAGATTTAAGTCCATCTCCCCCTAAAAGAACAATCAATTTATTATTATTAACATTCACAATACAAACAAATTTTATATATAAACTACTACTGCTATTTATAACTTCAAAAGTGTTACTGGGACAAGATTTATATTTATGTGCATTTATACAAAACATACAAAATATCTATGATGAGACACATTGTCCACAAACATTTCCTTATAAAATACATAAGCCCCTTACCCCAAAAGCTCAAAAAAAAATAAGCGAGCCGAGACATTCTTTCCCATAATGCTATACATCCATTCTTATATAAGGATTTACATTAGAACAAGTGTTATTCCCAGATTTGTTTCTCGGGCTTTCTTCTTCAGGATCCTCTTCCTTTGGGTCTTCTTCCTCAGGATCTTCCTCAAGATCTTCTTCTTCTGGGTCTTCTTTACCTTCTATTATGGTATCATCATCACATCTCCAATAATCATGATCATATAGATTCTAGTTTTGGGCCAGCTAAAGTTCCATCAAATACCTCCAAAAGCTATCCTTTCTTGAGACTCTATCCTATCACCGGGGGCGGCATCAAGAGCCTCGGTTATTGGTAGGTCCCCAATGACACTCTCAGCATCATCCACTGTAACACTTGTCTTAATTAAAGCATTTCTTTGTCCTAAATAATCATAAGGGGTAATGGAATTAGTATGTATGCATGATATCTTAGTAAGCCATATGTATTATACGGGTATTATACGGGTACGTATATACAAGCGTGTACGTAAGTATTTATACGTATAAGAATAATGCCCCAAAAGTCAACATCACCACCATCCCCACCATGCTTGTACTTCATGAAGAAGGGAGAGGCATGGGGTTTAATTAGACTTGATGGGATGTTAAGGGACACTTGGCACATTGTTATGGAGGGTCAAAAGGCTATAAATAGAAGGGATGAAGAGGATAAAACACTTTTGAAACAAAACACTCTCTCTTTCTCTCCCTCTCTTCCCTTTTCCTACAACAACAACAACAGCAACAGCAACAACAACAACAACAACAACAGCAACAGCAACAACAACAACAGCAGCTGCAGCAGCAAAAGAGGGCAGCAGCAACAACAGTCAAAAATAGCCAAAAATCAGTCCATACTACTTCAAGAGTGAGTAGAACATGCTAATCTTAACAACATGATGAGTAGAAATAATTAGGAAATGAAATAAGTGTAAGAGATACACAAGTATTTGACCTTATGTATGTTTTGGGTTCATGTGTTTCAATTCCGCAAGTATTACTCATGTTGTTTATGAATCCATGATTTTATTACATGTCTTGCATATTGATATTATATGATGGCATGAATGCATCGGAGGAAGGGACCGGGTTGAACCGGAGGCGTAGAAGGGGAGATTATATATTATGTATCGGAGGAAGGGACCGGGTTGAACCGGAGGCGTAGAAGGGGAGATTATATATATTGTATCGGAGGAAGGGACCGGGTTGAACCGGAGGCGTAGAAGGGGAGATTATGTGTATGTATGTGGTTGTCACTATGATATAAGTCCTATGTTATATTCATGTATAAACCCTTAACAGCAAATCTGGAAATGACTTCTTAACAGGCACTTTTTAAGTAGGTTAGTCGACTAAGTCCGGAATTAGTCGACTATAGGTGTGATACGTTAGGCAGATAACTGCTGTTATAGCAGGATTAGTCGACTACAAACAGACTGTAGTCGACTAATCCCAGATACAGAGAGCAAACAGAAAGTTGACAATCTATTTTTGGCAGAATTAGTCGACTTGAGTCAACTACTAGTCGACTAATATTTATGATTAGTCGACTACACCAGGAGGGTAGTCGACTATAGGTGACATCCAAAGAGTAACATAATTTTTGATCCAGAATTAGTCGACTATAGGGAACTTCAAGTCGACTAGTACTTGAGTTAGTCGACTATACCAAGGAGGGTAGTCGACTACATTAATTCGTGGCTGTTAGTCAAGTAGCAGGTGCGTGTGATGCAGAGTTAGTCGACTATAGGGTGGCTTAGTCGACTAGTAAGGCTTTATTACTGTGTTTGATTTTGGTTACTGGATACTCATAAGATCCTATAAAAACAGTATAGCGACACACATGTCAACTGGATAATTTGGCCTTGTATACCTACTTGATAGGCATGTTTAGCTATTGTTTTACTCACTGAGCCGTCAAGCTCACTTTATTCTAACTCCACCTACAGGTTTGGACAAGGGCAAGAGACCCGCTTAAGGGCAGTTGTGCGGGACAAGCGCCACCAGAACCACTGTTTTAGGAGTTATTTTTGTTATGTATATAACTTTGTATTAACATGCGTACTTTTAGTTGAGTGTTGCTCTTGGCTTGTAATTCTAATAGGACCTAGTGTTGGACCCTTACTTGTATGTATATATTTTGACACGATGAATGTAGACTGTGTTCTTATGGATTAGTGAACTATATGTGTTAGTATGATAAGTCTCGAGTTGATCATACATGTTATCTTTAGTGGGAAATTTGATGTACAGTGGAGAGTTCCGATGACTATGTTGGAAGTATTGTACCGTGATGGGTCCCACGCTTGAATTATACGAGATAATTATGTTAAAATAGAAAAAAATTTAAACTGGGACCGTTACATCCACCATATCTTTGTTCTGTTCTTCCTCCACGTTTGTCTCATCACCCATAGGGTCATGAAAAATCATCTTTGAATCAGTCTTTTCCGATTCGTAATCCCAATCTATAGTACCTGCTTCCCAACTCGAACCATCCGATTCTGAACTACCAGATAAAAATTCTGACATCTCAGAATCTCCCATCTGCAAAAGTAAAAAAGTCTTATCAGGTTCATCCACATATATAAAATCTCAAAATAATAAAGCTATTGGGAGTCACCAGATTTGATATTCCAAAAAATTTCTATTTCCTAGAGTCAACTACGCTTAAACATCCTTACATTTTGAAATAACTTTGACTTGCCTGATTTTTAGCTGCCCTCTCATTCCAGTGTCCCACACCACTGGTGATTGTTGACACTCCAAAAAGACAAACTCCCTCATGTGGTATTTCAACCGGTCCAAATAACATCCCAACTTGTTGACATTTATAAAAGACAAGATGCGGACATGCTGACGACCAAGATCTGGTCATCCTCAAAGACCAAGTGAAGCGTTAAAACTTACTGATCTAGTGAAGCAGAAGGTGAGCCAAACATCACCTGTAAAGATGTCTAAGCATGGCCCAGAGGATAGCATCGCTTGAAGCTTTATAGCCTTATTAAAGGGCGAAGGTATTAGCTTTGCCTGAAGCTTCTATTGAGACTACACAGCTCTGCAAAGGGCTAATCTCTTGCTTCGCTTGAAGATTTATAGCCTTGTTAAAAGGCTAAGATATTAGCTTCGCCTAAAGCTTCTCTCGAGAGTTTCGCTTGAAGATCTGTATGACTTTGCAGAGTGCTAACCTTTAATTTCGCTTGAAGCTATCTACAGCTTCGCCTGAAGCTAATTATAGCTTTGCCTGAAGCTTTCTTGCAGCTTCGCCTGCAAGACTATATCCAGCCTCACACGAGGCTTCCCGCACCCTTATAAGAGGGTTGGTCAGGTCAAATGTTTGACCTAGTATTTAGTGGGCTAACCCCACTATGCTAGTGGGGTTAATGCCAATGTAAGTGGGCGGCTATGTCCGTCCAATTTACCCCACGATCAGTGAAGAGGCGGGGTCAATAGGCCAGTCATAGGCTCGTACGAAGCTCAAAATAGCCTCTGAAGCGAGGTTAACTAATTGTTATCAGCCATGATTGAATTCTTGAGGCAACCCTCAAGAACTTATAAATAGCTCATCTAGGAATGAGCCCAAGGCATCAAGAAATAAGGTAAGGATCAGGCATCAAGCTGAAGTTATCAAGAGAGCTAGTAAAATAATATTAAAAAAATAATTATGAAAAATATTTAGACTGTAATTAGAATGCAAGTGAGATCTGTATGACCACAAAATTAACTGTTTTGAGCTAAAACTTATTACAAATGAGATTTGCATGACCACAAAATCAACTGTAGCACTCTGAAAGTGATGAAATGATTGTGTAAAAGGAAAAAAAGAATAAGAAAAAGGATTTCTCATTTTTCTTTTTCGATGTTTGGATGGACAACAAAAGTGAGAAATGACACTTCTCCACTTTCTCACTTCCACCCACTTCCTTGAATCCAACAGCCCCTGTGTGTAACTAAAATCACCTTCTCATTTTCTTGAGTGTAATAATTTGGAGTTTGAAATTAGTTATGAGGCATTAATGCTTCTGATGTTCGAAAAAGTTAGATGATTAGACTTTCAACTACCAATCTAGAGTTATAAAGAATATGATTTAATTTAAAGTAAGATTAACTTAATGTAAGAACTATATTGTGATATTAAATTAGATTGACAAAGACACTGATAAGATTGTCTGATTGGATTATTGGGTTAGATTATTTATACTTATTATTGAAAGTCAGGCTTGGATTGGAGCGGCAAGAAATTATGTTGTAGAAATACATGATTTTGGTTGTAGGTTGCACTTCATTTCATAATTTTTTTCGTGTATTAGTGTTGATTATTATTATTATTATTATTATTATTATTATCAGTTATGATAGATATCCTATTTGTGTGTGAGGATAACACATTGCTCGTTATAGTTATGGAGTACTACTTCTTATTTGTAATAAAGGACTCTATGACTTATTGCTTTTTCTGATGATTACTTATGTTGAGATCGGTGTTTGGGATAATTGGTTACGTATTAATATAAGTAGGCGATATCAAGCTGAAATATTATTATGTTGCGTAGGTGATTATTTAGTCTAATATATAATGTACTTGGATTATGATAAGCCGTGTAGACTGATATTGATATATGTTGTATTTGGACAAGTGACAAAATATAAAGGAGATACTGCCGAATTTTTTGAGAAATAAGATATGATTATGATAATCCGTTGAGTAATAATGATGTTTATGGTAATTGGGGCTATTGAAATCTGGGACGATTTCGCAAGTATTAGAGTAGAACAGGATCAAGTTGACCTACAACTAAGCCAGTAAGGGCACTCATCATCTAAATAGTACATGCTTCCTCTCTTATGACTCGAACCAATCCTCCTATAGTTGTTAGGTCTTGAAAGACAAAATAAGAAGGGAAAAGGTTATGCTGCAATTATTTTGCTTGGTAAACTGACTTATCGATAACAAATTATAGGAAATTTTAGAATATATAACATATTTGTTAGATTAAAAACCAAATAAAGAGACTGTGTACCATCAACAATGTGAACAGAAAGAAATTGATTAGAAAGATGCAAAAAAAAATAAATTTGTCCTTAATACCAGTCATATGAGACGAGGCTCTTGAATCTAATATTCATAGTCTATAAAGTGAGGCAATATAAGCTCCATAATTGAAGAGGATGTATGAGTTGATAGATGACTTGTCTGAGAGAACTCGATCTGACGCAGATCATATTCGTCCTGTGATATCCGAACAGTAGGAGCCCCAAAAGAACCAGAGGAAATAAGAAAGGAAACAATAGTAGTTCACTAGATAGCCAAGATGGAGAAACAAGAGATGACGAAGTACTTATAGCACCCAACATTACAGCCAGTTAAGAGGAACAACCAATAGTAGTCAAAAACAAAAACACCAATAATTCTGAGCGGAACTGATTTAGTTATCAGAGATTGGTATGGATAACCAACTCAACATCAACGGATAGCTAGACCCGCCAAATCAGAATCAAAGAACTTCTCAGAGTTCAGTGAGAAGAGGCAGACCTGCTTTAGGTTGCCACGATGATATCGTCGGATATTGCAGAAGATAGCAGTGGCTTGGGCTGTGATCCAAAAAGCAGTAGCATAGTTAGGAGGCCAAACATGTGATGAGGAAGTAGTCAGCAGGGATGGCAGTGGAGGTGGAGTGCTTGAGAGGAAGCAGCAGCGTGGGGCGAGCATGCGGACGCTTCGTCAACCTCAATTGAGATCGGCGAAGGCGGTAGACGCTTCAGGGAGCACCAGTAGGGATCATGAAAATCACCTAGAGGGGGGTGAATAGGTGATAATGCTAATCAATGCACAATTTAAAATATGATGCAACAATCGCCCAAAACAAGACTAAGAGCCGAATGCCCCGTGAAGGGTTCTGAACTCCTTCCTCCTGATTCCTCGTAAAATGAGTTGGAGGTGCGCAATGCAACCTTGTTGTATGGGACAAAGATTGACAAGATGAATGACAACAAGTGAATGTAGCAATGACAATCAAAAGCAAGTAGTAATAGCAATGAAAGTAGTGCAAGAACAAGGAAAGTAAACCAAACGCAAATACAAAGAATTGTTATCGAGGTTCGAGCACCCAGCTCTACTTCCCCGCCTTTCCCAGAAGGATTCCAACCACTTCCACTATCACAAAGATGTCACAAATACACCGGAGTACCCAACTCCACAATCTCAAGTACAAGTTCTCTCTTGGTAGTCAAAAGACCACAAACTTTCTCTTTCAAAATTCTCTTCCCTTACAAAGGTCCTTAGAGAACAATGAGTAGGAATGAAGCTCTTGTGTGCAAAGAGAAAAGAAAATGAAATCAGACAATTCTTGAAAGCACTTCAGAAAATGAGAGAGAATTTCAGCACAAAAATCAAGAAACCAAGTCTTTTTGAAAGCCTTGAACTTGTGGAAATTTTGATAATTTTTCTAGTAACCAAACTCTCCCTAAACACCCCTATTTATAGGAGAGGGTTAGGGTTTAAAGATAAAACATTTTTAAGGCTAAACAGAATGTATTAAAACCAAAATATGTCACTTAAACACACTTAAGTGAGAAAAGGACAAAAATAAATCTGCTCAGAAAACTAGCCGTAACTGTTTAAACGGCTAGTCCGGTCGACCGGCCCGGTCGACCGCTAGTACAAAGAAAATAACCGTTGCAGGCTACGGTCGACCGGCCCGGTCGACCCAAATAAACAGAGAGCAAAGTGTTACAGTCAGGCAGGTCTCAGTCGACCGTCACGGTCGACCGTGAAATGTGCACACTGATACGTGCATCTGCCAGAACCACGGTCGATTCGGGCGGTCGGCCGGCAAAGCCTGACACAAGCACGGTCGACCGGGGCGGTCGACCGGCTCAGGCCAAAACACAAGTTTCAAACAGATTTTTGAGGAGATAAACATTTTTATCAAAAGATGTTTTAAATAGGAATAAGTATAAACATAAATATGGATTTGTAGGCAGAGGATTTTGTATCAAAGTATTTTTGTATAATTTATATGAATTAAACTTAGAAATAAGATGTGCGCAAAAACGTGTGTGATGGAGCTTCAAACCTATTCACTATTCTTTAACAAAACTCTAAACTAAAAACAATCTAATAAATTATCTTGAGCAATCTTGAAGTCTTGAGCCAAGCTATGCCTTGCTAGAGCCTTCACTTCTATGTTCCTTCTATGATGTCCAATATGCCTTCTTTGCTTCATGAACCTAGAAATTCTTGCAATAGCTAAGCAATGGCCTCCAAATATGGTACAAACCTGAAACTTATCTTAACAAACTAATTAGTACCATATAGCTCATATTTGATTTGTTATCATCAAAACTCTAAACAAGTGGAGAGTGTAACCTTATGGGCCAACAGATCAGCGGAGGCATTGAAGTACCAAGAATCCATCGGCGAGAGCAGGGAAACCTTCTGAAGGCTTCTACGACCACAGGAGTGGTTGGCAGGGGAGGTGAAGCCTTCAGATGGTCACAGGTACTTCAGGCAGCATCAATTGTCGTCGAAGCAGTCTGTAGAGGAGTCAGAGGGATTCATCGAGACATCAGCAAGTGTCGTTAAGGTCAAAGAGGCCACCAATAGGGTTAGTCGATCCTCATCGAGGCTCTAGTAGGTCACGGCTAGGGCAGGAATTGTCAACGCAGTTTCAAGGGGCTTGGGGAGTCGTCGGGGGTTGTCGTGGAGGTTGGAGGAGGCCTCGTGGAGTCTCACCGAGGTAGCAGTAGTACACAAAGAGTCTTCTCGAGATGAAGATGATGTGGTGGAGGGTTTCGCTTGAAGAAGGCGGTGACTGGAAGGTGGGAAAGGTGGCGTTGGTGAAGATGAGAGGAAGTGAGAGAAAGAGGAAAAGAGAAAATTAGGGTTCGGGTTTTGATTTATACTCAGATACCATGTTAGCACAATAAACCCAACTTAATTAGATTTATTACGGAGAGGTAATACATATATAATACAGTGATGAATATGAGCTATTGGGTAGAAGCCTAATAGCCCAATAACTAATCTAACACTATTCATGGGTGACAAATAATAAGTAAAATTACACAAGATTGGATTCTTCTTCAGTTCCCAAAAGAAACACCCACGTAGCCTTAAGCTAAACCTTTGCCCTAATCAATACCTGAAAACGTTATTAACTTGAAAGGGTGAGCTTGATAGTTGCATTCTTATATAAATCAATATGTGTATTTATATTTATACAAGTGTGTGTGCGCGCGCGCGTGCGCGCGCACACACACACACACCTCATTTCTCTTATTAGAAACAATACAGATACGCTCTCTTTCCTGTCGCTATTTATTAAAATAATTTATGGGTATTTAATTTTAAGTTAATGGTATCGAAATTATCATCGTTTAGATTATTAAGTCTATTATTATTATTAATCTTGGGGTACTAATTATTGATTATTACCTCATTAATCAAATATTAATATATAAATCTGCGCCTTAAAATCGGGGTGTTAAAAAAAGGAAGAAAAAAAAAAACCTTTTATGTAAAAAATTTCACCATTCACGGAATTTACCGAGCGGAACCCATGGTTTAATTTACCCGTAAAACCACCACCATCCGCAGGATATATATAATAGCTGACGCCTTCAATTTGAATGGGAAGAGGGTGACCAAGATTTTATTTAGATATTGGTTATAAAAATAAAAATAAATGAAGATGTGAGTGATTTTGTATGGTAGCACGTGGGGGGATGGATGATGGGTGCAATTATCCCTATGAGGGCGGAGTGTGGGTACGGCCGGCGCTGGGATCGTGAAAGTGAAAGGGAGTGATGGTACGTGCCTTGGCCGCTACGGAACTGGCTCTGGGCCGCATTAGTAATAGTGTTCTTTATGGGGGGTTGTTGGTGGGGCCCGCTGGGAGTGCAGCCCTTATCTGCAAATTTTGACTTACTTTTTTTTTTTTCTGCCCGGGAGGGGCGGGGTTTTTGATTTGTTGGTGGACGTCCTCCGATTTCTGGGGTGGGGCCCGCGGTGAATCCGTATAAGAGTGGTGGGGCCGTTGGTGGGGTTGTTGGTGGGGCCGCATTAGTAATAGTGTTGTTGTTGTGTGTGTGTTGTGGGGGCAGGGCGGGGGTTTCGGGGTGGCCCCGGGGGAGTGCACAGCCCTTATCTGCCAATTTTTACTTACGTTTTTCTAATTTGAATACTGTAAAATTATATATATATATATATATATATATATATATATATATATATATATATATATATATAAAATTTTATTGCTCAAAAGAAGAAGAATGAGATCATATTAGCACTAATGCACTGAATCCTATTAAAACTTTGTTATTAAGTGCACTCAGGCGAAAGTAGGCTAATGAGAGTTTACTCACTGATAAAGAGTTGGGAAGTCGGCTACGGAGAGTCTCACGTTTAAATCTGCTTACAACGTAGTGTTCAAAAAAAAAAATACACATGAGAAATTGTAAAACATGAGTGAGGATGAGATACTATCAGGTACTTATATTTGGAGGGAAAAAAATAAAAATAGAAAGAAGAAAGCAGCCAGAATATTGCAGATGACGGATATTGTCATGACATGTAGATTGATTTCATTTATTTCTTAAATAAAATATCTCAATATGTTTATTCATTTGTTAGGAAGATATATTTATTATGATGATGTTAATTACATGAGGCGATGAGTTCAAATCTTAACAAAAGAAACCAATAATATATATTTTTTTTAGAGAAATCCAATTAATTATAAAATCAAAGGATAATTGCTACTATAATTTTGGCATTGCAATACAAGTTTGAGTTTTGAAACCATAGAGGTAGATGATTAAAAAAATAGCTTCAATTTTCGATTTGTGCCTGATGAAGAACACCTCACCAAAATTAAATGCTTGTTTTACCTAAAATTTATTGAATGTACATAACCACAGCAATTGATATATATCTTTCTAACAAATCTTTTATGTTGTCTTCTCTCTTTGCCATCTTTTATGTTGCTTCTCTCTCCCTCTGATCTCTCCCTCTTTTCTTTTGAATCTTTGTTTATTTATTTTCCTTTAGCTCTATGTTCTTTTCCTTGATGCTTTTTGTTTTCTAGAAGTTTTGCAAATCGATGATAGAAATTATGTATATATGGTTAGAACATTGCACAATTTTTAATGGATCTTTAAAATCTTAATTTGATGAAGATATGGAGAGCTTAAAAATATATATTCCTTAATTGAAGAAGATATGCCATAATGTCATTGTGCAGTGAGAGTGATTAAAATGCAGAAAATTATTTTCTTTAACTTTCTCAAACATACTTTTTCCCTTTCTTTATGGCTTTTGTTGGTACTGCCAGTAATTATTCTCCCTCTGTGTTTGTTGAGTCTTGTCTGTTTACAGGTGGCCCATGCTTTTATAGTCCTTTGCTCATGAAAAGAAAGTGTCAGCAGGCTCATGTGGCTGCTGCAGCGAAGAAAGAGTACTGTTTTGGGGTCATGTTTATTTATTCACTTCCCCACTTTCTCTCTTTCTCTGTCTTTCCTCGTGCACACAAGAGAGAGAGGAGCTGAGAAAAGGAAAGAGCAGGAGACTTTGGCTCTCTGAAGCAATTCTGACCCCCCTTTTTTCTTTCAGTCCTGAAATCAACAGTGCATGCTAGCAGTACTCGTAATAATCAACAAGTAACAAGAGAACGGGCAACCAAACAAAGCTAGCTCTGGCTATCATTGTAAGTTGCAGCAGCAGTGAATAATAATCCCATGCCTGATGCTTCACTCCAAGACTCTACAGTCAGAAGCAAGGGAAAGGGAAAGAAAGAGAGAGCCTCAGTCGTTATCAAACTCTTTTCTCTTTCTCTTTCCTTTTTTTTTTTTTCCTCCCTACTGAAAATAAATCTGTGGTGAGTACTGTTTCTTGCCCCAAAAACGTGTAGAGATTCGTACTCAGCCTGACCAAAGTTATCATCTCATATCCCCTTGACCCAGTGGCTCTTTGTCAGGGGCCAGAGCTCCCCCATTTTGGACGTTACTTCTTCTTCTTTTTCTTTTCTATTCTTCTCTTGTGTGACCAATGCAATGCAATTTGTGTGTCCAAGGTCATGCGAAGAGCATCTCTTTCTCTATTGCCCACAACTGGAATTAGCCATTGCATGCACCAACTCTCCTCCTCCTGCTCTCTCGAATTGCACATTTTTTTTAATTTTGACATTTGTATTTTAAAAAAAAAAAAGACATGAATGACACAACTAAAATTAAAAATAGGATATTTTAATACTTTTTTTTGGTTAAGACTAACTTTTTAGTAAAAATCTTAATATCTAGTAATTGGTTATTTGTATATTTAGAAGAGTTCTTTATATATGGCAAACAAAAGCTTGAAGTGTTCATTGAAGTAACTGAAGGCTAATGTAATACTTAGGATTTAGTAGAAAAAACTTCAGAGACTTTAGACTCGTTTGAGTGAACAAACAATCCCCAAGGCAATATGTATCTCCACCATGCATTATCACAGATTATTGAGCAATATTTTCAAAATTTTAACTCTGCCACAGTTATTCCCAAAGACCAAATTTGTAAGCATGATATAATAAGAGAATTGTTTTCTACTATTGATTGACCCTAATAATTTTGTCACCTTCACATAGTCCATCTCATTTTGCCCTTGTGTATATGTTCTTTTGAGATGCTTAGCCTCAATGGAGGGGCAAAAGTAACATTGGGCTCCATATGTAAGGTGATCACATCACATGAACACATATGGTTGAAGTCACTGAATACGATTTCATCCTTTTCTCTCTTGGCCTCTTTCCCTTCTTCCCTTGTTTTGTACCTCGTCTAATTTTAGGGCTTGTTAGTTTTGCTGTAAGTGATCGTAAACCGTAAGTCGTAAAATGAGAATGAGAAAAGTGAACTGTAACAAGAAAAATATATTGTATCGTAAATAATAAAAATGAGAATGGAAAAAATCAAAATCAAGATTCAAGTTGTTGCTGCCTGTTTGTTTCGCCGCAAAACATCGCAAGTCGTAAGTCGTAAAATGAGAATGGAAAATGTGAACTGTAATAGGGAAAATATATTGTGTTTTATGGTGTTTGGTTGATAAATTGAAAGCGTAAATGAGAAAGTATAATGTGTTTTACGGTGTTTGATAGGTAAAGTAAAAGTGTAGAAGAAAATTACATTGTGTTTTACGATGTTTGGCTGGTAATGTAAAAGTGTAAGTGAAAAATTTGACCACAAAATTAACTGTAGCAGCGATATAAATATTATAAATACTATTAAATTAAAACTATTATTGCAAATTAAATTGTATTAATAAATTTGAGATAAAATATTAATAATCTTAATATTTTATTTATAACAATAATATTAATAAAATATTAGTATAATTAGTAAAATATTACTAAAATATTAACTAAATAAATAATATAAATTTTTAAGAAAATCTAAGGAACATTAATAAAATTTTAAGAATACTAATAAAACATAAATATTAAAAAATCTTAAGAAAAATAATAAAATATAGCTATAAATATTATAATATTAAAAAATATTTGAAAATTATTATAATATTAAATTTTATTATAAAATTATTGTAATATTATAAAAATATAAAATTAACAAAGTAAAATATAATTATAATTTGAAAATAAATTATTATTATAATATTATTATAATGAATTATTATTACAATATTAATATAATAATAAAGTATATTATAATATTAATAAAGTAATTATTTATATTAAAAAATAAATAATTAAATATATAGTAATTTTATATTAAAGTATAATATTGTTATATTAATAAAATATTAACTTTAAAGAAAATAATAGAAAATGGTATAAGTATTAATAAAATAATAAAGTATTAAATAAAAATATTAATTAAAAAAATTAAATTAAAATAGTAAAATATTAAATATTAAAACAATATTAAAAATAATAAAAAACTAAAGATTAAAATATAAAATAATTAAATAATTAAATAAGAAATTGAACACTGTTATAAATATTAAATATTTAATAATATTAAATTATATATTGATTATCAAGTAACTGCTTTGAACTACAAGTGGGATTTACATCACCACAAAATTAACTGTAGTAACTACAAGTGGGAAAATGTGAGTGTAAAAGTGAGATTTAATTGATCACAAATTTAACTGTAGCAACTGCAAATGAGAAAATGAGAGTTGAATTTTGCAACTTATTTTTCAGTGAAACAAACAACTGAAAATGGAAAAAAAAATTTACAACTTACGATTTGCGACGTTTTGTGACGAAACAAACATGCCCCTTGGCCAACTCCTACGAGACTCAACGTGGAAGTTTTCCAAATGACTTCTCTTGACCCATCACAAAAAGTTATATACGACATGCTTTGCTTGCATTGCATGCCTATGCGCATAAGATGCACATATTGTATGCGTATGCCTATATCATAAAAGAACAAGAATGCGCGATGGAATAGCTCTCGTTGAATGAGATCGATATTTGGCTTGTAACTTATTCTGCTATATATTATCCTGATTTGTCTCCCGCGATTGTCCATCCGGTTGGTCTGAACTGTTTAGAGCACAATATTCTTCATGATCATTGGTTCGAACACCATTTCATTCTCCTCCTTCCGATGTAATCCCGATCAAACTCCGAGTTTGCTCTCCAGAAATCACAGGTAACTCCAGTCGGGTGATTGAGTTAAATTAGAAAAACAATATATCATCACGCTCCAGGTCCAGGTTCAAATCCAAGTAGCCACGATGAATGACGTTGACAGCATCAAGTTATTCGAAATAGTGGGTCAATGGGAGTTGATTGAATTTGAGGAGGAAGATGTGATAATAAAAGTAGATTTGGTTTTTGCTTGCTTTTAGTTTCTAGTGGATGTTGGTGCTTTATGTGGACAGAAAGCACAAGGTGGTGGGTTTTGGTACCTTTTGTGGCTAATGTGGATGCCAGAATCTGGAACCTCATTAGGTTAGGCCCAAGGTCTATATTTCTTGATGTTCTCATGGCATTTGGCTGATCAAGTCATGGAGCAAGAATAGGGGAGAGAATTTTTCTTTCTTTCTTTTTAAGGGCATCATTACATTTGCATCATTTGTTTAAGGGGGGAAGCATCAAGTCTATGTATGTGTGTGTGTGAATTTGTTGTGATATGAGAGAGAGAGAGAGAGAGAGATGGTGGGGATGGCCTCCTTTTTATTTTCCCAACTGTGAGCGAGAGAGAGAAAGCAAAAGGGTTGGCTTATTATTATATTATAAGGAAGAGTACTTGAAAAGGAACAAATGGAGCCTATAGCCCCACTTGGATGTTGATGGGGCATTATTAGCCGCCTCAAATCAACCAAAAAAGGGTAGAAAAGAACCAAAAAAAACCAAGCAAAGTAGAAAGAAAACGTCTACATATAAAAGTAATATAATACATCTCCCTTTGAAAAAAGTTGGGGGAAAAAAATGTTTGGTGCTAATGATCTTTTGATTCCTAAAGCACTCACTCAAGACTCAAGAAGAGACCTCCAATTTTGCCCTGCTGTTTGTTGCCAGCCATGGGGGAATCTTCATCTTCCCCCACCTGAAAGAAGACTGACAATGTCACATTTGTACTCGGCCAGAGGCAAAGGGTAGGCCCCCCCTAAAAGCATCATACCATCCAAGCTTGAAATCAAAATGTCTTTGTGAGTGTGAAATTCTAAGAGCACTTCCATCGTTTGTGATCAGAGAAAAGCCACAGTGGTAAATTTTGATCAAAAATCAATTTGCTTGAACTTGAGCTCGGTTTTCTGTGATTGAGCATGTAAGACAGTGTGAAGCTCACTGTTGGTAAGAAATTTTTTATAAAAATTTGTGAGAGACAAAGTAGATGCTGTAATAATGTACTCGCCTAGAGTTAGAATGATCATCACAAAGGCAATCCAAGGACACGTCAATAACAGATGCCTTCTTTCCCCACAGTTCTTGCATCAGTCCAGTTCCTCTTTCCCCACTTAAGCACAAGCAGGGCCCCCCTTCAACATGAACTGTTGGGGACCCCTGCACTGATGGGAGCATCTTGCTCATGTTTTGTTTGTTATATGAGAAGAATAAATCTTGTATATATTGCAAAATTGTTGATTTACAATAAGAGGCTAAAAACACAATCACAATATCCTAGCAGACACAGACAAAGCTAGGGGTTTAATTGAGAAGAGACGTGCTATATAAAAGTACTAAATCTTTTGAAATATGTAAACCTATAGGGCTTATAGGGAGAGCTTTGCTTCTCATCGATGTCCGCTTTGAAATTCCACGTGTGACATATTTGATTAAATATAAGTTCGATCACTGTTTCTGTTGTTAGATGATTGAATCTCGGTGTGCAGTAGTTAACTTACAAAAAATAAAAAGAAAAACCGGTAATTTTTTGAAATCTGAATCAGTTTTGTGAAATCTTAAACTATTCTGATTAGCAGAGAATTTTCTTTTATTGTTAGTTCTTTTTTTTTTATTAGGACTTTAAGGTTTGTAATATTTTTATTTTTCAGTTTCTTAATTTATTTTCCTTTAGATTAGAGTTTGAGTCAAAGTGGGAGTTTTATTAAAGATCAAAGTGTTTTAGAAGGCTTTGGGTTGCATTAAGATTTTATATTTAACAGTCTATATATTGGCCTTTTGAAACTCTTTGTAGGCATCTTGAAGTCTAATAAAATTTGAGAAATTTAATTTTTCTTTTCTGGGGCTTTTTAGTGTAGGAAGATTCAGTATATTTGATAAGTTTAAAAATTAGAAATATCATATTTATCTATTCTGAGATTAAGAGAACAAAAATATTATTCCATCACATCTTAAAACGGGATAAAACAGAGCCTGTATGTGAAAGATACGATGTTTTCAATTTACAGAGGCAATTCTACAAATTCTAAAGGACAGTTTGTTAAATCTTAAATTATGTTGATTAGCAGTGAATTTTTTATTTTTATTAGTTTTATTTTTTATTAAGAGTTTAAGGTTTCTAATATTGTTATTTTTCATTTTTTCTTAATTTTAGATTAGAGTTTGAGCCAAAGTATGAGTCTTATTTAAAATATAAGTGTTTTAGAAGACTTTCAGCTGTATTAGGATTTTGTATATTAGGAGTGTATATGTAGATCCTTTAAAACTCTATGTAAGAATTTTTGGAATTTAATAAAATGTAAGAAATTTTCTCTTTCTTTTTCAGTCGATTTCAGAGTTTTTTCTACCTAACATTTTTCTTAGTTCGTCGGTGTTAGAAAAAAAAATCTAGCCGACACTTTTGCTTCCGTTACGTTAAGGATGTGATGAAATGAATTTTTTTGTTCTCTTAATTTTGAAATAAACAAATATGGTGTTTTAAACTTTTAAACTTTTAAACTTACCAAATTTATTAAATTTTTCTACATCATAATGGGTTTGGTCGACTCTCAGCCCTCAAAGCCCCCATGCCGGCCCCTAAAATAGCCAGGTCTCCCTGGCTCTATTACAAATTTGACCCTTTACTTTTAAGTCCTTGGGATGGCCAGCATTTATCTTAGGCTCATGCTCCAATCCTAGACATGACGTGGATTAATTTGAAATTCCATTTAGCCTGGCTTCAAAAATTGCTACCTTGTTATAAAATCAGAGAAACTATAACATTGAGGTGAAGAATTCTAGAGATATAGTAGAAGGAGAAATTATTATTGATTTCTAAAATGTACATTGAAATGAATCAGGTAGTGCTTATTTATTGAAAAACTTTAGGATACTATGCAATCACTGTTTGCATGCTTGCGTAATCACTTACGTCGTCGAATAGTAAAATTATTACTTCTGCATAGTAAAGTGGGTAGCCATCATTTTATAACACTCCTTCCTTGACTGTCCACCATACATAATGTTTCATTAAAAATCTTGTTAAGATAACCCAGTGGATAAAACTATAGCGAAGAGAAAAAGAGTACACTTATGCTGATTAGCAGTGAATCTTCTATTTTTTTATTAATTTTACTTTTTTATTAATTGTTTAAGGTTTCTAATATTGTTATTTTTCAGCTTTTTTTTTAAATTTTAAATTTGAGTTTTGAGTCAAAATATGAGCCTTTTTTAAGATATGAGTGTTTTAGAAGACTTTGAGCTGTATTAGGATTTGTGTATTAGGTGTCAGGGTGTTTGTTTGAACGTAAAAGTCGTAAAAGACCGTAATTCGTAAATGACTTACAACTCAATTACAATACGACGTTTGTTTGGACCGTAATTCGTAAAAGACTTACGTAACTCAAGTATCACTCACTTGCAACTCAATTACCACTCACTTACAGCCCACTTACAGTTAATTTTATGGTCATGAAAATTTATATTATTTTTATGTTAATATTAATTTTTTTAATATTTAGTATTTTTAGTATTTATTAGCAATATTAAAAAATTTTAAATCACCAAATATTTAATTTTGTGGTCAACTTTTTCACTTACGACTTACACATTACGACAATTAAACACCATAAAATACAATATACTTTCTTACTTACAACTTTATATTACAGACCAAATACCGTAAAACTTACATGCATGTAACTCATTTACAATTGTAAAAGAATTTACCAATTACGAATTGCGGCCAATTACGACAACCAAGCAGACCCTTAATTTGGGGTTAGAAATAAGGTTCTGTAACTTTTTGTGCCAGGGCAGTCTTAGGGCTTGTTTGGTTGCAAGGAAGTGGGCGGAAGCAAGAAAATGGGGAAGTATAATTGCTAACTTCCCTATCAATCCAAACACCGAAAAAGAAAAATAAGAAAACCCCTTTTCCTTTTCTCTTTTCTCTTTTACACAACCATTTCTTCACTTTCAGAGTGCTACAGTTAATTTTGTGGTCATATAAAACTCATTTGTAATAAGTTGTAGCACTAAACAGTTAATTCTTTGATCATATAAATCTCACTTGCATTCTAATTACAGTCCATTTTTTATTTTTCTCAATTAATTTTTATTTTTATATTATTTTGCGGCTAACTTTGCGGTCAACTTTGCGGTCAATATTTTCACTTCCACTTCTACATTATCAGCCAAACACCAGAAAAGACATAATATATTTCAAACCACACTTCCCAACAACATCCAAATACCGGAAAACTTACTAACTAATTTCCAAGTTCCAAAAGGAACTATTATCACTTCCTCATTTCCTCACTTTCTTACTTTCACCCTTAATCAAAGAGGCCCTTAGGCTCGAATGTGAAGTTTTCGTTAGTTTAAGATATGTACATACATAATTGCTTGTTACAACCAAATTCAAGAAAATAAGCTCTCTTGAATTTTTTTATTTTTTCTAAAAAAAACTACAGTTTGTGAATCAACTCAAGTTTTGAGTCTTAGGAGTTGGAAGAATATCTGAGGTGCTAATTTGTAGAGATCTATGGTGTGGGGGAGAGAGCTGTCTTGAACATAATTCTGCCGTTTGTTTTGCGTAAAACTCCGTAATTCGTAAATGACTTACAACTCAGTTACAACTACGGCGTTTGTTTGGACCGTAATTCGTAAAAGACTTACACAACCCAATTACCACTCACTTGCAACCCAGTTACCACTCACTTACTGCCCAGTTACAGTTAATTTTGTGGTCATGCAAATTTGTATTATTTTTTTATGTTAATATTAATTTTTTTTAATATTTAGCATTTTTAATATTTATTTGCAATATTAAAACTTTTTAAATCACCAAATAGTTAATTTTGTGGTCAACTTTTTCACTTACGACTTACACATTACGATAACCAAACACCGTAAAATACAATACATTTTTCCACTTACAACTTTATATTACCAATCAAACACCATAAAGGTTACATGCATGTAACTTATTTACAACTGTAAAAGACTTTACCAATTACGACTTACGAATTACGGCCAGTTACGACAACCAAACAGGCCCAGTGCGCGCGCGCACGCGTACACAATCACACCGGTGCGCGCACGCGCGCGCACCAGTGTGATTGTGTACTTAGATTTAGGGTTTGTTTTGTATGAGTGAGTGAGAGGCAGTTGTGTTCAGTGAGATTTGGAATGTATTTGGAATTAAAATTTGAGCGTCTTTCATCATGTGGCTGATAATTTGTCATGGTAAAAGCTCTCCTCTTTTGCCCACAGTTGTTGACCAGAAGTCTGGATGATGCAAGCATGTCTTCTTCTTCATCCTCTTCTTAATTTGTATGCATGATGCTTGATCATTCTGCGAGATTTTAATATTTAGTGGGATGCTAATCTAGACAAATTCTCAACAACTTAAATCATTTGGATAAGATGCAATCTCTGGTTGCTAGGCATCTTAAAAATTCATAGTTTTTGGATTCAATACAATCTTCAATTAAGTTCTAATGAAGATTCCCTCTTGTATTTGTTATATTTTGACCCTCGTCAAGATCGTGACTGCATCAGAAGCGTCTCAAGCGAACAATAAACTCGACTTATCAGTTGGTCCATTGCCGGGTCCAAGGAGGAAGCGTCAGGTTTTGTCCCGAGTCCACACTCGACCCGATGTCCCTCTCTGACACCCGCAACTATTAGGCTCCTCTCCATATCCATACTCGACCCGAGGTCCCACTTCGACACCCGCAACTATCAGGTCCCTCTCCGATTATATTTATCCGGATTATTCACCCAGATATTCAACTCGGATGAACTATTCTACTAGTTGGAGGCCCTGACTCCCACAGAAAAGGTCCTCCACGAAGGGTCTGTTTGGTTGTCGTAACTGGCCGTAATTCGTAGTTGTAATTGGTAAAGTTTTTTACAATTGTAAATGAGTTACATGTATGTAAATTTTACGGTGTTTGGTTGGTAATATAAAATTGTAAAGTGGGAAAGTGTACTGTACTTTACGGTGTTTGGTTGTCGTAATGTATAAGTCGTAAGTGAAAAAGTTGACCACAAAATTAACTATTTGGTGATTTTAAAAGTTTTAATACTGTAAATAAATATTAAAAAAGTTAAATATTGAAATTTTTTAATATTAATATAAAAAAATAATACAAATTTGTATGACCACAAAATTAACTGTAACTGGGCTGTAAATGAGTGGTAACTGGGTTGCAAGTGAGTGTTAGTTGAGTTACGTAAGTCTTTTACGAATTACGGTCCAAACAAACGCCATAGCTGTAACTGGGTAGTGAGTCATTTACGAATTACGGAGTTTTACGCGAAACAAACGGCCCCGAAGACTCCCACCTCCGCGCTGGATACAGCTCAGTGACAGGATTCCCCAATTCATGGAGTCCGTTACGCTATCAGATTATCCCCACGTTCTAAATGTTTCAAACCCTTATTTCAGTGGGGGCAGTTATTGATAGTGACAGATATCTCTGCATATCAATCACAGACGCTGTAATCTGAGCAGTTATGAGAAAATCATAACGTGCAAATCATACAGTTATAAAGATTCAAAATATCCGCGCCATCAATTACAATGCCACAAGGTATTTATGTACCTAAATGTCCATCGAGAAAAAAGATCGCATCCGAGAAGTTGTAAACACAATAGTATTTTGTAGAATTCATTGTAACCTTGGAACTATAGTGAATTCTCTTCCTCCTCTTATGGTTTTTCTAAATTTAGATTTTCATGTAAAAATCTTCTGCCTTTATCTGTTTACTGTGTTGAAATTTTCAATTATCACACGATAATCGAGATTCCTTTTCGCTTATGGTATGAGATTGACAGTTCGATCAATCGTGTCAAGAAATCTCCACAATAAATTGGCGCTTTCATTGATAACATAGTCCAACGCTCAGATTTCTACTCTACCAAGCCTATCCTCAAAAAAGCCTCTCCAAAAAGTCTTGGTCCCAAAGAAGCAGCCGATCACCGGCGAAGGGACCACCTCGAAGGGCAAATCTGTTGCCACCGCTGGGGGCATTGTTTCTCCGATCGGCCTAAACCTCAGCCTCATCTTTAGAGAGACTGTCTCCGCACCTTCGCAGGGGGCAGCTGAGTTCCACAATGCTTGACCAACCGCTAGCCCGTCAGTCGACCAACGCCCCTGCACCAACACCAGGAATAATAACCTCCGCAGTTGCAAAGAGTAAGGAGAATCCCTACGCCAAGCATGAGGTTGGTAAGTGTTATAGATGTGGAGAGCTTGAAGACAAGTCCAATGAATGGCCTAAAAAGAAGTAAGTCATTTGGCATATTACGAAGATGAAGAACAGAAAGAATTCGAGATTGAAGAACTAAATAATTCCGACTTTGCCGTTGAGCATGTGGAATCTGCAACTTGAAAAACACCTAGAGGGGGGGTGAATAGGTGTAATTGCTAATCTAAGAAACTCAATGCAAACTAAGTGCGCTAAATGCGGAAGCTAATGCAAATTATGCACAAACTAATACAATACAACAAGTGTAGCCGAATTCCCCTTGCGAGGCTCTGGACTAACTCCCCTTGATTCCCCTTGAAATGGGTTGAGGTGCTATGTGAAGCTCTTGTTGGATGAGTATAAGTTAGGCACACACACACAAGCAATCCAAACAATGTGCACTCACAATCAAGCCAAGCAATAAAGGATGTAGCAATAAGAGATGCAAGGCACAACACAAGCAATATATGATATGAATGAATCAATGCTCAACACAAGCAAGTATGATATGAGTATGATGCTATGCACAATTATAAGAGAGAGAGTTAGAGAGACAATGGATCAAAACGCAAACACCAAGATTTGTTTCGAGGTTCGAGCACCTTGCTCTACATCCCCGCCTACACCACCGTGTAGGATTTCCACTATCTCAACTCCCACCGAGGGAACCTCTACCAAAGAGGATTTCTTACAACTCTAGGAGTACCTATCTCCTCTCTTAATACAACCTCCACCGAGGCCAACAACAACCAACAACAACACCTCTACCAAAGAGGCTCACAACCAATCTCAATCACCTCACACTTGAGGGATACAAACCAATCACCCGATCACCTCTACCTAAGAGGGAACAACAAGAATAAAGGTGTACAACTTAGAGGTTACAAACAACAACCTCAAAACTCTCTCTTTCTTTCTTTTTCCACAAAACAAAGATCCTAATAGTTTAGGATAGTATGATATAGCTCAAGTGTGGAATCAAAGTGTTTTTGGAAACAAGTAATAAAGAAAAACTACTTGGGAAATCTCTTGTATAAGATAGAAAATGAAATACCAAATCAAAATCCCAAAAACCTAGTTTTCTTTGATTTTCCAAAAACCCAAAACAAATAAAGATGAGAAGTTTTTGCACTTATAACTCTTTTGAAAACTCTTTTAAACACTTCAGAAAACTGGTAATTTTTCTCTTAGAAATCTTGGCCAAAATCCCCAAAGAGATGGGGTTTATATAGCCCCTATACAAAACTAGCCGTTAGGCTGAGTTGGCAGTCTGACAGACTGCCGGTCGACCGGTCCGGTCGACCGCCAACGGTCAGAAATGTGACCGTTGGGCAATAGCGGTCGACCGGCCCGGTCGACCGAGAAAACCCGAGAGCAGAGCTCTCAAATCGGTCGACCGGCTCGGTCGACCGTCCACTGTGCCTAACAGACGTGCACGTCTGTGCACATCGGTCGACCGGCCCTTGGTGCGGTCGACCGTCACGGTCGACCGACCAGCCTGTCAGCACAAAACAAGGTCAGAAAAATTTGGAAAAATATTTTCTAAAAAATCTTTTATCTCTTTTAAAAATACCATAAAAATTGTTTTATCATTTTATGTTGAAACATAAACATGTGATAAAAATTTCAAGACAATATATCAACATATCAATTCATTTTCGTGTCTTGCCAATTTTATCAAAAACAAAACTTGTATTTTAACAAACTAGAATTTTTCCAAAACATGAATAGGATAGTCAAAATAAGTTTGTCTAGCAAGTTTAAAGCATGTATGTATATCTAGAACATATCTAATATACATAGGTATAAGGTAAACTTGTTTTGATCTATTATTCATGAAAACCAAAAACCAAATCATGAAACGTGTGTGTTTTGTGCACTTGAGCATATCAACTAAACTAAGCTTTACAAATATGGATCTAAAACACAAACTCTAAACTAGATACCTAAGTCTTCTTGACGATCTTCATCTTCAAGTAGACTCGGTCCAAACTCCGTGATTCTCCAAGTGCAAAGGTATGATCTTTAAGCTTTGGCACCGGAATCATCATGAATAGCTTCTAATCATCTTGTTGAAGCTAATCACCAACCTAATATCCTGTTAATGATCTGAAACTTAGAAACACAAGAATATTAGTAAACATAACTACATGAGTGTTGACCATCATCAAAACTAGAGTGGAAGGCCATTGGCCAACAATCTCCCCCTTTTTGATGATGACAAAACTCATGGAGTTATATATGCATGGATTAAAGATAAGCTTCAAGGAAGCTCCCCCTTAACTCATGCATAGGGATAAACAATAAATATATGCAATGAATATCAAACATGAAACATGCATATGCATAAACAATAATTGGTTCTAGATATCAAATGGAATATTCAAAACAAAATAAGCTCTAGATACCAATTACAAAGCAAACTCTATAAATCAATTAAACTTAATATTCTTGAGATTCTTGAGATTAAAAATAATATATGCATAAACATAAGCATGCATATAAAACTTCATAAATCTTTCTCCCCCTTTTTGTCAATCATCAACAAAGGGGTAATCAAAACCATAAATAAAATGAGGGGTAAAAATCTTTCTTCCCCTTTATGTCAAACAAAACAATAAAAGACAATGTTCTCCCCCTTTTTGTCTAAAATAAAAAACAAAATCAATAAGGGGTGACTACAAACATGATATCAATTAAAAATATGTCAATGAAGCATCTTGATACCAATAAATAAGAATCAATATATGTTATATGCTATATACATTCATGAAGAGGAAGACGCTAAGTTAGCTTCTCTACACATATGCATTACATGAAGAAGGGATGACAAGCCCCAATTCACATAACACATATTATGTAATGCATAAGAGGAGATGTGAAGCTCCCCCTACACACGTATATCATATAAAGAAGAGTTGTCAAGCTCCTCAATTTATAATATACTCAACATGAATCTATATGTAAGAGAGATGTTAAGCTCTCCTTGCATATAGGAAATACAAATCAAAATTTTGAATATTTTCTTTAAACAACTTTTTGAGATACCAATTGTAATTAAACATAACAAATTACCAATTGTAAAACAACATAACAAATTTTGAATGTCTAAACACAAATTTTGATACCAATTGTAAGAATATATTTCATTTTTGAAAATATATAAACAAATTTGATGTTGATATCATATGTTCAAAATAACAACTTTAATCATAAAGAGTAGGAGTACAAATACCAATTGAAGTACAAAATCAAATTTTCTCCCCCTTTATGAAAAACAAACTAAAGACATGCATAGTCTTGATAACAATTTAAAAGTAATCAATTTAAACAAACTTGAAACTCAAGCACTAGCATAAACACAAACATATATATGTATGAAAAATAGATACCAATAGAAATTGATATACTTGGAATTTAAAGCATACATACATACAAAACATATATGAGTATACAAGAAGATCAAAATGATACCAATTGAAAGAGTTCAATGATACCAATTGACATAACAATAAGTTCAAGTGTATACATCATATTATCTACCACCCAATCATAATTCAAGTTTTAAAGATTTTCAATTTAGGGCATACATGAATATGATCTCCCATCCTACCGCCCTTTGAAGGTAGGGGTTTTCAAAGATAGATTTGAAAATGTAGTTTTGTTTGAAAATCACTACCAAAATGAAGAACACCGCAACTAGTTAAATGGAAAACTTGTTAACTAGCACGAAATCCTTCAAGTAAGGAATAAAACAAAATTGAAATTCACATGATAATCATCAACTCTAACCAATAAAGCATAACTCATGAGAAACAAAACATGAGTAATAGATATGAGTGTACAAATAATATGTGAAGATCATAATCATGAAAAATATTTCATTAAGCTCAATTATTCCTTAAAACATACTTCCATCAAAAACATGAAAAATCATATAAAACTCCTTATTTAATCTTCAAGGCATATGTATGTCTAATACAAGCTAAAATATACATACATATCCAAAACTCAACGAGTCCACTAAATGAATATTCATGAAGGCACGTGGCTCAAAAAGATGTATATGTATAAGATTAGTTTGAACTAGATGGACATATACATGAAGTTAAACATAAATACATGAAACATGAAAAACTAAATTTTCATCACAACAAATTTCATTTCAAGGTATATGTATGAATTATCAAACATGAAGTATACATACATATCCCTAAATACAATTGAGTCCAAATATAGATTTGCATGAAAGGCAAATGACTCAAGGGGTATACATGTATATCTTAAAGTTTGGCAATACAAACATATACATGAAGTGAAACACACAATCATAAAACAAATCCAAAAATAGAATACAAGTTTGAAATGTATGAATCATCAAAACTAGACTATACTAGCACATCTAATGGGTTCAAATAAGCAATCAAGCTCAACATATATAGATTTATTTGTAGCCCACTCTATGTACAAGTATATAACTAGTCTTAATGAAAACAAACATCTAAACATATATTCAAAACTTGAAGTATCAAAACAAATATAAAAGTCATCATGATAAAACTAAAACATGATTACTATGTAAATTCACATGTATTAGATTCATGATGTACATTATAGCTTAAACAAAAGTGAGAATACTAAATATGGGTTCATATAAGCATATGTGTCTCAAATACTATACATGTATGTCAAGGATCTAATAAATATGGAATGAACATACTAATCCATAGACATCAACAAAAAACATGCCATAAACAAATGAATATGAAAGCATGGGAGTTTAGGAATCGTTACCAAAACCTCAAGGCAACTCTCCTTGTCTCCAAAACATGGTGCTCATCTCCACCAAATCTTCCCTTGAAAGTGATGCATCCATTTTGATTTCCATGAAGTCCGGAACGCATCCACTCCAAGGTGCTAACACTCTCACGTCATGTGAGAGCCCACACCTACATCAAAAACTTTAGGGGTGGTGGTCTTTGGTACCCATACTCTTTTGGGTCCATGGGGGTTAGTATCTTCTCTAACCCAAACAAACTTCTTGACTAAATTTTCAACATGTAAACGATCATAACAAAATTTAGCAAGATGGCCTTTTCGGCCACAATGTGTACATGTGTACACATGAGCATACTTGTGTTGATGGTGTCCGTGTGAAGCATGTGTATGCCGTGATGGGTGTGCATGCATAAAGGGTGGAACTTGTTTCTTTCGAACGAAGGTTTCCAACCGTGTGTGGTTCATGGCACATTGGCTCATAGTGGAGCCCAAACAATCTACTCTCTTCTTTAACATACAAATATCATCATTAATCCTAGAAGAAGAGGTACATGCATTAGGTAGACTAGATGAAGAAGCTACACTAGCATGGCAAACATGTGCATCAATCTTATTTTGCAAAACAATGTTTTTCTTTAAACAAACATCTAGATCATTTGAAATAGAAATAATTTTATTTTTCAAATTAACATTCTCTTTTAAAACAAAATCAACTTTTGAAGACAAATTTTCATTTTTCTTCAAAAGAACATGGCAATCATTTTTAGATTTTAAAAATTCATTTTCTTTAAGTGCAAGACCAAGTTGAGATTTTAATGAATCCCTTTCATTAGCAATCTCCTCTTTCTCTTGCAAAACAACATCAAGTCTAGCAATCAAAATTTTATTTTCATTATTAATGCCTAGACTCTTCTTTTTCAACAAGTTATATTTTTCTATTAGTTTTTCACAAACAATAGATAGTTCTTCATTTAAGGCATGGGGATCAACATAATCATTTGAAGAACTAGCACAATCATTACTATCTAGTTGAGATTCCGAATGTACCTCAAGGGAGTCATTCCCTTGGACCATATAGCATTGTTGTGGCTCGGATTCTCCGCTAGATTCCTCTTCTTGGATTGGCAATTGAAGCTTGGAGGTGGTGGTTGTTGTCAACTTGTTCCACACTGCAAAAGCGGAATCAAGATTAGAAACACATAAAAGATAATCTTTAGGAAGTGTGCTTCTAATAGCCTCTAGGGCTTGTGCATTGGCCCCTATATGATTGCAATCACCAAGATAACATCTCTTGGTGGCCGCAAGGAAAACATGCAAACCTAGGGTCTTTAGGTACATGGACATCCTATACTTCCAAACATCAATGTTGGAAGGGTCAAAGCTAGGAGGGGTCATGAAGTCCATGGGATAAACTAAATATGTGCAAACAATCAAATGCAAATGTAGATTAGCAAGTAAATGGATCACTCCTAGGATGTTAAGCCTAAGTATCAGGAGCACTAGCTCTGATACCAATTGAAAAACACCTAGAGGGGGGGTGAATAGGTGTAATTGCTAATCTAAGAAACTCAATGCAACTAAGTGCGCTAAATGCGGAAGCTAATGCAAATTATGCACAAACTAATACAATACAACAAGTGTAGCCGAATTCCCCTTGCGAGGCTCTGGACTAACTCCCCTTGATTCCCCTTGAAATGGGTTGAGGTGCTATGTGAAGCTCTTGTTGGATGAGTATAAGTTAGGCACACACACACAAGCAATCCAAACAATGTGCACTCACAATCAAGCCAAGCAATAAAGGATATAGCAATAAGAGATGCAAGGCACAACACAAGCAATATATGATATGAATGAATCAATGCTCAACACAAGCAAGTATGATATGAGTATGATGCTATGCACAATTATAAGAGAGAGAGTTAGAGAGACAATGGATCAAAACGCAAACACCAAGATTTGTTTCGAGGTTCGAGCACCTTGCTCTACATCCCCGCCTACACCACCGTGTAGGATTTCCACTATCTCAACTCCCACCGAGGGAACCTCTACCAAAGAGGATTTCTTACAACTCTAGGAGTACCTAACTCCTCTCTCAATACAACCTCCACCGAGGCCAACAACAACCAACAACAACACCTCTACCAAAGAGGCTCACAACCAATCTCAATCACCTCACACTTGAGGGATACAAACCAATCACCCGATCACCTCTACCTAAGAGGGATACAACAAGAATAAGGGTGTACAACTTAGAGGTTACAAACAACAACCTCAAAACTCTCTCTTTCTTTCTTTTTCCACAAAACAAAGATCCTAATAGTTTAGGATAGTATGATATAGCTCAAGTGTGGAATCAAAGTGTTTTTGGAAACAAGCAACAAAGAAAAACTACTTGGGAAATCTCTTGTATAAGATAGAAAATGAAATACCAAATCAAAATCCCAAAAACCTAGTTTTCTTTGATTTTCTAAAAACCCAAAACAAATAAAGATGAAAAGTTTTTGCACTTATAACTCTTTTGAAAACTCTTTTAAACACTTCAGAAAACTGGTAATTTTTCTCTTAGAAATCTTGGCCAAAATCCCCAAAGAGATGGGGTTTATATAGCCCCTATACAAAACTAGCCGTTAGGCTGAGTTGGCAGTCTGACAGACTGCCGGTCGACCGGTCCGGTCGACCGCCAACGGTCAGAAATGTGACCGTTGGGCAATAGCGGTCGACCGGCCCGGTCGACCGAGAAAACCCGAGAGCAGAGCTCTCAAATCGGTCGACCGGCTCGGTCGACCGTCCACTGTGCCTAACAGACGTGCACGTCTGTGCACATCGGTCGACCGGCCCTTGGTGCGGTCGACCGTCACGGTCGACCGACCAGCCTGTCAGCACAAAACAAGGTCAGAAAAATTTGGAAAAATATTTTCTAAAAAATCTTTTATCTCTTTTAAAAATACCATAAAAATTGTTTTATCATTTTATGTTGAAACATAAACATGTGATAAAAATTTCAAGATAATATATCAACATATCAATTCATTTTCGTGTCTTGCAATTTTATCAAAAACAAAACTTGTATTTTAACAAACTAGAATTTTTCCAAAACATGAATAGGATAGTCAAAATAAGTTTGTCTAGCAAGTTTAAAGCATGTATGTATATCTAGAACATATCTAATATACATAGGTATAAGGTAAACTTGTTTTGATCTATTATTCATGAAAACCAAAAACCAAATCATGAAACGTGTGTGTTTTGTGCACTTGAGCATATCAACTAAACTAAGCTTTACAAATATGGATCTAAAACACAAACTCTAAACTAGATACCTAAGTCTTCTTGACGATCTTCATCTTCAAGTAGACTCGGTCCAAACTCCGTGATTCTCCAAGTGCAAAGGTATGATCTTTAAGCTTTGGCACCGGAATCATCATGAATAGCTTCTAATCATCTTGTTGAAGCTAATCACCAACCAATATCCTGTTAATGATCTGAAACTTAGAAACACAAGAATATTAGTAAACATAACTACATGAGTGTTGATCATCATCAAAACTAGAGTGGAAGGCCATTGGGCCAACACAACTTGCGTTGTTCAGATATTGTTGCGCAACCAGAAGGCTTCAGACACTATGCAGTGATATCAAATATTTTTATTCAAGGTGTTCGGTCAAGAGCAAAGTATGCAATCTTATTATTGACAACGAGAGAGCGCTTGTAGACTATTTGAAACTAGAGACGGAACCACACCCTCATCCTTACACCATTGGTTGGATCAAGAAGGGTCCCTCTGTCAAGATAACATATTCATGTTATGTTTCTATTTTAATTGGCAAGTTTTATCAAAATTCTGTTGCTTGTGATGTCGCTGATATGGACGCATGTCATATTCTTTTGAGGAGAACATGGCAACACGATATTGATGCAACCCGCAGGGATAAAAGAAACATCTATATGTTTAATTGGAAGGGCAAAAGAGTTGACATGGGACCAATTTCACCTATTCCAAAGTTTATAAAAGAAAAAGAGTCTAAATTCATATCTATATGCAATCAAGACGAGTTTTTAGTGAAATCAAAAGAAGCAAAGTAAAGATTTGCTTTAATGGTTAAGGAAGAAGTTACTCCACTCAGTGAAATTTCCAAGAAAATGAGACCATTGTTGGAAGAGTTTAACGGAGTTGTGCACGACGAGCTTCCAGAAGGAATATCACCTATGAGAGATATTCAAAATCATAATGTTATTCTGAGAGCAAGTCTACCTAATCTTTCACACAACCGAATGAATCCCAAGGGGAGTGAAGTTCTAAAGAAGATTGTTGAGGACTTGATACGCAAGGGACATATTAGAGAGAGTATTCCAGTCACAATCCTAACAATCTCCCCCTTGACTTGAATACGTTCAAGTCCGAGAATAGCCACCATGCTCCATGTGCTCACATCATTACACAATCGAACAACTCTTGACTTCATCTCCATCTCACTTTCTCTTCTCCATAACCCCCTCATGGGGTTCACAACTGATTAGGTCGAACAAGTTCAGGCTTGCTCTAAATTTGAATACCCAATGATCTCCTTGACCCATGCAGGATTTATGAGAATTTACTCCACCACAGGAGTAACGATTTGGACTTTTTTGTTGTACGCTGGCGTCGCCTAATCCCATTCTTCTTTTGGAGTAAAACTGAACATCCGAGCTCAAAACCACCGTATACTCTGATTGTTCTACAATCTCTGATTTTGAAGCTGAGGATAACTGCAATCCACCAATTGTAACATCCGAATTTCGCAACATGTAAACATCGCCGACACGTTCGACCTGAAACTTCACATGAGTTTCTTTAGAAACTTTCATAAAATCATCTTTAGAACTGAAATTGAACCCTTCTCCATGTAGAGTTTCAAGAGAGATGAGATTGTACTTTGATTTGAAAAAATGACAAACGCTTTGAAGAGTAGTGATGCATCCATCATGAGAGTAAAATTGAACTGTTCTTTCGTCAATCACCTTGCTCGTAGCAGAATCTCCATGAAGACCTCTCCCCCTTGAACTGAAGTGTATGAGGAGATATCTTCTTATTGGAACTGATATGCTGTGAACATCCAGAGTCAATAATCCATCTATCTTTATTATCAACTGATCTGTCTGTAACAGATAGAATATCACACTTATCTTCATTCCCTTCAGCCAGTTTAGTGACATTAGCATCTGATTGTTTCTTCTTTCGAGTTCTCCAATCAGCTCTAATGTGCCCCTTCTTGTGACACCAGTTGCACACCAAATTCTTATATTTTGGATAACCCATGAAACTTCCATTATACTCTTTTCCTTTGAAAAGTGAACTTGCCCGAAATTATTACGATGAGACTCACTCGTCAACTGGTTGTCAATTTTGTCCTTATTGAGTAGATGCTCCTTGACCTCATTGACCTTGATAGTTGATTTGCCTCCGTAAATGATAGCTTCCATAAAGCTCTTATATGAAGAAGGTCAAGAATATAGCAATAGAAGTGCTTGATCCTCAACTTCTATCTTAACCTCTATCTTATCTAGATCATTGATAATAAAGAAAAATCACGCAATGTGTGACTTGACATGTGTACCTTCATGCATGCAGAGAATAAATAGACGCTGCTTCAGAATCAACCAAATGGCCAAGGACTTCTTCAAATAGTGATCTTGAAGTGGCTCCCACAAAGAAGATGCTGTTTATTCCATAGAAAACTCATTCAATACTTCGTCCGCCAAGTAAAGCTGAATAGTCTTCAAGGTTTTTCATCCAACTCCTATCAAGTTTTTTCCTTCATGTCTTGAGAGTTTTTCTCCCTCTAGAGTTGTGCTTTCTTCAACCCGCTCTGGGTCAAAATGGCGTTCATCCTAATCTGCCACCTACTGAAATTGATGACACCATCAAACTTCTAAATATCAAACTTGATCGTATACATCTTCGTGTTGATCTTTCTCTGATTCCAATTGCAGTGATAACAATCTATATACTCTGGTACCAATTGTTATGAAACAGGCTGCTCCCACGATCAACCGCTGGGGAGGCTCAGCGGAAACAACATAAGATTGATGAGCAACTGTAACACCCCGTTCCCGGAATACGTACTTAGATACATTTTTTGATTTTTCAATCGTATTTTTGATACAATTTCTATATTTATTATTCTATGGTTATTTATGTGATTGTTTTGCTTTAGATCTGGATTCGTGGACTCAGAATCAACCCTAGTCTGAACCAAAGACTCGATCTTAGTATAATGATCGATTTAATATTTTTTGTAGTCAAATTTGATCGATTTTAGTTTCAAACACTGTTCTCCAATATTTTAGAATTTTCATGATTTTCCAGAAATTTTTTGAATTATTTTTATAAAAATCCTAAAATCGGGATTAATCGGTACCGCTGGTTTATTCTCGAATTTTTAATTTACAAATGGAGTCAAATTTTTAGAAAATGCTTTCATATATTTTTTAAAAATAATATTTACTATCTTAATGGAGATTTTTAGAATTTAACAGATTTTCACCAGATTTGACATCGACCAGTATCGGCAGTCAATTTCAGGATTTTTTTAATTTAAAAATTGTAAAGAATTTCTTGAGACAGATTTTACTATGATTCTTAGTATAATATTCTTATTTTTTGAGAATTTTTGCGGGTCATTCCGAGATGCTTGAATTCGGGCGATTCCGGTATTTTTTCGAAAGTTTTTCGCAACAACGACCGAATATGGGGGATCAGCCACTCTAATTATTTTCTCATTTTCTTTCAATTATTTTTTTTCTTTTCTCCTTTTCTTTTTTCCTTCCTTCCTTTTTATTCCACCATATTCCAAAACTTTCTCCATTTTTCTACTACATACTACAACCTTTCACCAAAATATCTCCTCCAAAATATCCCAAACAATCATCACTCCTCTCCCATCACCTTTGGCCGGCCATTATTCCCCCTCCCATTTCACAAAAAAAAACTCTAATCCTAATCTTTTTCTATCTCCTTTAACTCCAACTCCAAAAAAACCAACACCTTTCCTTCTCCTTTCACCTTCATTCCTCCATCAAAACCCTAAAACCACCAAATCCTCCTTCATCTTCACTACAACAACCACAACAACACCTACAACACCTTACCATTATCCTCTTCCTCCTCCATCTCTATTTATTCTGTCACAAACTCCAAACTTCACCATACAAACCACCATCTCCTTTACCTTTTTCAAAACGGCCACCACCACTTAATCCTAACACAAAACCTCCATCCCACCACCTACTCCTAGGCCGGCCACCATGCTTGGATAGGGGACGGACCCCTCTACTCGGCGACGTCTCCGGCGACTACTCCGGCGACAAAGCCACCACCAACTTCAAGATCAACTTCCACCACCACTACAACCCTTCCTTCATCACCACCTCCTACGCTTCTCTTTCCATCACCACCATATTCACTCTCACCACCATAACACCACCATCATCACCACCACCTCAACCTACAACATCACCATCACCATCATCTTCATCACTTTCCATTTTTCCTTCTCCATTAAATCCCAATTACATCACCTTCACCAACTCCACCACCAACACCTTCACCATTCCTTTCACCTCATCTCTCCCCTCCTTCTTAAGGCCGGACACCCTCTTAGCCTCCCTAGGGAGCTTGCGCGCCTCCCCAAGGCCGACGGCCATCAAGGGGTCAAGGCCCTCCTCCACTTCTCGCTTTAGTGTTTCCCCGCCACGAAGTTCGTGCACGTAGCTTTCTGGAGTTCCCGTAATTTTCATCGTCTTTATATTTAGGCGAGTGTCTTTCCTCGCATCGTCGAGCTTGTACTATATTTGGATTTGTGATGAGTTTGTATGTATAGTCCTGTATATTTTTACTGGGTTATATGCGTGTACTGGTGTCATATGATGTATCCTGTGTCCGAGTGCTTGTAATAGTGTAATCGATATGTTATTTGTGCACGTGTTGGTACTAACCATGCAGGTATCTATGTATAGCCTTCGGGGCTTCTGCCCACTCCTGGGATGGCTACCCAATTGTTCAAGGCCTTACACCCTTTGGGGTTTCATGGTAGCTACCGAGGATGCGCTTAGACCCTGGGCTTACTTCAGCCCTTATGGGCTTATACACAGCCTTCGGGCCTTACACACTATATAGATGGTCTAGTTACCGCCTGTTTATATGCATGATTGTATGATACTAACATCTCATGTAGGTACCCTTTTACCGACTCTGGGTTTTCGCTCACTCGTAAGCTAGCTACCCAATTGGTTTTAGGCCTGCACTCTTATGGGTTTCGTGGTAGCTGACGAGAGTGCGCCTATAGACTCTGAGCGTACTTTAGCCTCCAGGCTCTCACCCACTTCCTTGAAAGAGTAGTGCGCTTAGACCGTCAGGTCTCTCATGCTCCGCCTGACAGGCATGTTTAGCGCTCAGCGCTTTATTCACCAGATTCGTCTAGGCAAGATGCTGCTGGATTTTCTACTCGCATTTAAGCCAAGTCGTTCTGATAGTTCCGCCAACTGCTTTAGTGACTAAACACTGTTCGCTGTCCGTGCCTCCAGCTTGCTCAACTCCACTTGATTGTACTCAGCTATCGCTATATCACTCGTTATGCACATGCTTGATGTGTTAATACTTACCATGCTATCACTTGACATCTATATGCAGACATCTGACACTTGACATGCTACCGCTTAATATCTACCTGCTATTACCTGACATCTGTCTGCATCACTTGACTCCTACTTGTTATCACCTAGCACGCTTACTACCTGACTCTTCTAATTATCACTATATGGAATGATGACCTAACATCTTGACATATCTTGATATATTTTAGTACAACTGTACTCCTGATACACATGTACTCATGATACACTTGACTCTCTCCTTCTCATTCCCGTATACTGATAATTACATAATAAATTATAATAAGACAACTTGCACCGGGTTCGAAAAAAAGTGATGGGTCCTAAATAATTATGTTTATGATGGTCATATCGAGTCACGCGTGGCCACATACTTTTGGGATCACCTGGCGGCCACTAGGGTTCCGTAGGGTGTACTGGCACCCCTACTCCCCTTATTATTCCTCCCGGGTATGCACAAGCCCTAGGCCTATTTCTATGGGATCTGCGATACCCAATTCCATTCGGACGTTAAGTTCCCATTGGCTAGCGGTACGTTCCAGTTTAGTATCGGATACTCCATGGTCATTGTCCCGGGCAAGTACGAGACCCATACTAAACATGGTTCGTTGAACTCCATCAGTTTTCAAATAACTGGCTCTATAAGTTGTAAGTGGAAGTATGTGAAATGGGACACATACTAAAACCTACAACTTAGAATGCCCTAACTATAATAAGATGTTCCTATATAATTTATTGTGTTGTTTTACAATTTGGATTGTATGTGCTCGGATTACGGTGACGTGGGATAAAAGTATATAGATGAGGGTTTTCTTATTTGGATTATTCCTTCGACGTACTAGTCTCATGGAGCCGTGACCTAAACTTGTACAATTGGTTTCACTCGTATTCGACTTTATTCAGTTTTATCAATTTTATTGATTTTATGTTCGTTTAGGAGATATCTGATATTGCTTTATCTGCTTTATTTTCTGCCTCCATATCTGCTCCTGTATGCATGTGCTCATGACACGGTTTTTCAATACATGTTTGTGACTTGGATTTATCAATACACGTATGTTTATCCATGCACATTACTTGGCATTCACATTACCACTCGTTGGATAGCTTTCTGATTCCCCTGGACCTTCATCTCCAGATCTCAGAGCTTGAACTAACGTGGATCCTTCTGTTGAGGACTAAGTTCACTTTGCGGAATGGGCAGACCAGTTGTGGCTCCAGCCCCCTCCTTTGTCTCCCCCAGTTGGCTCATGGCATCACCCGTGGCTCGTGAGCAACTTTTGTAATGTTCATATTGTAAATCTTACTTTTATATTTTATGATGATGTAATATTATTGTAATATTAGATCACTCTCTATGATAACTATGTACTTGTACTATTATATTATAATATATATTACTTTCATGCTTCTGCACTCTGATTCTTACCGGTATTGATGCTTAGCGTATATATGTGAGGGTATTTTCAACCAATATATATACGTCGCAGTAATGTCTCTGTACCCGCGGGATCGGGGGGTTGCAGCAACGAGAAGAAAAAGAGAAGGAAGAAGATATTTTGAAGTATAGAAAGCCAACACACAATTTAACGTGGTTCCACTGATCAAACAGATCGTGCGTTTCCATTGGAGAAGGGGAGAAACTTTGCGGGAGTACAATAAGAAATACTTATACTTCTGCTAAGAAGAATACAAGCCCTTTGATGACTGCCTAGAACAGCGAATCCTTATGACTAAACCTTCTCACATGAATCTCTCACTTTGATGAATTACACCTTTTAGGAATTTTAAATTCTTCGATATGTAGAAGACCAATCCCAAGGGTTATTTATAGACCATAGGACTCTCCTAGTCCTAAACAAACTTCATGAATACGAACAATCACCGCCTCAAAGGAAAGAAAACTCGAATCCAACTCAAAACTGGAAACAGATCAGAAAAAAAAAATAGTCAGACCCAACACCAGTTGACTAGGCCCTGATATAAGTCGACTAATAATATGTATTAGTCGACTATACCCATTATTAGTCCACTATTCTGACAAAATCTGAGAACCCAACTCTGTTGGGTACCACTGGTCGGTTGTACTAATGTATAAGTCAACTAATTCTTATCATTAGTCGACTATACTAAGTATAAATTAACTAATACTGTACACAGATCGTTGTGCACAACCGTTCTTTGATTTTTGAAGTTTCGTCTACCTTCACGATGTATTCTAGTCACAATCCTAACAACGACAAGGGCGGGTAGAAAGGGTGAAGAAAGATTTGTGGTCGGAGAGAGAAGCGGGTACAACGAGGAAGGCGGTGAGGGACTCATTGCCCGTGAGGATGAGGGCGACGAGGGGAAGATCTAGGTGGCAGAGGGCGGCGATGGGGGGGATTTTTGGGCGACATCGGGCTGCAAAGGGGGGGGGGGAGATCTAGGCGGCGCAAGGGGAGAGCAAGAGAATTAGGGCTGTGAGTGGGGGTGGGTCGGGGTTATTTAGGACGCCGACTTTTAGCTTCAATTCCTTATCAGAACTGATGCTAAAAGATCGACTTTTCTCATCAGTTTTGATGAGGAACCGACGCGCAAAGTCGGGCCTAGTCTTATCGCGTCGGTTCCAACAACGGCCGATGCGAAAAGTCAGGGTTTCCCATAAAAACCAACACGGATGATCGTGGTTTGACTATGGCTCAAAAATGTGGGTCCCACATTAACCATTTAGCGTCGGTTATTTTTATAACCGACGCAAAATGTGGGCCCACATTTGAATGCAGTCTCAAGTAATTACGAGATTGCCTACGCTTCATATATAGCGTCTTTTGTTTACTAAAACGATGTTGTAAGCACCGTCGCTTTTTCCCACATTTGTAATAGTGCGTGGGGGACGAGTGTAGTAATTATTTGAGAGGCTCTTTGTTGGCCTTTGAATTTGTACATGGGTTTTTGCTTAGCCATGGTTTTTATGCAAGTGGATTGTGATGTTTGTTAAAATTTGGTCTTCTGAGGTGAAGGTTTGATGAGGTAAAAATAGAGAAGTGGAGGCACCAAGTAGAGGTTGGGTCAGGTCGAGATACCAAACCAAGAGGGTTCATGCTCAAGGTGAAGAAGGGTACTAGAGCAGAATGATGAGAAGGCTCAGGGTGAAGTCTACTAGAGTAAAGAGATTCGGATTTGAGGTGAAGGCAAAGGGCTTTGTTTAAAGTTGAGTTCACATGAAATTGGTTGAATGATTTTCATTTTTGAGTTAAGGCAGAGATTTGTTGGATTGGACTTAAAATTAGAGTTAAATTCAAGTCCAAATTAACTTCTTTGTTTTATGTGAGATAGAGATTGAATAAGAACCCAAATTCTTTTAGGATTATCAGAGGGTTAAGATTTCATGAGAAAAGTCTATGAATAGAGTTGTATGTTATTCTGTGGTTTGGTGGGATGAATCAAGGGGTTTGCCCCCTTTCATAGGATCTATGTGGAGAGATAAGATCGAAGAGATGGTAAAAGAATCTTGTAATATATTTCTATATTATAATGAAATCTCTGAGATATGTTCTTATGAATGTATACAAAGGAGTTGACCAACACAAAATCTGTTATGTTTTCTTCTCTATGGTTTTATTTCTATCTAAAATTTATGAATAAATTCCATTTTATCACAACAGTTATGTTAAATGATCATATTATTATTAGATTTTTGAGGTTGAAAACAAAAAATTTCAACCAAAATTTGGAAGCTTTTGATATGCAACTTATATGAAATTTTGCTCAGAAAGTGATATACCTAAACTAACAGCCTCTATGAACATGTGGGACAAGAAGGAAAATTTAGGACCATGTTTACTACTATAACTTCAAAAGGATGAGACAGATTTTTATACTTGCACACATGTTTGCATGTAAATTAAAAGTTAGTGTTATGAGAGGGAAGGTTAGGATAACTTATCATAGGATTGCCTCTCAATGATTGACCAACTAATCAAATGTTAAAATACTTGTTAGTCTAAACCATTTGAGCAATGTGAACAATTATTTGCACTCTACATTAATCAGCTCCCCATCTTGGTACTCAAGAAAGCTTCAATAATGATACAAGTTAAACTCCTAATTGGATAGGTTCTATACTTACTCAATAATTAACACCAAAAAAAAATATCATCTAGATTTTTTATGCGCATCCAACCTTGTCCTCACAATTCAAGTCAAAAAAATTGCTTGAAAGGTACCCTTGATTGAGCTGTTATATACTGTGAAGTTGTCAAGAAGCAACCATGAGTTGTGTACTTAGCTTTGATAAGTCCATGTCTTTGATGGCATGGCCCCCCACCATAGGGACATGGATGGAGCTATCAATCAATAATCATGCATCATGGCAGTTGTATCTTTTTAACCTTTTCCTTGATGGGCTCCCCCTCTTCCTCCTCTCATTTGGGTGGTTGGAGTTAAAACCAAAGCTTGAATCTTCTGCAAAATCTCCACCTCATTGCATATGTTGGATGGTCTGTCTCATGTCACTTGGCATGACCTCTCTAGCTTTTGGAATTTCTTTTTAATATATATAATAGCGTGGCGAAATATTAATCTCTCGAGCACTCTCATAGCTAAGATCTGAACTGAGACATGGTCATATCAAAATATCTCTCTTTCTAATTTTCTTTTTGTTAACGAGTTGTCAACTGAACTGTTAGTCTTTGTATTATTATGGTGTTTATGATAAACAATACAGAAGTTAAAACAAGTTAGAAGAAATTTCTCCCTTATGTCAGGAGGAAAATTTAGAAGTTTAGATAAAATCCATCTAATTTGTTAGGTCTCATTTTCCTTATTAATGCTAGAGGTTGGCTTCACGTTTGTTACATATTATTGTAAAAATAAGAGGGGTGGAGGGGCCTAAATGATTTGAACGGAAGATGGAGGGTTGTCAAGTTGTGCTTGCATTGTCACCATCTCGGACAAAAAGAATCAATCATTTTATTTTAATTTTGTTTGTGTTTGTGCTATGTTTAAATCTTTTGTCAGCTTTAGGGATCATTTCCATCTCATTGTCAAGTTTCAAAAGTTTTGACGTGGGTGGTGAACCATAACTTTCAACTCGGCATCCTCATCCAAAAAGTGTTTTCTACATTGAATGGGGTCGACTGTGTAGGAAATTCCAAGTTTATATTGTCCTCACTAATGACTTCTGAGGCTTCGAGGGTTGTCAACTTAATGTCAATTGAGTGAGTTTGGTGACAATTTCTTTATCCATGGAAAATAATGTTGGTTATTCTACTTAACAAGAATCAATCTGACAACTAATCAAGATCACTGAGATATCAACAATCTAATTGGCCAGGTCGGCAAATATCAGGTGGGAGGTTTTCCGTTCAATAGAACGTTCCTTAATTTAAGAACCACCTTTCAATTTCCTTCCTTGGTTAAACACTAATTAGACTGAATCTAAGTCAGTCACGATATACTGTTAAAGTATATCCCCTGTATAAAGGACTTAATCCACTTATACAGTATTTGGAGTGCGGTACGCTTAGAGCGAATCTTCTTAAGACAATTACGTCCCCCGCACAGGTGTTAACGGGATAATGGACGCTGGTCTCCCAAGATACAACACTCCTTCACGGTATTTGATAGCACTACCAAATCACCGTACAGTCGAACCTTAGTCAACCAGTACCTTCACAGGATCGTTGAAGCAGCGGTACAAGGACAAATTTCAACTGAATATTTGCCTTTACTCTCTGGAGGAGCACCCACTGTTGAGGACAAAGGAAGGTTGAAGAATTTTTCTTCAGAAGTACCAGATTCAGACAACAATTCTTGTAAAAGAATCTGTTGAATTTTCTGATTCCTCTTTCAGAACAATTTTGCAGAATCTCCTTTGGAAGTCGCTTTCCTACTTCTCGCTGGAAGCTCGGTTCAGGACGCCGAAAGACACTTCGCGCAGATCAGAACTCAAATAGAGGGAAAGAGAGATATTCTCAGTTTGGTGTTGGTGTGTCTGAGAATGGAAATCTGGAGCGCTATTTATAGCGCTCCGGGAGGGCATTCTCGTCCGCCAGAAGTCAACAGTTACGACGGTTCGGACAGAACCGTCGCAACCGTTCAACTGTCCAACCGCACGGACGGTTTTCCGACAGCCGTTGGCGGGAGGTTCGGATCCGTTCGTAGACGCCCGTTGGCGGGTGGGCTGGAGCGGATCGGGTTTGGTTCGGGCAGCGGAGTAACCCATACCCACGACACCCGGTTCAAAAAGAACCAGGCCAGGTAGGGAACCCAAACCTAAACCCAAACCCAAACCGGCCCGGCCCCGGCCGGCCGCCGCCGCCGCCGCCGCGCGCATGCATGTGCGAGCATAGTTCCCTCCTTTTCGCGCGCGAAAACTCCAAGTACCCAAAGGGTACGCCCTTTGTTCTCAATTTTCTCTATTTATACACCACAAGCTTCCATCCCATGGCCAATGTGGGACTAAATGCTTTTAGCTACCTTTAGTCCCGTTTTGGCTTTGAATTAGGCAATCTTTGGACTTGAATATCTCATTCATTCGAAGTCGAATTGAACATGTGAATATACCACGTTCATCCCCAATGGAAGGAGAACACACTCCAACCATCATCCAGTTGATTTGATCAATGGATCTCGCCATAATTCAACTCGAAGATTCACATTTATATTCTTCAATTCCAACAATCCCCACAATGAATGGAGATTCAAGGAAATGACACACAAAGAGACTGACTCTATTGTGAAAGGTACTTAAGAAAAGAAACTGCATAAGGATAGGTGAACTAGGTCTTGAACCTTCCATAGCGAAAACTTTATCGGACTTACTGGTTAATCAGTGAACTAGGTCTTGAACTGTTAGCCGTTAGTGTAAGCCAAGTCAACAAGCTTCACACAGTGACTTTCCAAATCAACTTTGGTTCTCGGTTGTGTCCGTTTTGGCCCTGGACATTCTTGGTTTCAGAGAGTATCTTTAGGGAATAATAGCCTCCATAGAAATTCTCAAAGAGCCGACCCAACTCTATACTCACATAGGTGATGGACCTATTAAGAGTAGTCTACTCTACTCCACTTGTTTAGTAACAAGATATAGGCATCATTAAAAGCGTTAAGCTTATCCTTAATCCACTTGTAGAAAAGCACTTATGTGCACCTTAGGAATGGATTGGAGTCAAACTCCCAAGTGCTTACTTGCTGAGTCAATCATAACTAGTTTTTCCTCTTGAACTTAGTTCGTGGGATCTCCAGTCGCTAAGTGAGATTTCCATTAAGCTGACTCGGTAAGGTTAGGCTTTTAGACCCATTCCCCTCGATGCGCAGTTTATACGCTCTCCACTTAAACCTTTAGTAAGCGGATCCGCTAAATTATCCTTTGACGATACAAAGTCAATAGAGATAATTCCATTTGAGAGCAACTGCTTCATGGTATTATGTCTACGACGAATATGTCTAGACTTACCGTTGTATATAACATTTTGTGCCCTAGATATAGCTGCTTGATTATCACAGTGTATACATATAGCAGGCACTGGCTTTTGCCATAATGATATATCTTCTAAGAATTGTCGAAGCCACTCTGCTTCTTCTCCTGCCTTATCTAAGGCTATGAATTCCGATTCCATAGTGGAACAGGCAATACATATTTGCTTAGAAGATTTTCATGATACCGCTGCTCCTGCTAGAGTAAATACGTATCCGCTAGTTGATTTTGATTCCTCAGAATCTGCAATCCAATTAGCATCACTGTATCCTTCCAGTACAGGTGGATACTATCCATATCTCAAGGCATAATCCTTGGTATGTGATACGTAACCCAATACTCGTAGTAGAGCGGTCCAATGTAGATCACTAGGATTGCTAGTGTATCTACTTAACTTGCTTACAGCGTAAGCAATATCGGGTCTAGTGCAATTCATCAAATACATTAGACTTCCGATAATCTGAGAATACTCCAACTGGCATATTTCAGTTCCTGTATTCTTATGAAGATGGACATGTGGGAGAAAAGGATTTGTATTCTCTTTTATCCCATGATCCTTGAATCTTTCTATCATCTTATCCACATAGTGAGATTGAGATAGACTGATTCCATCTGGTGTTCTAGTAATTTTAATTTCTAAAGTTACATTAGCAACCCCCAGATCCTTCATATCAAAACTGTTGGATAACATTTTTTTAGTGGACTTAATAATTTTAATATTAGTCCCAAGTATCAACATGTCGTCTACATCAAGACAAACAATGATACATGCATTTTCAACTGTTTTCGTGTAAACACACTTATCACATTCATTGATAGTGAATCCATCTTTGATCATGACACTATCAAATTTCTCATGCCATTGTTTTGGAGCCTGCTTTAAACCGTATAAGGATTTAACCAATTTACACACCTTGTGTTCTTCGCCCTTGACTTTAAATCCTTCAGGTTGCTCCATATATATCTCTTCATTAATTCACCATTTAAGAATGCAGTCTTGACATCCATTTGATGGATATCTAAGTTATGCAATACTGCTATTGCAATCGACATCCGAATGGACGTTATTCTTGTTACTGGTGAATAAGTATCGAAGTAGTCAAGTCCTTCTTTTTGCGATAACCCTTGGCTACTAATCTAGCCTTGTACTTATCGATAGATCCATCGGGTTTTAATTTTCGTTTGAAAATCCACTTACACCCAATTGGTTTACTGCCAGGAGGCAAGTTTACCAATTCCCAAGTATGATTACTTAGTATGGATTCTATTTCGCTATTTATAGCTTCTTTCCACATTTGTGCTTCTGGGGTTGACATAGCCTCTTTAAATGTTTGAGGCTCGCTTTCAATAGCGTATGCTATGAAATCTGGACTAAAAGATTTTGAGATTCTAGATCTCTGACTTCTTCTTGGTTCAGTTTCCGCATTAACATTTCGTTCCTCGGGGCTTTCGTCCCTGAACGCCATCTCGTGTGTTCTTTTCCCAGAAGTCTTATCTGCTTCCCGTTTGTACGGAAAGATGTTTTCAAAGAACACAGCATCTCGAGATTCGATAATCATGTTTACATGAATATCTGGTATTTCTGATTTATAAACCAGAAATCTGTAGGCACTACTATTCAAGGCATAGCCTATGAATACGCAGTCCATAGTTTTTGCTCCCAACTTAGTCTTTTTAGGTAATGGTGCCAGCACCTTTGCAAGGCACCCCCACATTTTGAGGTAATGGTAGGAATGTGTCCTTCCATGCCATAACTCAAATGGTATAAGACCAAGTTTCTTGTAAGGTACTCTATTTAGAATATAGTTTGCAGTTAATAGAGCTTCCCCCCACAAGTTCTGCGGAGCTCCAGAACTTACGAGCATGGAATTAACCATCTCCTTCAAAGTTCTGTTCTTCCGTTCAGCAATTCCATTCTGCTGAGGAGTGCATGGTGCTGTAGTTTGATGGATTATACCAAAATTAGCACATAACTCACTAAAATCATTTGATTCATATTCTCCGCCTCTATCGGATTTTAGAATCTTGATTTTCTTGTTGAGTTGATTCTCAACTTCGGCTTTATATGTTATAAACATATTTATTGCCTCATCCTTACTGTTTAAAAGATACACATAACAGTATCTTGTACAGTCATCAATAAAAGTAATGAAATACTTTTTACCGCCTCTAGTTGGCATAAACTTCAAATCACACAAATCACTATGACTTAACCCTAAAGGTTCTGTATTTCGATCAATTGAGTGAAATGAATTTTTCGCCAACTTGGCCTCAACACAAATCTCACACTTGCGAATTTCTTCCAAGTTGAGTTTAGGAATATATCCCAAATTAGACAAGTTTTTCAAAGACTTGTAATTTATATGCCCTAATCTAGCATGCCACAAAATAGGGGACTCAAGCAAATAAACAGAAGAATTTCCTTTATTTATTAGCTTCGGGTACAAATACACGGACTTTTTATCTACCACTGCAACATTGGCTTTAAAAAGTCCATCAACAAGATAACTCTTTCCCACATACATCTCTCCCTTAGTAAGTACAAATTTGTCAGATTCAAAAACCATTCTAAAATTTCTTACTAAGTATTGATCCGGAGATCAAATTCTTGTGGATGTCTAGAACATGAAGCACATCGTTAAGAGTAAGCTCTTTCCCCGATGTCCACTTCAGGATGACCTTGCCCTTTCCTTCAACCTTTGAGGAAGCTGAATTACCCATGAATAGTTGCTCATCTTGCTCTAGCCTTTGATATTCTGAGAATAATAATTTCTCCGAGCAGATGTGCTGAGTAGCTCCCGTGTCTACCCACCAATCCTTATTATTGGTTGTCAGATTCACTTCTGACACCACAGCTGAAAGACTTGGTGATTTATGGTTGGTCATGTTCGCCTGTGGGTGGCTCTTCTTATTCTTTTTGAGACGTCTGCGACATTCATTAGCCTTATGCCCTTCTTTGTTGCAGATGTAGCAGGTTCCTTTGAATCGCATGCTTTTGCCGTCTTGGGCCTTGCCTTTGTACCCCTAGGAAGTCTTCTTCCGCTTTAAGCCTTTGGAAGTAGACGCTTTCCCCTTTGAGTGCTCGATCACATTTGCTTTTACTTCGTAGGAGTTCTTGCTGCTCCTTTTCTCGGACTTGCGGTTGTCCTCCTCGATACGAAGCCTCACAATGAGATCTTCAAACTTTAGCTCCTTTCGCTTGTGCTTCAGGTAGTTCTTGAAGTCTCTCCACGCAGGTGGGAGTTTCTCCACGATAGTTGCAACCTGAAAAGTTTCAGGAAGAATCATACCTTCGGCTTCTATCTCGTGCAAGATAAGTTGGAACTCTTGCACCTGACTGATTACAGTATTGCTATCCACCATTTTGTACTCCAGAAATCGTCCTACGACGAACTTCTTGGTACCAGCATCCTCAGTCTTGTACTTCTTGTCAAGACTGGCCCATAACTTCTTTGCCGTAGTGATAGGACTGTAGACATTGTAAAGAGAGTCATCCAGTCCATTTAAAACATAATTTCGGCAAAGGAAGTCACCTTGTGTCCAAGCATCGACTGCAAGGACTGAGTCCCGATCAGTTCCGGGTTCTGGTGGATCCTCCTGCAGGAATTTGGCCAGATGAACAGTGGTCAAGTAGAAGAGCATCTTCTGTTGCCACCTCTTGAGTTCTGTGCCGTTGAATTTTCCTGGCTTCTCCGGCCTCGGGTTAGGAAGTGGAGTAGGCATCAAACTTTGGAGCTGCATGTTTGTTGCCTTGTTAGTTCTATCTTGTTTTGTCTCAGACATTTTCTGCAAGTTCAAGCAGAACAGAAGTAAGAAACGTTAATTGTCTTAAGATTGTTGGTTATTCTGCTTAACAAGAATCAATCTGACAACTAATCAAGATCACTGAGATATCAACAATCTAATTGGCCAGGTCGGCAAATATCAGGTGGGAGGTTTTCCGTTCAATAGAACGTTCCTTAATTTAAGAACCACCTTTCAATTTCCTTCCTTGGTTAAACACCAATTAGACTGAATTTAAGTCAGTCACGATATACTGTTAAAGTATATCCCTTGTATAAAGGACTTAATCCACTTATACAGTATTTGGAGTGAGGTACGCTTAGAGCGAATCTCCTTAAGACAATTACGTCCCCCGCACCGGTGCTAACGGGATAATGGACGCTGGTCTCCCAAGATACAACACTCCTTCACGGTATTTGGATAGCACTACCAAATCATCGTACAGTCGAATCTTAGTCAACCAGTACCTTCACAGGATCGTTGAAGCAGCGGTACAAGGACAAATTTCAACTGAATATTTGCCTTTACTCTCTGGAGGAGCACCCACTGTTGAGGATGAAGGAAGGTTGAAGAATTTTTCTTCAGAAGTACCAGATTCAGACAACAATTCTTGTAAAAGAATCTGTTGAATTTTTAATTCCTCTTTCAGAACAATTTTGCAGAATCTCCTTTGGAAGTCGCTTTCCTACTTCTCGCTGGAAGCTCGGTTCAGAACGCCGAAAGACACTTCGCGCAGATCAGAACTCAAATAGAGGGGAGAGAGATATTCTCAGTTTAGTGTTGGTGTGTCTGAGAATGGAAATCTGGAGCGCTATTTATAGCGCTCCGGGAGGGCATTCTCGTCCGCCAGAAGTCAACAGTTGCGACGGTTCGGACAGAACCGTCGCAACCGTTCAACTGTCCAACCGCCCAACCGCACGACACCCGGTTCAAAAAGAACCAGGCCAGGTAGGGAACCCAAACCCAAACCCAAACCTGGACCCGAGCCCGGCCCGGCCCGGCCGCCGCCGCCAGCGGCGGCGCGCGCGCGCGCACGCATGCATGTGCGAGCATAGTTCCCTCCTTTTCGCGCGCGAAAACTCCAAGTACCCAAAGGGCACGCCCTTTGTTCTCAATTTTCTCTATTTTTACACCACAAGCTTCCATCCCATGGCCAATGTGGGACTAAATGCTTTTAGCTACCTTTAGTCCCGTTTTGGCTTTGAATTAGGCAATCTTTGGACTTGAATATTTCATTCATTCGAAGTCGGAATTGAACATGTGAATATACGACGTTCATCCCCAATGGAAGGAGAACACACTCCAACCATCATCCAGTTGATTTGATCAACGGATCTCGCCATAATTCAACTCGAAGATTCACATTTATATTCTTCAATTCCAACAAATAAGAGAGGAAAATTTTATCATATGTTAGAACAAATGCTGAGATCAATCAAAACGACTAAGCAACAATTAAATAGAACACAAGAGAAGAGACAAAAATTTAACTTGGCTCAACTCTATGGCCTACATCCACGAGCGAAGGAAGAGGAGAGATTCACTATATCAGAATTGAGCTACAAATTTTTGGTGGAAAATACTCAAACCTTAGCCCAAAACACCCCAAATCTCCCACGAAGTGGCTCCCTTTTTCTCCTAATCTTTCGATCTGAGCACACAAGAACTGTTGGGGCTGGAGCATGCCAAAAATACAAACCCTAGATGCACAAACACACACAAAGAGAGAGGGAGCCAAGAGTTTACGGGGTTCTGCAAGATGCCTACATCCTCGGGCAGAAGAGAGAGATCTATTGATATACACAAAGTTACAAGAGGATTTACAAGAGATTCTCTCAAGAACTCACTTTTCTCTCATAATCCAAAAACATAAGTTACATCCTCTATTTATAGGGAGGAGAAGAGAACCCCCAAAATAGCCCAAACCGGGTCCAAAATTAACTCTGACCCGACCGACGGTCGACTGGCCGGTCGACCGCTCCAAGAGTGCGGTCGACCGCTCGAAGCTCAGTCTTTTGCAGGACTTACTGAAAAGATCGATCGACCGGTCGGTCGGCCGATACAATGAGTTTCTTCTTCACTATCCAGGTCAGTCGACCGCTCGATCGATTGATGTACTGGGTATCTCAACCCTTGTGCACGTCAGTTGACTGCCCGGTCGACTGATGTTCTTGTCATAGAGTTTAAAAAACTCTATTGTCTATATTTTTGACCCTCTCTCTACATTCTCCACCTCAGTGAATATTTTCAAATCTGAGCCGAACTCTAACAAACTCTCGGTGAAATAGACACACGATATCGACTTTAGCAATCTCAACGACATCGACACACGATTTCGGCTTCAGCGATTGAGCTGCACCATTATGGCTGCCTACGTACCCCCTGCCCAAGGGATCAAGCCACTCTTAGTTCATCTAAATGAGCTCCACCAAGCCTAAGCAACTGGAAGGATTTAGAGCAAGTTTTTGCAATGATTGAACTTGACTCAGGGAACCACATTTGTAAGCATGTCTGCGGGATTATCTTTGATGTGAATCTTCTTCACTTCGATATCTCCATCTTCAAGAACATCTCGCACTTAGTAGTACTTAGCATCAATATGTTTCGTCCTAACATAATAGATTTGGTTTTTCGCTAGGTAGATAGCTGTAACGCCCCGATCCCGGCTGATACGGGGACGTCACTGCGACGTATATACGCAGGTCAGAAAGTGCCCCCACGTATATACGCTAAGCATCAGTACAGACAAGAATCAGAGTACGGAAGCAAATGGTGCATTATACATTCCAACACATATATACAATCACAAAGTTATCACCAGAAGTGATCCAATATTACAATAATATTATATCACTGATGCGCAAATGCGAGAGTACAAAAGATATACATATGTGAATGGTACAAAAGGGAGCTCACATACAGGTATACAAGGAAAAGTACAAGAGTAAATAGAAAAGGGCACTCACGAGTTTGCTAAGAGGAAACCCGAGAGGCATACAGGGGGCCTGGAAGGATGTGGCTCTGGACGGTCGGCTGGAGATCCACGCTAACCGCTGCGCCACTCTGATCAGTAACGGGGAGAATCCACACGCTCGGGCTCCATAACCTGGACATGAGAATCCAGGGGAGTCAGTGAAACTCCCCAGGCGAGTAGGAATATGGATGCCAGGTGGCGAGTCAGGAGGAGCACAAGTGTCAAGTATAGAAGACAGGAGGGTTAGAACACAAATGAAGTATATAAGGAATGATATCAAGTAGGAAATACTCAGGAGGCAGATAGGTTAGAGCAGGCATGAACAGGTATGACATAATAATCATAAAACAGGAAATCCGAATAAAACCAATACAACAAATATGGTAAGGCACATCACAGATTTATAGCCGTTTAAGTTGCAGGCTTTAGTATGCGTCCCATTCCACATACCTCTACTTACAACTTAAAGAGCCGATTATTATGACACTTTATTATTACTCGTCTTACCCTGATATCTAGCTATGAAACTAGCATCCCAATGCACATAGATCCATATCCGAGTAAAGCAAGGTTGTTATTGGAAACTAGCGGGAGTATCAACGAACTATGTTTACAGTGGGTCCCGTGCATGCCCGGGACCACGGTCCAGGATTGTTCCGTTGCATGGAAACGGAAGCCAGCCGCAAGGCTAAACAGGAGGGACTTATGTATGCCCTTATCATAATGAAGCCAGGAATAAGGGAGCCAGCTCTCCCCTCGGTCCCCTGGAGGCCCTCAGGTCAGACCGGAAACATGATTGTACAATATACCTAATGCCACTGTAAACACGAACACATATCGATATCCGCATGTTTCCCCCGACCCCATACAAGTTGGTACTTTTTAAGGTTCAATAGTTTAATTATCACTTTACGGGAAAACAGGAGATGGACATGATCAGGAATTCAGGAGTACATAAGTACTATATAGTCAGGTCACTGCATGTAAAGCAGGAAAACAGGTCACTGATCATGATACAGGATAATAAGTCAAGTTCCCGTAAAGATGATAATCACAAGTCAAATATATCATGCTGGGTGTAAAGTGATAGCATGACAGGATGATGATATTTAACCAGCAACTAAACATGATAAAAGATCGATAATAGTCTGGGTAAGTCATGGTCATAACAATAGAGTCTTGCCAAATAATGGCATGTCAGGTGGTCAGGTGATAACACAGTTACCAAGTGATATACATGTGTTAAAAGGAAGCATGTAACTGACAGGTCAGAGTAATGACAAGTGGTAACATGGAAGTGACTCAAAGTCCAACGACCACGAAGGGTCGGCCACGCATGGTATATGATAAAGAAGTATGCATATCAATAGCATGGCACAAGTACAAGATGAAGCTACCATAATATAAGCAATTGCAGGGCAAACATGAATATGGAAATAAGAAGCGAAATACTTATCGTCCCGACGAAACGGGATATCAAATAGAGAAGAGCGAAGAACGAGACTACTCGCCTAAATCACCAAAACGCCGAAAGATCCAAAATCCACGAAAGTCAGGACGCGCCATAACCTGTGATATAATTATGTAGAGTGAAGAGGAGAGAGAAAGAGAGAAGGGAAGATGATGTTTGTCAAGTGACAAGTCAAGTAATACCTATATGTGATGTAAGTCTAGAGGATAGGTTCATGTTCAAGAAAGAAATCAATTATAACAGATAGGCAAAGTTAGTCGACTAGGGTGGAAGGGTAGTCGACTAATAGTGGACTCAAGTCGACTAACAGTCTGGTATAGTCGACTAAAACTGGGCTCCAGAGAGTTGGGATTCTGTTTCAGGAAAAGTTAGTCGACTAGGATGAAAGAGTAGTCGACTAACAGTGATTTCTAGTCGACTAATAGTCTGGCTTAAGTCGACTAAAACTGTGATACAGAAAGTTAAGGTTTCTGGTTCAGGAAAGGTTAGTCGACTAGGGTCAAGGGTGTAGTCGACTAAGGGTCTCTAGTCGACTGGTAATTTGGTCTAGTCGACTAAAACTGTGTTTCCAGAAAGGTTACGTTTCAACTAGGGTTTTCTAGTCGACTAATCTATAGGTCTAGTCGACTAATCGTCTGGAAACAGCATACAGAACAGATTTCTATGGTTGTGTGTTTGATAATCAAATGGCATGATTTGAAGACCTAAGTATACATGATATGAAAATACAAGTATCCTAAGAATTATCCAAGGCTTGGTGAAGAAGAACACTTACCTAAAAGAAGTACAAGGTGATGGAGTGATGGTGGTAGTGATGGAAGTTGATGATGAAGAAGAAGGTGGAGGTTGGAGGTTTTGTTGTTGGTGTTGGTGAGAAGAAGTGGTGGCCGGAGATCGGAGGTCTCTCGCCGGAGTCGGGGTGGCCGGAGGCGCCGGTGGAGGTGGTGGTTGTGGTGGAGATGAAGGGGGAGATGGAGGTTAGGGCTTTGGTTCTTGGTGAAGAGAAATGAAAAAAGGAAATGAAATGTAAAGGAAAAGTATTTAAAGGCTTTGGATTTTATGAGGAGATGCAATTAAGATAGAAGAGAGGGGGTTTTGCAAAGTGGAGGAGGGGATGAGTGTCCCTCTTTTGGCCACTTGGCCGGCCATGGAAGAGAGAGAAAAAAGAGGGCATTAATGAGGAAGTTGGTGGAAGTGTGTGGAAGTGAGTGGAAGTTGTAAAAGATTGGAATTTTGGAAAATTGGAAAAGGCTTTGGCTTGTGGAGGAAGGAAAGAAATAAGGAAAAGAAAAAAGGAAAAGAAATTCATATGAGGAGATATTTTCTTGGAAGAGAAAATGAAAATAATGAAAGTGGCGGATTCCCGGGATCAAGTGGCGGATGCGAAAATCTTTCGGGAAAATACCGGAATCGTCCGAAATTCAAGTATCTCAGAACGACCCGAAATAATCAAAAATCAAGAATATTAATATAAGAATTATAGTGAAATCCGTTTTAAGAAATACTTTATAGTTTTAAAACTAAAATCCCGGAATCAGTTACCTACCGACTCCGATGGAATTTTCATAAATTCATAAAATCCTCAGAAAAAGAATGTAGGTAGAAAATATGATTCTAAGGAATAATGCCTAAAGGACCTTCTAGAAATTCCTAGCTGTTTGTGAAATAAAAATCCGGGAATCGGTCAACGGAACTGGCCGACACGGTTTTGAAGACTTTCATTTTAATTCCAGAAAAATCTAGAAAATCATAGAAAATATATAATATTGGAAAATGATATTTAAAACTAAAATCGGTCAATTTTAATTATCAGAATGTCTAAATCGAGTAATACTCTAGGATCGGGTCTTCGGTTCAGACTAGGGCTGACTCCGAGTCCACGAATCCAAATCCAAGACAAAACAACCATATAAGGAATTCATAATACAGAATAAATACAGGAAGTAAATCGAAAATACGACCGAAAATCTGAATACGCAACTAAGTACGTATTCTGGGAACGGGGTATTACAATAGCACTCATGCTATCACAATGGACTCACAAGAAGTCTTATTCGATCCCCAAGTCATCCATCAAATCCTGAAGTCAAATTGCTTCCATTACAGCCTCTGTCAGAGCCATGTACTTTGCTTCTGTCATCGACAGAGCCACTGTAGACTATAAAGTACAACGCTAACTCATCGGTGCCTGTGATAAGGTAAAGACATACCCTGTAGTGAACCGGTGTTTGTCAAAATCTCCAGCATAATCAGAGTCCATATAACCTGTGCAATCCTGCTTACCTCCAACATCCTTCTGAAAAATCAACCAACATCTACGGTACCTTTGATATACCACAGAATGCATCTCACAACCTCCCAATGATTCTTGTCAGGATCATGCATGTTCTCAATATCACGCTCATGGCTTGTGACAAATCCTGTCTCGTGCATACCATAGCATACATAAGACTACCAACTGCACTGGCGTATGAAACTTAAGACATATACTCACGATCATTTATAGTTTTCGGAGACATTTGAACTGAAAGCTTAAAGTGAGGAACCAACAGACTACTCACAGACTTAGCTTCATCACCAATGAGAACCTTCTAAAGCACCTTTTGCAGGTAAGCTTTCTGAGTCAGACTCACTCTCTCCTTCACTCTGTCTCTTTCAATTTCTATACCCAGTATTCTCCTAACTTCTCCAGATCTTTCATTTTGAACTCATAAGATAATTGTACTTTCAACTTATCTATCAATGATATGTTATTAGAAGATATTAACATATCATCTACGGACAAGAGTAGATAGATATACTCATCGTTCGGTAGTTTGCGAAAGTAAAAGCATGGGTCATATAAGCTCCTGGTGTAACCATGATCACACATAAACTTGTCGAAGCGCTTGTACTACTGTCTCGGCGACTATTTTAGTCCATATAATGACTTCTCAAGTTTACACACTAACTTCTCCTTCCCTGCAACTTTAAACCCCAATGGTTATGTCATGTAAATCTCCTCCTCAAGATCGCTGTGCAGGAAGGCGGTCTTCACATTGAGCTGATCCAATTCATAGTCATATTATGCTGCAAGTGCCAACAGTATACGAATGGGAGAGTGCTTAACAACAGGCGAGAATACCTCATTGTAATCTATACTCTCCCTTTGAGCATAGCCCTTGGCAACCAATCTGGCTTGTAACGCACATTACCATCGGAGATCCTTCTTTTTGCATAAAACCATTCGCATCCAATGACCTTCTTCCCTTTTGGCAACTTTGCGAGTTCTCATGTGTCGTTGACATGGAGAGACTTAATCTCCTCCACCATAGCCTTCCTTTACAATTCAGACTCAGAGATTAACACTTCTTCTCTAAATGTACTTGGAATACTATCTTCCACGACCTCTACTGGAAGTACATAGGCCACAACCATATTCGAAAAACAAGCAGGTTTTCGTATATTTTTTTGGGGCTTGTGTGCGAAAATTGAATTTGGGACCTGACCCTCTGGCTCGGGATCCTCAATCACATCATCGTATCTTTCTTCTTGTACATGACGCTCATATTGTGTCACAATAGTCGACATCCCAAGTGATACAGTATTGTATAGAGATGATGAAGATGCATCACTCTCTACCTTTTGCAATATTCCCTTAGTCTAGTCACTCTTACCTGCTGAGAGCTTGAAGTCTTTACCATAGAAGACTCATCAAAAGTGACATCTCTACTTAGAACTATCTCCAATCTTCATAGTCTCATAACTTGTATCCTTTCACTCCTCTTTTGAACCCTAAAATACGGCCTTTGTAACTCGTGGCTCTAACTTTTCATCACTCACATGATAATAAGCCGGACATCCAAACATACGGAGCATGTCGTAATCTATAGCAGTTTTCTCCGACCACATTTTCATTAGAATCTTTCCTCTTATCGCAGACGATGGCAATTTATTTATAAGATGACTCGCATAAGTCATCGCTTCAGCCCAAAGGACTTCTTCAGTCCACTATTTGACACCAAGCACCATATCTTTTCTAGTAAAGTACAGTTAAATCTTTCTGTCACTCCATTTTGTTGCGAATTTTCTCTAACTGTGAAGTATCGCTCAATGCCTTCATCACGACACAACTGAAAAAATGTATCACTCTTGTACCTCCTCCATTATCGGACCTTAATTATTTTATCTTTCTGTCAGTTTGCAACTCCATTCTCCTTCTCCACTCCACAAAGATATTTAAGACTTCGCTTTTATGGACATGGTGTACACTCAATTCCGCCTATAGTAATCATCCACAAATGAGACAAAATAGTGTTTCTCTACAAGAGATGCATTCTTAAAAGGACCCAAACATCTATATGCATATAATCACGAATTTCTTTTGTACGATGAATCGCGGTACCCTTCACCTTGGCTTTCTTGCCCAATACACAGTGCTGACAGAATTCTAACTTGTAGGTCTTTGCACATTTCAATAAGTCTTGCTTTGTCAAGGCCTGCGTGTAGATTTCTCACCTGCATGACCAAATCTCATATGCCATGACTAAGTAGCGTCTACATCTGAAACTAATTAACCTGTCAAAGAACCTGTGACTGTACTAGCTTTCAAGTAATATAAGTTTCTGTCTCTGATCCCCTTCATCATAACCAAGGACCCCTTCGTGACCTTGAGAATTTCATATTCCAACGTCACCTTGAGTCATTTCGATTCCTCAGCTCTAACTGAGATGATGTTCTTCTTCATCTGAGGAAAATATCTCACATCCGTCAAATCTCTAACTACACCATCGAACATCTTGATTCGAACGATACCTATCCCAATCATCTGACATGCGGCGTCATTTTTCGTGATTACTACATCACTGTCCAACTTCTCTAAACAAAATAACTATTCCCTCCTAGGACATATGTGATAGGTAGCCCTTGTGCCTAATAGCCACTCCAAAGCATCCGAGTAGCATATCGATGGTGTGACAGAGCGTGAGAAAGTAGAAGAATCAAATCATTCCCATCTGACTTGGTGACATTCACCTCTAATGGTTCTCCTGACTTTTCCTTCAGTTTGTTCTTCTTCTTGAGCTCAGATAAACCTTCTTCCAATGACCAGTTTGTTTATAAAATACACATTGATCACGAGTTAAACTATGGTTGCCATATCATAATTTCAATTTCGATATACCACAATTTTATTCTCTTTGGTTTGAACTCCTTCCTCTTACGGTCAATGCCTCCGCCGATGTACCACCTAAGGACTCCTTGTCCTTCCGTCTCAACTCGAGATTCACAAGGGCAGTAGTGAACTCAGAAGAATTTCAGTGATGTTCTTTCATTTATCAGGGTGAGGACAAAGGTCTCATAAACCACATCGGGTATAGAGTATAACAATATCAAAGTTTTGTCTTCCTCCTTAATCACCACATCCACATTCGCTAAGTCTGCGAGAAGCTTCATGTAAGTGTTGATATGATCGCTAATAGAAGCCCCCCTCTTCAACTTGAAATGATGCATTCTTCTCTTCAAATACAAGCGATTCTCACGCTCTTCATCAAATATTTGCTTGGAAGGGTCTCCCAAATCTTCTTGTAGAAGTCTTATTCATCACATCATATTTTAGGTCTTATGATAAACACGACTTAATCACTTCACAAATTATGCTATTCATTTTCTTTCAAACCTTCCCCTTCTCTTCCGGCCTCTCTTGCAATTTAAGAGTATCCTTCAAGTTTTGCGTGTTTAGCGAATCCAACACCTCACATCTCCACAATCTGAAATTAGTGCCATCAAATTTACCACATCAATTTTATATGGTGATAATTTTGTATATTCTCCACAACAAAAGAACTACTCCCATCGGATATTTCTTAGGCCATTTCTGCTCCAATTCAACCAACCACACAAGTATAACAATTATGGAATGATCTACGAGATAAAGATAGGATTTTTACCTTCAATTGAAACTCTAAGAAGAGTTCTAATTGATCTCTCCACCCAATTGTAGAAGATGAGATCCAATACAATAAAAATCTGATTTTTGTCCACTCCAAGCTTGAGATCTTCAAGAAACAAGCTTCAAATCAAGATCCACGCTACCAAACGAAGCCTAAGAGTTGCCTAGATCTCTGATACCACTTGTTGGGGTTGGAGCATGACAAGAACATAAACCTAGATATACAAACACACATAAAGAAAGAAGGAGACAAGGATTTACAAGGTTCGACAAGATGCCTATGTCCCAGGGCAGGAGAGAGAGAGAGATCTATTGATATACATATGGTTACAAGAGGATTTACAAGAAATTCTCTTAGGAATTCACTTTTCTCTCATAATCCAAAGCATGGGTTACATCCTCTATTTATTGGGAGGAGAAGAAAACTCCCAAAACAGTCTAGAATGGGTCCAGAATTAATTCTGACCTGGCCGATAATCGACCGACCATCGACCGCTCCTAGAGTGCTGTCGACCGCCCGGTTGACCGCTCAAAGCTCTAGTCTTTTGCAGGACTTACTGGAAAGATCAGTCAATCGGTCGGTCGACCGATCCGGTGGGTTTCTTCTTCAGTATCCAGGTTGGTCGACTACTCGGTCGATCGATGTACTGGGTATCTCAACCCCTGTGCACATCGATTAATTGCTCGATCGACCAAAGTTTTGTCATAGAGTTTAAATAACTCTATTGTCCGTGTTTTTGACCCTCTCTACACGTATGCACGCACACAGCGTGCGCGCGCACAGACACACATATGGGTACAGAAGAGAGGAAATTACATTTTAGAACAGGTCTGTGTTCCATATACCTTTAAAAAAATCACGCACCTTGTAGATCAAGATGGGTCACAAATCGGATTCCAATCATAAATTGAAGACACACATAACAAATCTCCACCTTGTCTTGAATTCCTTAAAAAAAAACTCTCATAGAAAAAACAAATAGCTATTTTCTTCTACCTTCTCCACCTAACCCAAATGGCCATCAAATATGACACGTACCAATTGAGTTTGAGCATACTTGAACTAGGCAACAGGAAGAGGTTGGGTCAACAAGTACCAGTCTTATCCAGAAAAATTGTGTCATCCTTATCAACAAATCTTGTACAAAAAGTACTAGACATCAATGTGATTTGTTTTCTAAAGATACATCTGATTTTTCATCAAGTAAATGGCACTTTGGCTATCACAAGGAATGGTAGTCCCCTCTAGATTTGAAGTGGGCTTACCAAGTAATCATCTCACTAGATAACTTCCTTAACGACCTAAGTCATATTTATATACTCGGCTTCTATAGTAAACAATGCAAATATAGCCTGTAAAGTAGCTCTCCAACTGATTGAAGAACCAAAAGTGAAAATATAACTGGTGAGTGTTCTCCTCCTATTAAGATCTCCAACAAAGTCTAAATCAACATAACCAACCATACCAATATTGTTCCTCTCAAACTCCAAGCATACCTTAGAAGTATCTTTAAGATACCTCAGAATTCATTTCACTACCTGGTAGTGACCTTTACTAAGACAAGAGATATATCTACTAACAACACTGATCACCTTAGAAATGTCTGGGTGAGTACATACCATAGCACACATGATATTGCCCACTACACTTGAGTAAGGTACATATGCCATATAATTCATCCCTTCATCTATCTGTAGTGATAATGTAGCTGAAAATTTAAAATGAGCAGCAAGAGGAGTACTCAAAGGTTTGGCATCTCTAAGGCAAAGCGATCCAAAACCTTCTCCACATATTGAAATCACTTAGGGGGGGTGAATAGGCGACTAGGTAATCTAATGATGAATTAATGCGGAATTAAAACTATTTATGCAAACTAAAAATTTCTTAAGTATAACAACCAAGTATAACACAAAAGTGTAGCCGAATTCCCTATGAAGGGCTCTGAACTAACTCCTCAAGATTCCTCTAGATAAGAGTTGAGGTGCCGCTATGGCTCTCTTGATTGAATACAAGTGTGAGCAAAACACTCCCAAGCATATAACAATTAAGCACACAATATATCAAGCATATAAGAGATATGAGCAATAAGCATAAGTAAGATATAACACAAACGAGAGATAGAGAGAGCAATCGCAAACACGGGAGATTTATTTCGAGGTTCGAGCACACTTTCTCTACGTCCCCGCCTTCAACACTATGAAGGATTTTCACTATAAACCGATCCCACCGGATCACTCGATGCCGCAACACCTACAACGAGTTCACACTAGAACTCCTTAGACTCACTAGTCCCTCTCTTCTTCCTACAAAAACTATACACGCAAGCACACTAGCTTGCCGAGGCCACACCTCTACACCAAGCTATCACTAGAACTCGAAACAACGCGAACCCGCAAGTTCGCCTCCTCAAATATAAGAATGAACACTTGGTGATCTAAACACTTTGATCACCTAAAATAACTCTCACAACAACTCTCCTATAGGATGGATGTAGCAATAGAAAGCTCAAGTGTGTGTGAGAAAAACTTGGATTGATTTGGTGGTGAAAAACCTTAAGAAAACTCTTTTACAAAACACTCTTGAAAATCTCTCCATTTGATATGGCATTTTGGCTCTTAAACAAGTGGAGATAAATACTAAAAGATGTATCAAAAACTAGCTTGCTGAAAACTCACTTCAAATCTTGTAGAAAACAGTCCATGGGAACCCCAATTTATAGGCATCCAAAAATTAACCGTTGGGGTCCAAATCAGCAGCTGACGCTGCTGTCGGTCGACCGCCAACGGTCGATTTTTCGAAATCGACCGTTGGCGAGGTCGGTCGACGGGCCGGTCGACCGCCTTCAGGGCAATGGCCTAGCGGCCGACCGCCCGCCGCCGACCGGGCCGTTTCCAGAGAGCAGATACTCTCTGGCGGTCGACCAACCTTGGCCGTGCACGTTTTGTGCACTCGGTCGACCGTCCTCTGACTCGGTCGACCGTGCGGTCGCGCCGGCAGAAGGCTAAAAATAATATTTTTAGGGATTAAAAATTTGTTATTTTTCCTTCAATAAAATCCCATAAATTCACAAAAAAATATACAAAAATAAGTTCAATATTATACTTTAATATACAAACATGTTGAGTAAATATCAAAACATGTAACAATTATTTTGAACTATTTTTGCGTTATGAAAATTTTGGCTTAAAACAAAAACCGTATTTTTCCAAATTGAAAACCGATTTTTTCAAAACTACTTCAAATATAAAAACAAGATATTCTAAACACTTTTAAGGCTTAGTGTGTATGAATATGATCCACTACATATATATGATGAAATATCTATGTTTTTGTCATTTAGCTCTGAATAAAGTTTTGATAAAAACATGCATACTGTGAAGCTCAAAAATCAAAACGTTATTTTTCAAAACGAATTCTCTTTTATGAAAACACATATAAATCTTGTGTGTGAGTGTATATGATACTTGAGCAATCCACCAACTAATATATCATTTACATTTTATCTAAAAATAAAATCTTACTAAAAGTGTCTTCTCTTGAAGGTCTTCACTTGAAAATCTTCTCATCTTCTTGACTTGGTCTAAACCATGATCCAATGAGCTAGACTTCTCTTGAGTACTTGATGTGGTCTTGATGCACAAGCTCTTGAATCAACACGTGCTAGCTCCAAAACTTGACTTGAAATCCTTTGGTGAAGCTAAACACCTACTAAGATCTTAATCACAAATCTGAGACTAAATAAACACAAGATCATTAGTATTATAACTACATGAGTTAATCATCATCAAAACTAGAGTGATGGGCTTTTGGGCCAACACATATTTCTTCTGAGATAAAATAAATTTTTCTGCTTTTTGGTCACTATGAATCTCCATACCAAGAATCTTCTAAGTTGCTCCTAAATATTTTTTTTCAAGTTCACCTTTCAATTGTTCTTTCAAGTGGTCAATTTGAGCCATATCTCTTGTTGTTATCAAACATATCATCATCATAAAGTAGCAAGTATACAAAAGAACCATATGAAAGCTCTCTGAAGTACACACTAATGTCATGCAAGTCCTACAATAGCCAATATACACCATAAATGAGTCAAACTTCTTATACGATTGCCGAGGATACTGCTTCAAGCCATAACGATACTTTTTCAATAAGCATACATGATCTTTCTTTCCCTCAATCTCAAAACCCTCAAGCTAATTCATATAGATTTGTTCATCCAATTTGCCATGCAAGAAAGTTGTCTTAACATCTAGTTGTTCCAACTTTAAATCATGCACAGCAACCGAATCAAACAAGTCACGAATAGAGCTATGTTTCACACAAGAGAGAACACACCATTGAAGTCAACTCCTTTTACCTGACTGTAGTTGGTTGTAAAACTTGGAGACTTAGGATCAGAATACTACAACCTGTACTCTTTCATAAAAGATGCATAAGAAAAATGCATTTTCTTTGCTCTAGGCTCTAGTTTTCCTTCATTAACAAGTGCATATGTAGGACAATCAAATACTCTAAGAATAAAATGATTAGCACGAGTATCAGACTATACCTCCTCTAGAGTCTTACACTCAATGGCAATAGATGTTGGCAATAGATGACGAGTTGTTCATCAAGTAGCATGCCATATTCACTGTTTCTGCGCAGAACTGCTTGCCAAACCGTATTTGACAGCATATATCGAACCTTCTCTAATAGGTCATGTTCCACTTCATTCTGGTATGATGTTCTCATAATTGTCCGATGTATAACAATTTCTTCATTCCTGTAGAAGTCATTAAACTCTCTTTCACAAAACTCAAGACTATCATTAGTCCTAAATTTGACTTTTGACTTGCTTTTTTGTTTGCTTCTCAAACAAAGTCTTCCACTGCTTAAAGGTTACAAACACCTCATTCTTATACTTTAAGAAGTAGACTCAAACTTTTGGGAGTAATTATCAATGAAGGTAAGCAAGTACAATGAACCACCACCTTTGGAAAGAACTCGTTATGGTTCGCAAATATCCGAGTGCATATAAGCTAGACTGCCTTTGTTCCTGTGAACTGCTGTACTAAGCTTACTCTCTTCTACTTTCTAAGAACACAATGCTCATATAAGTCCATTTCCCCCTGCTTTGACCACACAAAAGGCCCTTCTTGCTTAACACAAATAATACTTGCTCACTCATATGACTGAGTCTTGTGTGCCATAATTTGGTTCTATCTGAATCTGACAAAGATGATGAGAAAACAACTACTGATCCTATTACCATGGATCCCTACAACAACTTTTGATCTTCTTGCCTTTCATCAGAATCTGGACACTTTTACTAATTTTCAAGACTCCGTTTTGATCTTCAAATTAGGGACATGTCTCACTTCAAAAGGGATATGTCTCACTTCAAACAAAGTTCTAATGACACTATCATGCATCTTAATTTGGATTGATCCCTTTCCAACAACTTTGCATTTATCATCGTTGCCCATCAACACAACTTGTTGGACCTGCTCTGATACCAATTGTTGGTCCCGAGATGATGCCAAGTGTGAATCTAATATACACGTCAACACTCACACAAGGATATTAGTATAAAAGAAATAAACGTACTTGCAAATAAGGAAAATAAATCACAGAAAAGGTAAGCAAACGCAAACACAAGTGATTTATCCTGGTTCGGTCCTCATGACCTACATCCAGTCCCCAAGCCACCCGCTTGAGATTTCCTTTATCCTTTGACTTTGTACACCCAAAATCAACACCTTGTATCCCACTTGACAAATCTACTTTGCCAGATTATACAACTCTTCTTACAACTAAGGAGACCACAACACCTTGTACAACTTCTCTTCTACACCAAGAAGACGTTCTTGTACAATGCTTCCTTTGAGTGATTACAAACTTTCCTATAAGCCTTAATTCAGTTGTGATCGTGGACAAGGGCTATTATAGGTTGTCTTTCAGAAATCTCACTTTGGATAGGAATTTAGTGAAGAAATAGAAAGTGGGAACCAATTTTCAGAAAACAGAATTTTTGCAGATTTTTGGTCAGAAAACTATAGATTTGAATTGGTATTTTAATCCTAAGATAACAACCTATTTATAGCTAAACTCTAGGGTTAGTTAGGGTAGTTATTAGGACAAATT